>CM071917.1:10532337-11116562 GCA_036785865.1 Coffea canephora | reverse complement strand
ACCGTTTCTGGCTCGAGACGACCGGTAACAAGGGGCAATGGCCAGTTCAGCCCAAAAGGCTTACATCATGCGCAACTAGCATTCATAATTAAATCTTGAAAATTGCACAGTTATTTAGGTCGAGTGCGATAAAGTATACACTCGCCTAGAAAGCTCGTTTTGGAAATCATTCAAAACACTTAACACGTTATCAATCAATAACAAGTCATGAAGTCAAGAAATATAGCAAATAAGGAACACTCATATGCAAGCACGCATGATATGCAAGAAAACAGTTCAAAAGTAACTTTGGAAACGTTTAAAGGTAAATAATGCAAGAAAACGGTACAAAAGTAACTTTGGAAATAGTTCAAAGTAAATAATGCAGGAAAGGTTCATAAATACACTTCAGAAATAGTTTGAGGTCACTCACCTCCATGGCTAGAAACCATCCATCATATATCATTACCTTGCTCAAATCCAAGTCTTAGATCACAAACTCAATGCAAACAAGTCCTTTAAAAGTTCGGACAGCACTTCCCCTAAATTTGCTTACTTTCCAGCCATCATGGCTTCATTATTTCCTCAGCCAGTCCCAAAGGTACACACACAACAACAAGTTCATCCAATAGCCATTCAGCAAGCTCCAGGTAGTACAAAGACAAGTCAAGCTAGGAAAAAGTCCGGAAATGAAAGTTAAGCTCAAAACCAGAAAAAACAGGTTTTGACGTCATTTTGCGGTAATGGTACCAAAGGCACTACGATTATCGGATGAAGGTGTAAGACCACCGTTTCGAACTAAGAGATAGGGCTACAATATTACAGAAGGTCACTCAACCAGTTTCGAGTGTAACCAGGTCAAAAACACAAGAAACTACACCAGAATACAAACACTGCTTCACAGAATGCATTCTAGCGGAAACATCATAACTCAGGCTCTCCAATCCAAATCCAGAAATTCCAAAACCAACTGATAGCTAAGAAACAGGGCTAAATTTCTCAGAAAGGCCTCAACATCCAATTCGGAAGCAATTCCAGCCAAAACAACCAATTACAGTCGCAAATCCAATTTCGGGTAAACCAGAACAGCAATAGTAATTTCGACTTTTCTCATTCTACACTACTCCGATTGACCTGAAATTTTGTAGGCACTCTACATGTCATTCCCTACAACTTTCATGTTTTAAGCCAAGGCCAATTCGGCCTCTAACTAGGAGCTAAAAATTCGGACAGAATGCTCCGCTCAAGAACCCTAATTTTCTGAAATTTCTTCCAAAACAGAAATTGATTGCAATTGACCACTTTTTCCACCTCATAGAGTCCTTAAACATCATTTCCAATCATCATATATCACAC
This sequence comes from Coffea canephora, assembly GCA_036785865.1. NCBI lineage: Eukaryota > Viridiplantae > Streptophyta > Magnoliopsida > Gentianales > Rubiaceae > Coffea > Coffea canephora. Next base: position 11,115,227 of record CM071917.1, on the reverse strand, counting down.
ACAACATGTTCATATTAAAACAGAAAAATCCCCAATAATTATAAAACTTCACCAATTCAACCAAAATCAAGATATAATCCATCAAACAATCTCTTTAACTCACATAAGCCACTAATTAAACATGATTGAGAAGAAAAGAGAGGTTCCTTAGCTACTCACCTTACAATCAAGAAAGGAAGACTTATTACGCGGTCTTCCAAACCACTTCACAACCAACCTTAATACCACTAAACTAAGAGGTTTTATGGAGGAAATCCAAGTTTAATCGGTTAAATTGTTTGATTGGAGCAAGAAATGAAGAATAAGATGAAAGCTTTCCTTTCTTTTCTCCTTGTGAAGCTCAGCCAAGATGATGAAGAATGAAGGTAATTTTGGATCAATTTGGTACTTATTTGGTAAAGGTAGTAAGATAGTCAAATGTCAAAGTCCAACCTTCAATAACAAGGTGACACTTGTCACCCTTTAAGCTTGAGATTATCTTCTTGTCTCTCCAAGACAAATATCTTAACACCTTGTAAAATAATATCACTTAATACAAAATTCCAAAAAGTTGTCAAAAATATAATGCATTTACCACACTTGCGGGTCCCACGTTCAAAATACGCTCTTAATTTCTCAAAAATAACCGATACTGGAAAAATCATTTTAAAACTATCTTTGCTCATAAACTTTATGTGAGGAATTTTTTAATCAAGAAAATGTAGAAAAGGCGGGCGATTAAAAAAAATAAACCCTAGAAATTTAGAAAATTCTGGGTTCTCAAACTCATTTTTTTTTCGGGGCGTCACAAACTCCCCTCCTTAAAAGAATGTCGTCCTCGACATTCCATCTTGTACCAATCAAGTCGAGATATCCTGCAAGAATCACTAATATTTCAAACCAAACCCACAGTCCGGCATCCTAAACTTCAACCTAGGATACACTACAGAAATCTGAAGCCTAAGCTCTGATACCAACTGTGACGGCCCCACCTCCCCCTAAGGCGAACCAGAGGGTTCGGCGGGCCGCCTGCCCAACTCTCGCCGGGACTCAGTCGTTCACTAAAGTCCCAAATGAATTACAAGAATAAATGTCAAATATACATCACATGGTCCACAAATATACATCCAAGTCTCCAATAATTACATGTCACAAAGCAGCGGAAACTAATTCCCAACTATACATCAAATGATTCCAAATCCAAAACTGTACAAGATATAAGCCATCCATTCACGTGAATAAGCACAACAAGTCCTGCCTTCGCCTTGAGCCCTGTGGAGGGGAATAAATATTTTTGGGGTGAGCTAGAAGCTCAGCGAGTAACCAGAAAATCAGTAATCAAATCGGTTTAACAATATTTCTTTTCAATGATGTCATAAATCAATGATGTCATAGATCAAATGATAAGTCCAGAAACGATTACAGCATTTCAAAACAGTAAATATGGAGTATCAATAATTCAAGAAACATTTACAATGGAAAGCGATAGTAACATTCATGAAAAAATACGTTCGTTCTCCTGACATTTCCTCCTTCCTTCAAACTTTTGAAAAATGCATTTTCGTTTCTTTTATAAATAAATGCCTCGCTCATTTGGTCATTCATTTCATTCACCAGACTCCACCAACCTCCACCAACCTACAAAGGTAATACTCGAGTATACCAAACGTTCACCCAAGTCCCTAATCGCCCGACCGAGACCGTTTCTGGCTCGAGACGACCGGTAACAAGGGGCAATGGCCAGTTCAGCCCAAAAGGCTTACATCATGCGCAACTAGCATTTCAATAATTAAATCCTTGAAAATTGCACAGTTATTTAGGTCGAGTGCGATAAAGTATACACTCGCCTAGAAAGCTCGTTTTGGAAATCATTCAAAACACTTAACACGTTTATCAATCAATAATACAAGTCATGAAGTCAAAGAAAATATAGCAAATAAGAATCACTCATATGCAAGCACGCATGATATGCAAGAAAAACAGTTCAAAAGTAACTTTGGAACAGTTTAAAGGTAAATAATGCAAGAAAACGGTACAAAAGTAACTTTGGAAAATAGTTCAAAAGTAAATAATGCAGGAAACGGTTCATAAATAACTTCAGAAATAGTTTGAGGTCACTCACCTCCATGGCTCAGAAACCATCCATCATATATCATTACCTTGCTCAAATCCAAGTCTTAGATCACAAACTCAATGCAAACAAGTCCTTTAAAAGTTCGGACAGCACTTCCCCTAAAATTTGCTTACTTTTCCAGCCATCATGGCTTCATTATTTTCTCAGCCAGTCCCAAAGGTACAACACACAACAACAAGTTCATCCAATAGCCATTCAGCAAGCTCCAGGTAGTACAAAGACAAGTCAAGCTAGGAAAAAAGTCCGGAAATGAAAGTTAAGCTCAAAACCAGAAAAACAGGTTTTGACGTCATTTTGCGGTAATGGTACCAAAGGCACTACGATTATCGGATGAAGGTGTAAGACCCACCATTTCGAAGCTAAGAGATAGGGCTACAATATTACAGAAGGTCACTCAACCCAGTTTCGAGTGTAACCAGGTCAAAAACACAAGAAACTACACCAGAATCACAAAACACTGCTTCACAGAAATGCATTCTAGCGGAAACATCATAACTCAGGCTCTCCAAGTCCAAATCCAGAAATTCCAAAACCAACTGATAGCTAAGAAACAGGGCTAAATTTCATCAGAAGGCCTCAACATCCAATTCGGAAGCAATTCCAGCCAAAACAACCAATTACAGTCGCAAATCCCAATTTCGGGTAAACCAGAACAGCAATAGTAATTTCGACTTTTCTCATTCTACACTACTCCGATTGACCTGAAATTTTGTAGGCACCTCTACCATGTCATTCCCTACAACTTTCATGTTTTAAGCCCAAGGCCAATTCGGCCTCTAACTAGGAGCTAAAAATTCGGACAGAATGCTCGCTCAAGAACCCTAATTTCTGAAATTTCTTCCAAAACAGAAATTGATTGCAATTGACCACTTTTTCCACCTCATAGAGTCCTTAAACATCATTTCCAATCATCATATATCACCACACAACCATGTTCATATTAAAACAGAAAAATCCCCAATAATTATAAAACTTCACCAATTCAACCAAAATCAAGATATAATCATCAAACAATCTCTTTAACTCACATAAGCCACTAATTAAACATGATTGAGAAGAAAAGAGAGGTTCCTTAGCTACTCACCTTACCAACTCAAGAAAGGAAGCAACTTAACACCTTGGTCTTCCAAACCACTTCACAACCAACCTTAATACCACTAAACTAAGAGGTTTTATGGAGGAAATCCAAGTTTAATCGGTTAAATTGTTTGATTGGAGCAAGAAATGAAGAAGTAAGATGAAAGCTTTCCTTTCTTTTCTCCTTGTGAAGCTCAGCCAAGATGATGAAGAATGAAGGTAATTTTGGATCAATTTGGTACTTATTTGGTAAAGGTAGTAAGATAGTCAAATGTCAAAGTCCAACCTTCAATAACAAGGTGACACTTGTCACCCTTTAAGCTTGAGATTATCTTCTTGTCTCTCCAAGACAAATATCTTAACACCTTGTAAAATAATATCACTTAATACAAAATTCCAAAAAGTTGTCAAAAATATAATGCATTTACCACACTTGCGGGTCCCACGTTCAAAATACGCTCTTAATTTCTCAAAAAACTAACCGATACTGGAAAAAATCATTTTAAAACTATCTTTGCTCATAAACTTTATGTGAGGAATTTTTTTCTAATCAAGAAAATGTAGAAAAGGCGGGCGATTAAAAAAAATAAACCCTAGAAATTTAGAAAATTCTGGGTTCTCAAACTCATTTTTTTTTCGGGGCGTCACAAACTCCCCTCCTTAAAAGAATGTCGTCCTCGACATTCCATCTTGTACCAATCAAGTCGAGATATCCTGCAAGAATCACTAATATTTCAAACCAAACCCACAGTCCGACATCCTAAACTTCAAACCTAGGATACACTACAGAAATCTGAAACCTAAGCTCTGATACCAACTGTGACGGCCCCACCTCCCCCTAAGGCGAACCAGAGGGTTCGGCGGGCCGCCTGCCCAACTCTCGCCGGGACTCAGTCGTTCACTAAAGTCCTCAAATGAATTACAAGAATAAATGTCAAATATACATCACATGGTCCACAAATATACATCCAAGTCTCCAATAATTACATGTCACAAATGCAGCGGAAACTAATTCCCAACTATACATCAAATGATTCCAAATCTAAAACGTACAAGATATAAGCCATCCATTCACGTGAATAAGCACAACAAGTCCTGCCTTCGCCTTGAGCCCTTTGGAGGGGAATAAAATATTTTTGGGGTGAGCTAGAAGCTCAGCGAGTAACCAGAACTTCAGTAATCAAATCGGTTTAACAATATTTCTTTTCAATGATGTCATAAATCAATGATGTCATAGATCAAAATGATAAGTCCAGAAACGATTACAGCATTTACAAAACAGTAAATATGGAGTATCAATAATTCAAGAAACATTTACAATGGAAAGCGATAGTAACATTCATGAAAAAATACGTTCGTTCTCCTGACATTTCCTCCTTCCTTCAAACTTTTGAAAAAATGCATTTTCGTTTCTTTATAAATAAATGCCTCGCTCATTTGGTCATTCATTTCATTCACCAGACTCCACCAACCTCCACCAACCTACAAAGGTAATACTCGAGTATACCAAACGTTCACCCAAGTCCCTAATCGCCCGACCGAGACCGTTTCTGGCTCGAGACGACCGGTAACAAGGGGCAATGGCCAGTTCAGCCCAAAAGGCTTACATCATGCGCAACTAGCATTTCAATAATTAAATCCTTGAAAATTGCACAGTTATTTAGGTCGAGTGCGATAAAGTATACACTCGCCTAGAAAGCTCGTTTTGGAAATCATTCAAAACACTTAACACGTTATCAATCAATAATACAAGTCATGAAGTCAAGAAAATATAGCAAATAAGAATCACTCATATGCAAGCACGCATGATATGCAAGAAAACAGTTCAAAAGTAACTTTGGAAACAGTTTAAAGGTAAATAATGCAAGAAAACGGTACAAAAGTAACTTTGGAAATAGTTCAAAAGTAAATAATGCAGGAAACGGTTCATAAATAACTTCAGAAATAGTTTGAGGTCACTCACCTCCATGGCTCAGAAACCATCCATCATATATCATTACCTTGCTCAAATCCAAGTCTTAGATCACAAACTCAATGCAAACAAGTCCTTTAAAAGTTCGGACAGCACTTCCCCTAAATTTGCTTACTTTTCCAGCCATCATGGCTTCATTATTTCCTCAGCCAGTCCCAAAGGTACACACACAACAACAAGTTCATCCAATAGCCATTCAGCAAGCTCCAGGTAGTACAAAGACAAGTCAAGCTAGGAAAAAGTCCGGAAATGAAAGTTAAGCTCAAAACCAGAAAAAACAGGTTTTGACGTCATTTTGCGGTAATGGTACCAAAGGCACTACGATTATCGGATGAAGGTGTAAGACCCACCGTTTCGAAGCTAAGAGATAGGGCTACAATATTACAGAAGGTCACTCAACCCAGTTTCGAGTGTAACCAGGTCAAAAACACAAGAAACTACACCAGAATCACAAACACTGCTTCACAGAATGCATTCTAGCGGAAACATCATAACTCAGGCTCTCCAAGTCCAAATCCAGAAATTCCAAAACCAACTGATAGCTAAGAAACAGGGCTAAATTTCATCAGAAGGCCTCAACATCCAATTCGGAAGCAATTCCAGCCAAAACAACCAATTACAGTCGCAAATCCCAATTTCGGGTAAACCAGAACAGCAATAGTAATTTCGACTTTTCTCATTCTACACTACTCCGATTGACCTGAAATTTTGTAGGCACCTCTACCATGTCATTCCCTACAACTTTCATGTTTTAAGCCAAGGCCAATTCGGCCTCTAACTAGGAGCTAAAAATTCGGACAGAATGCTCGCTCAAGAACCCTAATTTTCTGAAATTTCTTCCAAAACAGAAATTGATTGCAATTGACCACTTTTTCCACCTCATAGAGTCCTTAAACATCATTTCCAATCATCATATATCACCACACAACCATGTTCATATTAAAACAGAAAAATCCCCAATAATTATAAAATTTCACCAATTCAACCAAAATCAAGATATAATCCATCAAACAATCTCTTTAACTCACATAAGCCACTAATTAAACATGATTGAGAAGAAAAGAGAGGTTCCTTAGCTACTCACCTTACCAACTCAAGAAAGGAAGCAACTTAACACCTTGGTCTTCCAAACCACTTCACAACCAACCTTAATACCACTAAACTAAGAGGTTTTATGGAGGAAATCCAAGTTTAATCGGTTAAATTGTTTGATTGGAGCAAGAAATGAAGAAGTAAGATGAAATCTTTCCTTTCTTTTCTCCTTGTGAAGCTCAGCCAAGATGATGAAGAATGAAGGTAATTTTGGATCAATTTGGTACTTATTTGGTAAAGGTAGTAAGATGGTCAAATGTCAAAGTCCAACCTCCAATAACAAGGTGACACTTGTCACCCTTTAAGCTTGAGATTATCTTCTTGTCTCTCCAAGACAAATATCTTAACACCTTGTAAAATAATATCACTTAATACAAAATTCCAAAAAGTTGTCAAAAATATAATGCATTTACCACACTTGCGGGTCCCACGTTCAAAATACGCTCTTAATTTCTCAAAAACTAACCGATACTGGAAAAATCATTTTAAAACTATCTTTGCTCATAAACTTTATGTGAGGAATTTTTTCTAATCAAGAAAATGTAGAAAAGGCGGGCGATTAAAAAAAATAAACCCTAGAAATTTAGAAAATTTCAGGGTTCTCAAACTCATTTTTTTTTTCGGGGCGTCACAAACTCCCCTCCTTAAAAGAATGTCGTCCTCGACATTCCATCTTGTACCAATCAAGTCGAGATATCCTGCAAGAATCACTAATATTTCAAACCAAACCCACAGTCCGGCATCCTAAACTTCAAGCCTAGGATACACTACAGAAATCTGAAGCCTAAACTCTGATACCAACTGTGACGGCCCCACCTCCCCCTAAGGTGAACCAGAGGGTTCGGCGGGCCGCCTGCCCAACTCTCGCCGGGACTCAGTCGTTCACTAAAGTCCCCAAATGAATTACAAGAATAAATGTCAAATATACATCACATGGTCCACAAATATACATCCAAGTCTCCAATAATTACATGTCACAAATGCAGCGGAAACTAATTCCCAACTATACATCAAATGATTCCAAATCCAAAACTGTACAAGATATAAGCCATCCATTCACGTGAATAAGCACAACAAGCCCTGCCTTCGCCTTGAGCCCTGTGGAGGGGAATAAAATATTTTTGGGGTGAGCTAGAAGCTCAGCGAGTAACCAGAAAATCAGTAATCAAATCGGTTTAACAATATTTCTTTTCAATGATGTCATAAATCAATGATGTCATAGATCAAATGATAAGTCCAGAAACGATTACAGCATTTACAAAACAGTAAATATGGAGTATCAATAATTCAAGAAACATTTACAATGGAAAGCGATAGTAACATTCATGAAAAGATACGTTCGTTCTCCTGACATTTCCTCATTCCTTCAAACTTTTGAAAAATGCATTTTTGTTTCTTTTATAAATAAATGCCTCGCTCATTTGGTCATTCATTTCATTCACCAGACTCCACCAACCTCCACCAACCTACAAAGGTAATACTCGAGTATACCAAACGTTCACCCAAGTCCCTAATCGCCCGACCGAGACCTTTTCTGGCTCGAGACGACCGGTATCAAAGGGCAATGGCCAGTTCAGCCCAAAAGGCTTACATCATGCGCAACTAGCATTTCAATAATTAAATCCTTGAAAATTGCACAGTTATTTAGGTCGAGTGCGATAAAGTATACACTCGCCTAGAAAGCTCGTTTTGGAAATCATTCAAAACACTTAACACGTTATCAATCAATAATAGAAGTCATGAAGTCAATAAAATATAGCAAATAAGGAACACTCATATGCAAGCACGCATGATATGCAAGGAAACAGTTCAAAAGTAACTTTGAAAACAGTTTAAAGGTAAATAATGCAAGAAAACGGTACAAAAGTAACTTTGGAAATAATTCAAAAGTAAATAATGCAGGAAACGGTTCATAAATAACTTCAGAAATAGTTTGAGGTCACTCACCTCCATGGCTCAGAAACCATCCATCATATATCATTACCTTGCTCAAATCCAAGTCTTAGATCACAAACTCAATGCAAACAAGTCCTTTAAAAGTTCGGACAGCACTTCCCCTAAATTTGCTTACTTTTCCAGCCATCATGGCTTCATTATTTCCTCAGCCAGTCCCAAAGGTACACACACAACAACAAGTTCATCCAATAGCCATTCAGCAAGCTCCAGGTAGTACAAAGACAAGTCAAGCTAGGAAAAAGTCCGGAAATGAAAGTTAATCTCAAAACCAGAAAAACAGGTTTTGACGTCATTTTGCGGTAATGGTACCAAAGGCACTACGATTATCGGATGAAGGTGTAAGACCCACCGTTTCGAAGCTAAGAGATAGGGTTACAATATTGCAGAAGGTCACTCAACCCAGTTTCGAGTGTAACCAGGTCAAAAACACAAGAAACTACACCAGAATCACAAACACTGCTTCACAGAATGCATTCTAGCGGAAACATCATAACTCAGGCTCTCCAAGTCCAAATCCAGAAATTCCAAAACCAACTGATAGATAAGAAACAGGGCTAAATTTCATCAGAAGGCCTCAACATCCAATTCGGAAGCAATTCCAGCCAAAACAACTAATTACAGTCGCAAATCCCAATTTCGGGTAAACCAGAACAGCAATAGTAATTTCGACTTTTCTCATTCTACACTACTCCGATTGACCTGAAATTTTGTAGGCACCTCTACCATGTCATTCCTACAACTTTCATGTTTTAAGCCAAGGCCAATTCGGCCTCTAACTAGGAGCTAAAAATTCGGACAGAATGCTCGCTCAAGAACCCTAATTTTCTGAAATTTCTTCCAAAACAGAAATTGATTGCAATTGACCACTTTTTCCACCTCATAGAGTCCTTAAACATCATTTCCAATCATCATATATCACCACACAACCATGTTCATATTAAAACAGAAAAATCCCCAATAATTATAAAACTTCACCAATTCAACCAAAATCAAGATATAATCCATCAAACAATCTCTTTAACTCACATAAGCCACTAATTAAACATGATTGAGAAGAAAAGAGAGGTTCCTTAGCTACTCACCTTACCAACTCAAGAAAGGAAGCAACTTAACACCTTGGTCTTCCAAACCACTTCACAACCAACCTTAATACCACTAAACTAAGAGGTTTTATGGAGGAAATCCAAGTTTAATCGGTTAAATTGTTAGATTGGAGCAAGAAATGAAGAAGTAAGATGAAAGCTTTCCTTTCTTTTCTCCTTGTGAAGCTCAGCCAAGATGATGAAGAATGAAGGTAATTTTGGATCAATTTGGTACTTATTTGGTAAAGGTAGTAAGATAGTCAAATGTCAAAGTCCAACCTTCAATAACAAGGTGACACTTGTCACCCTTTAAGCTTGAGATTATCTTCTTGTCTCTCCAAGACAAATATCTTAACACCTTGTAAAATAATATCACTTAATACAAAATTCCAAAAAGTTGTCAAAAATATAATGCATTTACCACACTTGCGGGTCCCACGTTCAAAATACGCTCTTAATTTCTCAAAAACTAACCGATACTGGAAAAATCATTTTAAAACTATCTTTGCTCATAAACTTTATGTGAGGAATTTTTTCTAATCAAGAAAATGTAGAAAAGGCGGGCGATTAAAAAAAAATAAACCCTAGAAATTTAGAAAATTTCAGGGTTCTCAAACTCATTTTTTTTTTCGGGGCGTCACAAACTCCCCTCCTTAAAAGAATGTCGTCCTCGACATTCCATCTTGTACCAATCAAGTCGAGATATCCTGCAAGAATCACTAATATTTCAAACCAAACCCACAGTCCGGCATCCTAAACTTCAAGCCTAGGATACACTACAGAAATCTGAAGCCTAAGCTCTGATACCAACTGTGACGGCCCCACCTCCCCCTAAGGCGAACCAGAGGGTTCGGCGGGCCGCCTGCCAAACTCTCGCCGGGACTCAGTCGTTAACTAAAATCCTCAAATGAATTACTAGAATAACCGTCAAATATACATCACATGGTCCACAAATATACATCCAAGTCTCCAATAATTACATGTCACAAATGCAGCGGAAACTAATTCCCAACTATACATCAAATGATTCCAAATCCAAAACTGTACAAGATATAAGCCATCCATTCACGTGAATAAGCACAACAAGTCCTGCCTTCGCCTTGAGCCCTGTGGAGGGGAATAAAATATTTTTGGGGTGAGCTAGAAGCTCACGAGTAACCAGAAAATCAGTAATCAAATCGGTTTAACAATATTTCTTTTCAATGATGTCATAAATCAATGATGTCATAGATCAAATGATAAGTCCAGAAACGATTACAGCATTTACAAAACAGTAAATATGGAGTATCAATAATTCAAGAAACATTACAATGGAAAGCGATAGTAACATTCATGAAAAGATACGTTCGTTCTCCTGACATTTCCTCCTTCCTTCAAACTTTTGAAAAATGCATTTTCGTTTCTTTATAAATAAATGCCTCGCTCATTTGGTCATTCATTTCATTCACCAGACTCCACCAACCTCCACCAACCTACAAAGGTAATACTCGAGTATACCAAACGTTCACCCAAGTCCCTAATCGCCCGACCAAGACCGTTTCTGGCTCGAGACGACCGGTAACAAGGGGCAATGGCCAGTTCAGCCCAAAAGGCTTACATCATGCGCAACTAGCATTTCAATAATTAAATCCTTGAAAATTGCACAGTTATTTAGGTCGAGTGCGATAAAGTATACACTCGCCTAGAAAGCTCGTTTTGGAAATCATTCAAAACACTTAACACGTTATCAATCAATAATACAAGTCATGAAGTCAAGAAAATATAGCAAATAAGGAACACTCATATGCAAGCACGCATGATATGCAAGAAAACAGTTCAAAAGTAACTTTGGAAACAGTTTAAAGGTAAATAATGCAAGAAAACGGTACAAAAGTAACTTTGGAAATAGTTCAAAAGTAAATAATGCAGGAAACGGTTCATAAATAACTTCAGAAATAGTTTGAGGTCACTCACCTCCATGGCTCAGAAACCATCCATCATATATCATTACCTTGCTCAAATCCAAGTCTTAGATCACAAACTCAATGCAAACAAGTCCTTTAAAAGTTCGGACAGCACTTCCCCTAAATTTGCTTACTTTTCCAGCCATCATGGCTTCATTATTTCCTCAGCCAGTCCCAAAGGTACACACACAACAACAAGTTCATCCAATAGCCATTCAGCAAGCTCCAGGTAGTACAAAGACAAGTCAAGCTAGGAAAAAGTCCGGAAATGAAAGTTAAGCTCAAAACCAGAAAAACAGGTTTTGACGTCATTTTGCGGTAATGGTACCAAAGGCACTACGATTATCGGATGAAGGTGTAAGACCCACCGTTTCGAAGCTAAGAGATAGGGCTACAATATTGCAGAAGGTCACTCAACCCAGTTTCGAGTGTAACCAGGTCAAAAACACAAGAAACTACACCAGAATCACAAACACTGCTTCACAGAATGCATTCTAGCGGAAACATCATAACTCAGGCTCTCCAAGTCCAAATCCAGAAATTCCAAAACCAACTGATAGCTAAGAAACAGGGCTAAATTTCATCAGAAGGCCTCAACATCCAATTCGGAAGCAATTCCAGCCAAAACAACCAATTACAGTCGCAAATCCCAATTTCGGGTAAACCAGAATAGCAATAGTAATTTCGACTTTTCTCATTCTACACTACTCCGATTGACCTGAAATTTTGTAGGCACCTCTAACATGTCATTCCCTACAACTTTCATGTTTTAAGCCAAGGCCAATTCGGCCTCTAACTAGGAGCTAAAAATTCGGACAGAATGCTCGCTCAAGAACCCTAATTTTCTGAAATTTCTTCCAAAACAGAAATTGATTGCAATTGACCACTTTTGCCACCTCATAGAGTCCTTAAACATCATTTCCAATCATCATATATCACCACACAACCATGTTCATATTAAAACAGAAAAATCCCCAATAATTATAAAACTTCACCAATTCAACCAAAATCAAGATATAATCCATCAAACAATCTCTTTAACTCACATAAGCCACTAATTAAACATGATTGAGAAGAAAAGAGAGGTTCCTTAGCTACTCACCTTACCAACTCAAGAAAGGAAGCAACTTAGCACCTTGGTCTTCCAAACCACTTCACAACCAACCTTAATACCACTAAACTAAGAGGTTTTATGGAGGAAATCCAAGTTTAATCGGTTAAATTGTTTGATTGGAGCAAGAAATGAAGAAGTAAGATGAAAGCTTTCCTTTCTTTTCTCCTTGTGAAGCTCAGCCAAGATGATGAAGAATGAAGGTAATTTTGGATCAATTTGGTACTTATTTGGTAAAGGTAGTAAGATAGTCAAATGTCAAAGTCCAACCTTCAATAACAAGGTGACACTTGTCACCCTTTAAGCTTGAGATTATCTTCTTGTCTCTCCAAGACAAATATCTTAACACCTTGTAAAATAATATCACTTAATACAAAATTCCAAAAAGTTGTCAAAAATATAATGCATTTACCACACTTGCGGGTCCCACGTTCAAAATACGCTCTTAATTTCTCCAAAACTAACCGATATTGGAAAAATCATTTTAAAACTATCTTTGCTCATAAACTTTATGTGAGGAATTTTTTCTAATCAAGAAAATGTAGAAAAGGCGGGCGATTAAAAAAAATAAACCCTAGAAATTTAGAAAATTTCAGGGTTCTCAAACTCATTTTTTTTTTCGGGGCGTCACAAACTCCCCTCCTTAAAAGAATGTCGTACTCGACATTCCATCTTGTACCAATCAAGTCGAGATATCCTGCAAGAATCACTAATATTTCAAACCAAACCCACAGTCCGTCATCCTAAACTTCAAGCCTAGGATACACTACAGAAATCTGAAACCTAAGCTCTGATACCAACTGTGACGGCCCCACCTCCCCCTAAGGCGAACCAGAGGGTTCGGCGGGCCGCCTGCCAAACTCTCGCCGGGACTCAGTCGTTAACTAAAATCCTCAAATGAATTACTAGAATAACCGTCAAATATACATCACATGGTCCACAAATATACATCCAAGTCTCCAATAATTACATGTCACAAATGCAGCGGAAACTAATTCCCAACTATACATCAAATGATTCCAAATCCAAAACTGTACAAGATATAAGCCATCCATTCACGTGAATAAGCACAACAAGTCCTGCCTTCGCCTTGAGCCCTGTGGAGGGGAATAAAATATTTTTGGGGTGAGCTAGAAGCTCAGCGAGTAACCAGAAAATCAGTAATCAAATCGGTTTAACAATATTTCTTTTCAATGATGTCATAAATCAATGATGTCATAGATCAATGATATCTTAACACCTTGTAAAATAATATCACTTAATACAAAATTCCAACAAGTTGTCAAAAATATAATGCATTTACCGTACTTGCGGGTCCCACGTTCAAAATACGCTCTTAATTTCTCAAAAACTAACCGATACTGAAAAAATCATTTTAAAACTATCTTTGCTCATAAACTTTATGTGAGGAATTTTTTCTAATCAAGAAAATGTAGAAAAGGCGGGCGATTAAAAAAAAATAAACCCTAGAAATTTAGAAAATTTCTGGGTTCTCAAACTCATTTTTTTTTCGGGGCGTCACAAGAGGTCTTGCTTGGCATACTCGTGGAGTATCGCCTTGTAAATGACTTGTGGGCCCTTGAGGTGTACGGTGGACGGAGGGAAGTAAGTGGTGATCTACGGAAATGGAAATACCGACCCGGTTGACAGGAGGGTCAACGCGGGAAGGTATACGAATGACATCGGCAGAGCGAGTGGAACTTAACTCCTGAGAGCTACTATATCCTTGAATTGTTTCTGATTACTTTTCCTGTTCGAATGATTGATTATTGAAAGGGCATGGTTTTATTTATTAAATTTTGGATTGCTATTTGAACAAAGTGCTTGCATGTGTGTTCTTGGCCTCACGAGCGTTTAGCTCACCCTATAGTTTTGTTTTCCTTAACAGGACCGAATCTCGGAGATGTTTGGAGAAACCCTTCGCTGTACTTTTGTTTTAAGGTTTCTATTATTTGTGGCTATGTCCTTTGTTGGGATTGTACTTTTGGAATTGAAGTGTAACTTTTGGCCTGACGTATATTTCGAATTTAAGTTGTACCTTGAACGCCCTATCTATGGGTGGGGTAATGGATGATTTTATGCTTGAACGCTTCCGCATTATTTGTATTCATGTTGCTCTCTTTGAAGTGTTTAGTTCGGTTTCAAATTGAATGGAATTGCTTGAGTCCTGGCGAGAGTTGGGCAGGCGTCCGCGGACACCCTTTGGTTCGCCTTAGGGAGATGTGGGGCGTCACATTTATGTACTTTTTCTTTAATAAAAATTTACCTTCTTTTCTAGTAATGATCAGCCAAGTAGATTAGAAGAAGAGAGCAATGTTGATTAGAAAAACAAGTATAGATAAGCAATGAGAATTTTATTAAACAAAAAGAATAAGATAGAATATCAAACCGATTGTCTACCAAACTTTCCTCAAACTTGAAGACCAATCACTAGGTTGAGCAACTTCTCTTTGATGAAAGATGATCAACTAGATGTACAATGGAGGGAGCACTTCCTCCTTTCCCTAAACCCCACTTAGTCAAGTTAAGAAGTTTTACAATCACTCAGATAACCCTCAACAAAGCTACACTAATGAAACTTTCAACCACAAGAGAAATGCTCACAAGAAATTCACACCACTTGGAGAACAAATCTAGCTTTGGAGACTATTTTCTAGCTAAAATATCTCTTGAGATCTTGTAAACAAAGTGTGCAAAAGTTCCTTCTTGGTTCAAAACAGTTTGTTTTTGAAGGGGACCAAAAATGGGCTTCATTAATGCTTCCAACGGATAGAAGGCAGATGAAGAGTCAGCTAGCCGTTGGGGCTGTCGGACGTCCGACGACCAAATCATCGTCCGAACCTATCGTCCGAAAACAGCCAAGTTGTAGTTCGGACGTCCGATGCATTTTTATCGTCCGACAGCATCAGCGTCCGATCGTCGTCAGAGAGTTGGCAAGTCTTCTTGGAATTTTTCGGACGTCCGACGCGGTTGATGTGCGTCTGAGGCGTGCGTCCGATCCTTCCGGACGTCCGACGCTTCCTTATGAGCGTCTGACAGAGCTTCCTTCTTGATGTTCTTTATCCTTTCGGACGTCCGACATGAGTGTCCTATTTTTGCTTCTTCTTTTGGTTGATTTTCATTTCTTGACATATTCGTACCTGATTCTTTGATTGGCAAAAAACACTTATATTTGAAGAGAGTTAGATAAACATTTCAAAGTACTTTGTGATCATCAAAACCAAGAATAACAACTTGAGCAAATGGTAATTGTCTATTACACACTATCGCTTAAAAACCCTAATTATCGAGAAAGATTGAACACTTGTATAATCTAAGAAAATTTCACGAAAATGAGCCTTAATTACTCGTAAATCAAGACTGAAAAACGGGGTTTTAAAATACAAGCGAAATCTGATTTTCATATTTGAAATCAAGTGTAAAATGGCTTAACAATATCGAAGGAAAATAGAGAGTTCGCAACCCTCAATTTCCTTTAAGTTCGGAAATTTCAGATTTGTCACCCATACTTTGAAAAACCGTATCTCATTCTTTACAAGTCCAAAATTGGAAAACTTGGCACCAATTGGAAACTACTTCCAAAATACTAAAAGTTCTTAGAAGACACTTTTCCATGATTCTAATTGGAAAATATTCAAAATTTAGCCCAAAGTCGCTGTTTTAGAAAGTCAAGACAGATTTGGGTTGATTTTCAACAAAATTTGAAAATTCGGCAAAATTCATACAATTCGAGCTAGCCTCTAAAATTTGAAATTCTATTAGAGTTGTAATCCAAGTTTAAAACAAAACAAGCAGAATGAGAATTGAAGTTTCGAGCACCAAGATATGGTAGCTCAAAATTATCCAAAATTCCTTATTAAACAAGGGTTTTCCAAAATCAAGTCACGAATTTTGGAAGTTTAGTTGAGTAATGAAACGGTCTCAGAACAACACCAAAATTAGCAGTATAATACTACCATATAAGGGTTGTGCCTCTACCAAATTTCATGGAGAAATAAGCACAGAAAGTGGGTTAACAAAACCGTTGAAATCACAAGAAATTCTAAGGCTAAGCTGCCTTTGAACTTCCGTTTTGCTGTTTCCAAACATTTGGTCAAAGAACATCTCACACATGGTTCATTCCAGTAGGAAATGTCCAAAATATATTCAAGGTACATTTGATAGATGATTTACACTAAAAGGCTTCGGATAACAAGTCCCAAACCATAGTTAGTTTCAAATCTGTCCGAACACGGTTTTCGTTCACGAAGTCAGTTTTGAATTTTGATCATAAATTACTCAATTCAACTTGGAATTGAGCGTGGTTGGTGGCGTTAGAAAATAGGATCATAAGGCTATATTTTCTCAGAAGAAACCATTTTCAAAATCTGTCCATAACCAGCTCATTCGTGAGCATCAAATCGCAGTTCATAATCTGCCTCCCAGTGACAAATGAAACAGGACAGCAATTTTCAAACTAATGGTTTGGCTCACTCGAGTGGAACCAGAATGTGAATTTTATACCAAATGAAAGCTGGGAATGTCTAATTTCCAGTGCCACAAACGGCACTTGATTCTGACATCGGAGCAATGAATTATAGCCGAAACAAGATGACTGTCTGGTAGTGACGGGAATCATTTTCCAGTTTTCTAAACTTTGGAAATCACTTCATTTTACCAACCAAATCATATTATTTTTCCATGAAACTTTTTTATACAATCAGTATAACATGTAAACAACATAAACAAGCTATTAGAACCTCAAAATCTTGTACGAAAGTGGTCGAACAAACCAGGGGCAAAATGGTCACTTTTTCCTATTGCACCTCATTTGAGTTTCCATCAATAACCCAACATTAATCCACTAGTTTAAGCACTAAATAAACATTATTACCATCAAAACACCACAAATCAGTCCATATATCCAAGGTGGGAGTTCATAGAGCCCACACAACCAAATTTTTCATCAAAACAAACTACCCATATGCAAGTAAGCGTTTAAAGGTGCACTAGAACTTCCATAAATTAAGTTTCTGAGGTTTGATCGTTACCTACTTGCTTTGATGTGTACAACAGAAATTTTCGGTTCTTTCCTTAGGAAAAAAAAAAACCGTGAAAAGCTCCCCCTTTTCTTAGCTAGATGTAATCTCCAAGAGTTAAGCTAGGTGCAATCAAATTTTGAAGTGAAACGGAGGAAGTTTGATGGAGGAATTTGAAGAAGAAAGTTGAAGCTTGGAGCTCTCTTTTCTCCTTGTGTTGTTCGGCTGATGAGAGCAGAAAAAGAAGAGCAATTGCTGATAATAAGCTTCCGTGAGAAGCTTTAAGATTTGGCCAAAGTTTGTTTCAAAAGTCAACTACGAATAGTTCGCGTACGCGCGCGTTTTGTGCTCGATTCCTCTCGAGTTTATTTCACTAGTGCACTAAACCTCTAATGCACTTATATCCATATAAATATTATTCACTCTTAATTGTCCCAAAATAATGGTCTAAAGTCTCTCAATTAAATCTCACGTGTGAAAACGCGTATCTCCAAATTAAGCGCAATAAAGCGAAACTTCCAAGAATTTCTTATAACGATAGTACTAATAACTATCACTTGAGTACTTAAACATAAAATTACCTATTTTAAGTCCATCCTGCAAGTCTCTAATTTTCCAAACTTAGTGTATCCTCGAATCGATTATTAACTCTAATCGCATATTCGCTATTTTCACTTCACAAGTTTTCAAAAATTAAATGTTGAAACGAGTCACTTTAAAATTATAACGAAGCTATCAACTCATGTAATTAGGTCTAAATGGACTAAAAAATAATATTCGGAGTAAATGGGTAATTAAATATTTAAATAATCTCGAAATGGAATTTAAAACAATAAATTTTGTGAGTCTTCACATGAGTCGAGTTTTAACTCCTCAAATCTCAAGTTAACTTTTCTTAATCTACTATTGATCATTCTTACTTCTCCAAAATTAATATACTCTCGATTCAAATATAGTCTCAAAAAACGTATACTCATTGTTCCGAACTAAACGAGTTTTCGAAAGTAAATTTTCTAACAAAACGCTTTAAAAAAATAAAAGAGGTGTTTTTCCATATAAATGGATTTTAAGTAGTTGAATTAAATAATTCGGAGAAAATGAGTGAATTATTATTTAAATAAATTAGTAATATATAACGAAAATAAGAAAATTTTCGGGTTCTCACAACTTCCCCTCCTTAAAAGAATTTCGTCCTCGAAATTCACATCTAGGATAATATCATATTCCTTAAGAGTTATATTTATCAAATCGATCAGCAACTTACACTTTCCAACGCATATCTCACAATTTCTATTCATCCAATTAGCAATGAACTTTAATTTCCCAATAGGCGTTTTGCTTCCAAATTGTAGGACAAGTGATCACACTTTACTTATACCATTCATGAAACTGGGTTTACACAAGAATAATTGGTTCCAGTGTCAATTAAAACTCCAGTTTAAAAGATTCAATCTTGTAGTTCAAAACTCGAATAGAGTGAAATATTGTCAGTAGAAGATGAAACTTACCAAAATTTTCGGACTTAATTTGTCCAAATCGAGTCAATCATAGCATGCGAGATAAAATCGAGGGTTTTAATGTATTTTGGATATGTATGTGGCAAAATGCAATTCAGAATTTCAAAACTAGACTTAAAGATACAAACTTTTCTTTATGGCCCGAAACTAAATTTTCTTAATCAGAAATTTCAAATAATATTTTTACCACAATCATCAATACGTTTAAGAATTCTTCAAATACGTTTAAGAAGATTAATCGTGCAACTCAATGCATGGATACTAAAACACATCTATAATAAAATAACATATATAGTGAGGATATTTCAAAAATTCTCTCAAAGTTTTAAGTTAAGAGCTGCATTTGAGTAGACGTATATTTTTGAAAACACTTTTAAGAAAGATAAATAAACATGCAAGTTCATATATGCATAAACTTCGATCCAACTCCTTTATCACCCTTCACTTCTAATCCAAAAGCTAACTCTAATGGTACATAAAGCTTTGTCATTTTTACTCTCCAATTCACAACAAATATTCACTCTTATTCTTAAGGAAAGATCCGAGCCTAAGCTTTGCTCGATTTCTGATTCTTACGCAGGTTCAAGATGCATATACAAGTTACAAATATAGTTAAAATTTAAAGCATGATTCTTTAAATATATCAAAAGTCGTAGTACAAGTTGAGAGATCACAAACAAGCCAAGTATGCCAAAGATAGGTCATGGACAATTAAGCGCCACAAAAATAAAAGTACAAGCAAGCAAATTACAAAAGATCTCACGATATGCACCGCCCCTACTATCATAGGCAGGAACAAAAGGAGAAAATCATAAGCCTAGTTAGGGGAAAAACCAGAAGGATCCATGATACCAAGCCACATTATTTGAATAATTATAAATTCCAAATTCCATCTAAAACCTAAGCCACTTTTTAAGTCCTTAGTCTAAAACTTCCAACGAATACGAGATTTCCTTACTAAATTCAAGATGAAATTCTTATAACGGCTAGGGTATTGAGTCGAACCAAAAGAAATGCAAAAGTGTCTCATTCCAAGCTCAACTACATTCCACTTCTATCTGGTCAATATCGTCCCACATTTGATTAAAATATTCTCCATCCGATGTCTCACTTCTTTTACTACTGGAACTAGACGTTTGTTGACTTCTTACACTTGCTCTCACAAAACATTAACCCGTTCTTATTCCCCACAAATGGAGATCTCAAGTCCAATACAAAAATCCTCCGTGCTCTGACCTTTGCCATCAGAAGGCAAAGAACTTATCTCAAAACCACTCATGATTTCTATTCACATCGTAATACATGAGATTATATCCCTTCCTAAGTCATAAGTATTCTCTCAGGAAAAGTATTTAGTACTCAAGTACAAGAATCCAAAACTAAGAGAATTTACAACTCAGGCCGTACGCTCCCAAGTGCAAATCAATATAGTTTAAGATTCCTACCTGACGTACATCTCTATCTACCTCAAGTAGCATGATAAAGGTTTTACGCTTACCACTTTCATAGTTCACAACTTACGCACATAGTCCTTTAAACATATTCACATAATTGGGACCATATCACCACTTGGCCCCAAGTTCACTCCTCCTAGAGACCACGTGAAATGCTCTAATTTTTATCCCTATAAGTGGTCACTTAACTTTCAAACCAGTCCCACAGTCCGGCATCCTAAACTTCAAACTTAGGATACACTACAATGATCTGAAACCTAAGCTCTGATATCAACTGTGACACCCCCACTTCTCCCAAGGGCAAACCCAAGGGTATCCGCGGGACGTCTGCCCAGGTCTCGCCAGGATTCAAGACAATTCAAATCAAACTTAACGATACATACCAAATACTACAAGTCGAAATAAAGAAAAGTCGCTTCCTTAACTAAATATTCAAATCTTACATAATGTTCACAAAAGATACATCAAGTCCCAAAATACAACCATTAAAAGTCGACTACACATTTACAGCCCAGATTCCAATCAAAAGTATAATCTAGTCGGCTTTTCCAAAATCTTCCAATCCAACTTGTTAAGGAAAACAAACTAATGGGATGAGCCAATACTCAGTGAGGCCAAGAAACACACATGCAAACACATAATCCAAGTAGCCACAAATTATATAGTAAGTAAAGCTATACAGTTCGAATAATTCACATTTCAAATAGGAAAAATAAACAGAAACAATTCAAGGATACTGTAGCTCTCAGGAGCTAAATTCCACGTAGTCGAGTCGAAGTCTTGATCACATTTTACGTTGACACTCCATCAACCACATAAGTATCAAATCCATAGATACACTACTTTTTTTCGAATCCCGTCACCGTTACACCTCCTTACCGGGCCCGCTCATCAAAGTTTTTGATAATACTCGAGTATATCATGGCAATACTGCACGAGTAATGCCGAGCAAGATCTCTCCAATAGATCATGCTCTACGAATATCTCATGGTTGGCTAAGCTTATCGACCAAGCCCATGTTGGCTCGATTCGCAAAGTTAACCAACGAGTTTGGACGTCCCCCGAATACGAATACGAATATGAATATAAATACGAATATGAATATAAGTCGACGAGCAATGCTCAAATCAACGATTCCAAATAGGATTCACAAATACGGATCACATTTATGAATCAAAACAAATACGAATCACATCCACATTACCATGTACAAGTCGGATATTAATTTGTCGCGCCCCATTTTTTGATAAATAAATAAATGGTTTGAAAATGTATTTTTTAATTCAATTAGTGATTGGAAAATGAATTGTGATTTAAAAGGAAAGTGGGTCTAAATGGGGATTTGAGAATGCGACGATTTGACCCAAAATTATAGTTTCAAAAGGGTTTTTTGAAATAAAAAATTGGAGTCGCCACTTGGTAATGAGTTAAGGTGTACCAAGTCACCTAAAAATGAATTTTTAAAGAAAAAATAGGAAAAAGTAGTAAGAAACCCCTTTTAAACGACTCCTAGTCCACGTGAACCAACGAAAAAGGTTCGGGAGTCACATTTGATGAAGGGGAAGGCAAGGATAAAAATCCAAGGCACCCCTTCGACCTAGCCAAGGCTAGTTGCGTGATTTAATCAAAGATTTTCTTGTTTTAACCAAAGAATTTATTACATTTGGATGTACTACATGAATGCAAACCCTAGACCTAGGGAACATGGGGGAAATTTCTCTTCAAAGGTTGAGTGGTGCCAATCACATTAATTGTGAAGCCCAATAACGATCCTTTGAAGAAGTCACGAATAATGCGAGTGGGATGCAAATGAATGAAATGCATGTATGCAATGTGAGGACATGAGTTTGAAAAAGTAATAAAAAATAATAAATATGTAAATGAAAATGTGCACGTGAGTGGGCAAGGTACGGTATGTGCAATGATAATATGAAGTGCATGTGTGCAAGTGATGATAAAAGTGTTCGTGTGCAAGTGAAGAAACATAAAAGTGCACGTGTGCAAAATGGGAGGAAAAAATGAAAGTGTGATGAGGGTATAAAATAGTAGAGTGGATTTAAAAAAAATGCATGAGCCTAGGGAATTCATGCATATTGGGTACGGGGAGACCTAAATCGTGACTCAATTTGCCCTTTTATAGAGGGAATACAAGCGTGCTAAGGCTTAGAAAAAGTCACACTCGTCTATATCCCATATTTAAAGGGACTCTCAAGCAAATGAACCCTATAACTAGCATGAAATGCAAAAATCCTAAAATGGAGGAAAAAGGGGTTCGAGGGGCATGCAAAATGATAAAACTAAAAAGAATGCATGACATGTAATGAACATGCAAACATGTACTAACGAGGGGAAATCCCTAAGGGTCTAGCGTTGGACTAGCCCATTCTATGAATTCCAACTAGCGTTGGACTAGTGGAAACGTACATTCATCCATCACATTCATTCAGGCTATGGAAAGCGAGTAGACATGCCAAACACTTATAAACACATAGCACATAACATTTAGCATGCTCGACTAGATGCAAGGCCCTAACAAAACAAATTAACACGTAGTAACTAAGCATGCAAGACACATAAGACAATTAAAGCCCTAATTATTACATTTGCTAGCTAGGCACATGACTTCGATAGGTCTTCATTGAATGCTCCTCCAAGCCCTATCTATTACATTAGGGAGACCCTACTACAATCTAAAAGGGAAAAAAGGAATAAAATAATTAAATCCCTAACTATTACAAGCCAAGAGGTGTATACATACCCCATAAAGAATAACTTAAATAAAAAGCAAAAGTACATGACATAAATAAAAGAAATTAAAAAAAGGCTAGGAAAGCAAAGTAGACATGTATTTCTCACGTAGCACGTTGGATCACATAGGAGAGACAAAAAAAAAAGATAAAAGAAGTTATACCTCCCTTGAGTTGGAGCTCTAATGGGGTGAAGTCACTTATTTATCCTCCAAAAATAAAAGAAAAGGTCAAGGCACCAATTTATTTGGCAAATAATCACAAAAGATAAAAATAAACATGAATTTGAATCAATTAAATCATGTCAACAAACCACATTTAAGAAGTCAAGAGAAGAAAGGACTTGATTGCAAAGATTGACAAAATTTTGGGGCCAAAATTAAAGAAAAATAAAGTTCAAGGACTCATTTGCAATTAAGTTAAGGGCCCAATTGAAAGAAGTTGAAAATGTCCAGGGCCACAGTATAGTTGAGGAGAAATTCAGGGACTGATTTGCAAAATCATTTTCTGGTTTCTTCATGGACCAGGCTATTGGGCCATTTTATTCACTTCTTGGGCCAAAATGCTCTTAGCACAAATCAGGACCCAAGCAAAACAGACGGGCTAGCCTACTATTTTGGCCCAAAATTAGCCAACCAAACAGATGGATCATGATCCTCTGGCCCAAGCCAAAAATCCAAACAAAAGTGTTGGGCTCTATCTTCCTATGCCCAAACAAAGTAACCCCTTAATCCAAAACACTTATTTCACTAAACCCAACAAGATAAACAAATTAACTAAAAATTATTAAGCCCCAATCATGACCCTAAATCAAGAATTAATCTATCCACAAAGTCACATAGAATATGCAAACAGAGGATTACACTTAAAAGGACAAAATTAGTTCAATTTATCCAGATTTTGGGCCACAATGAAATTAGGCAGAACATGAAGGGTTCAATTGCATTTTTTAGAAATTTATGCTCTGCAGAAGCTCTCTTCTTCGACGCTAATTTCTGGGTTCCGCAATCGAAAGGCTATTCAGTGTACAAATCATGCACAAACCCAAATTCAAGCCTGAGATTCGGATTACTAAAAATTCCCTTTGATTATCACAACCCCTTTTGATTAACACACCCAAATCAAGAACATTAAACCATTGAAGATCAAAACACATCAGATGCCATTTCAGCTTTCTTCGCAAACAAGGACATGCCAAATTCGGTAACAGACAACAAAACCCAGAAGATGGGAAGCATAAGGGAACGGAAAAAGAAAGATGCAAGACAGCAATACATCAAAGTTTCTCAGGCAATTCGTCGAACAGGTTGAGGGCATCAGAAATTTTACTAATCTTCTACTCAACTAAAGCTATATTCAGCCCCAAAATTTTGTCAAAACACAGGAAACTTCAGTCCAATCGACATCCAAAACAGACATACTTCCAGTTCATGAATAACTCAACAGAAAATTTGCTACTAGCCACAAACGTGAAAATAAAAATACAAAACAGGCTTTGAAAGCTTGAATAAAACTGAAATTTGAAAGACAATGGCGGCTTACCTTCTTCAATCTGGATTTGGCCATGGAAACTTCGCTGACTGCTTGGCGAGCCAGACCTTGCCTCTGACGCACTTGAGGATGCTGGC
This sequence comes from Coffea canephora, assembly GCA_036785865.1. Lineage (NCBI taxonomy): Eukaryota > Viridiplantae > Streptophyta > Magnoliopsida > Gentianales > Rubiaceae > Coffea > Coffea canephora. The sequence continues at coordinate 11,090,517 of CM071917.1, read as the reverse complement.
GGTGAGTCATTTCTGAAACTTCAGCGACACCATCCCTTCGCCCATCGGTTTGTTTCCTCTTCCTCTGGTTTTTCCTCAAACCCAGATTCCGTGCTTCTCCAATGAAGGCTTGCAGGCAATGGTGGCGGATTCAAGTTAGGCGGTCCATTGCCGTTGATGTCAGGGTGATGCTGAATGCCTGAATTAGGAAGGGGCTTCCGATTGGTAGCAGCAGGAGCAGCGGGCGGAGTCTTAGAGAACGTCTGGTAAGCAACAAGTCTCTGCTGCTGCTGCTGGACCATGAAGTTGATGATGGTAGGATCAGTAGCAGCCGACAGTGGTAGCTTCGTTGATCTGAGTATCGGAGGGTTTGGGTGGTGGATTGCGGCGGTTACTCTGTTTTCCCTTTGTCCGCCGCCCCTGATTTTCTGGTTCCTCACCCTCCCCTCTTCGGCCTTTCTTTTCTTTTGCCCGATGCCCTTTTTAGGCCTTCACTCCCAATCTGTCTTAGCCCCTCCGTCCACCCCCTCTGTTTTTCCTTTTCTTAGCTTTCTTTTTTTCTCTTTGCTTAGCCCCGTAATCTCTGTTATTTCCCCTTGCGTTTTCCCTCTCAGACGCCCAAAACTTCCCTCCATTCTCAGATTTTTCCTCTGCTCTTGCCGAAGACCCCCTCTGATTTCTTCCTTCTTTTTATTTCCTTTTTCCCTTCTGATTTTTCTACTGCCGAAGCCTCTTTCAATTTTCCAGCCTCTCGTTTCTTTTGCTCCGTTCTTTCCCTTTCCTTTTCTCTCAGACAAAACCTCCTCTGTTTTTTCTTTCTCGCCCCCCAAGCTCCCGTAACCCTTTTTTGTAATTTTTCCTTTTTTTAATCTCATTGAGCCGGAACCCCTCTCGGCCCTTTTCCTTTTTTCCGCCACCCAAAAACTCTCTCTCTCGGCTCTCCCTGTTTTTCCCCTTTCTTCCCCAGCTCTCAGACCCCTTGGTTTTTTTTTTAGTCGGCCCTCTCCCTTTTTCGTCAGTCGCCTCCTCTGTTTTTCCTTTCCAGTCGTCCCCCTTTTTTTTTCTTCTCTTGTTTTTCTTTTTAAACCTTAGGCCACCAAAAAATCTAACACCTAACCCCCTTAGATGCCTTGTTGTCCAAAACTCAAGAGAGACACTTGCCCCAATGCATGCTTGCCACCTGTAATTTTTACTTGTCTTTTCCTTTCCCCCTTTTTTTTTGTTTTTTTTTTATTTTTGAAATTTAGTATGAAGACAAAAATAACTAAAAATAAAATAAAATAAAGTAAGTAAAAAAAAACCTACAATTGACAAAAATAAACTTAAAATGAAATTCATTAAACAAATAAAGGAAAATTAAAAATTTGGTGTCTACAGTTTGCCCCTCTTTGTCTGAGTTTTGGAAAAACTTGAGACAAAGAAGTAGACACCAAATACTTACCTGTGTGATTCGGCTACGAATGATTCCAACGATTGCCGCTCTTGAAACGAGAACTGACCTCTTTATCAAAATGTTGAAATGGGATTGACCTAAACAGGAATTTAAAACGGGACTGACCCGAACAGAAATTTAAACGGGACTGACCCGAACAGAATTTAAACGGGACTGACCCGAACAGAAAACATAAATGGGATAGACCCACGGAATAGACCCGGACAGAAATGTAAACGGGATAGACCCGGACAGAAATTTAAATGGGATAGACCCACGGGATAGACTCGGACAGAAATTTAAATGGGATAGACCCGAACAGAAAACATAAACATGATAGACCCGAACAGAAATTTAAATGGGATAGACCCACGGGATAGACCCGGACAGAAATTTAAATGGGATAGACCCACGGGACCCACGGGATAGACCCGAACAGAAAACATAAACGGGATAGACCCGGACAAAAATTTAAATGGGATAGACCCACGGGATAGACCCGGACAGAAATTTAAATGGGATAGACCCGCGGTATAGACCCGAACAGAAAACATAAACGAGATAGACCCGGACAGAAATATAAATGGGATAGACCCACGGGATAGACCCGAACAGAAATTTAAATGGGATAGACCCACGTTTAGTGAAAATGAAAATGAAATGCACACTAGTGGGACTGACCCACGGCTAGCGGCAATGAAAATGAAATGCACACTGACGGGACTAACCTCACGCTCCAGTGACTGTGAAAATGAAATGCTTACTGACGGGACAAACCCAGCTCCAGTAGTAGTGAAAATAAAATGCTTACTGGCGGGACAAACCCAGCTCCAGTAGCAATGAAAATAAAATGCTTGACAATCGGACAGTGGGATCAAACCCGAGCCTGCCGTGATGAACTTGATTTGATTTTTGATTTTTTTGATTTTTTTTTTGATTGAGAGAGACTTGTCAAAATAATTTGCCCCAGTGTGATGAATTGGTCAGTGGGATTAAACCCGAGCCTGCCTCAGTTGCACAGAATCCAAGCCCAATCGACATGTTGGCGGCATACAACCCAGGCCCAACGGGATCTTTAGGATGTTGGCGGCATGAGATCCAGGCCCAACTTGATATTTGGAATGTTGGCGGCACAACGTCCAGGCCCAACGGGATATTTGGAATGTTGGCGGCACAAAATCCAGGCCCCACGGGATGTGATGTTGGCGGCACGAAATCCAGGCCCAACGTGATGATGTGAAGTTGGCGGCACGAAATCCAGACCCAACGGGATGTTGTGAAGTTGGCTGCACGAATCCAGGCCCAACTTGATCTTTGGAATGTTGGCGGCACGAAACTCAGGCCCAACTTGATTTTTGGAACGTTGGCGGCACAAAATCCAGGCCCAACGTGATTTTTTGGAATGTTGGCGGCATGAAACTCAGGCCCAACTTGATTTTTGAAATGTTGGCGGCACAAAGTCCAGGCCCAACGTGATTTTTGGAATGTTGGCGGCACGAAACTCAGGCCCAACTTGATTTTTGAAATAAGAAATTGAATTTGATTTGTCAAGAAACAAGCAATTACATTTGATTTTTCAAGAAACAAGAATTTGAACTTGATTTTTGACTTTTGAATTTTTTTTTTTGAATTTTTCTGATTTTTCGAGAGAATCTTTTTCAAAATAATTTGCCCCAATGTCGGGTCCATTTTTCCTTTCTTCTTCTTGCTTCTCTTTGCAGTATCGGCCTTCCGCCTCACTGGATGCTTTTCGTCATTTTGAACCTTGAATACCTACACAGGGGGGCTTAACAAAGCATGACATACACTTAAATTCTATGAAAGGAGCAGCGGGATTGATTCGAAAAATGTTATTATTTGATTTTTGGACAAAAATCTCAAATGTATTACAAAAAATTTGCCCCAGTGTGGGCTTATTTCATGAAATCTCACAAATAAAATTTTTGCCCCAGTGTGGGCTCCCTTGATAAAAATTTGTTCTGATGATTTCCCATTTATTTGAACAAAGAAAAACCGCACTTTCTAAAATTTAGAAAAGAGTGCACATATACAACAATGTGAAGAAACTTTAAACGTCAAGTTTGAACTCATGCAGAAATTTCATGATGAATTCCTCGAAGTAACACCAAATTCAAGAAGATTTCTTCCTCACTTTTAGCATTGGTGCTTAGGGTAACGGGTCACCACTTCTGGTTGATTCATCTTTTCAGAACCAATCAAGTGACTTTATTTTTGAAATGGCTAAGGAAATGGGAGGTCAGAATTTGTCTCATTTTTGTGCCCCAGTTGTATGTAATCCATTCAATGTCACATCTTAGTGAAAGCAAATAGTTTGTCACCCTCATTTCTTAAGAAAATTGAGTCAACATATAAGCTTTAAGTTTGCAACAAATGGGTAGAAACGATAGCTAACATGCGAAAACTGGTTATACCCTTATGATCACAAATGATTGATGGATTCCTTACGAGCATAATCCTCACTTTGGATTGTCATGAAGGAATAAGTCAACGATGGACTTTATTAGCTTGTAATTTGGCTTGAAAACGATAGTTAAAAATAAGACTTTCAAGGACATTGCGCCACAGATCGCATTTTTCCAAAATTGCCCCTATTTTGAACTCGAAAATTCTGAACTTTGTTTGATCACTCAATAGGGACTTCACCATCGAATCTTTTGTATTTCATTTTTCCTTTTTGCTTTTTCGTTTTCTTTTCTTTGATCTGGTGGGTTTTTACATGGTGAGTAGCGTCAACCCCATACCCAAGCAATTCAGAAATACAGCTAAAATTTTCCGGCATCAGAAATTTTCTTGACAGGGCCATTGCAAAGAACAGAAGTCAGGGCTTTTGGTTTTTGTAATGGGGTCTGGTGGGGTGCTTAGAAAAGTTAAGGCTTGAAAGCGGATTTCGAGAGTGGTTTAAGTAATCTGAGATCGCATTGTTGTGCCAACCCTATTTTAGGGTTAAATCAAGACTTGCCCCAGTTTATGCTCAATTGAGGCTTTTTCACTTTCATTTTCTTTCTTCTTTTGACTTTTCGGCCTTTTGCCATTCTTTGAAACTTTCACAAAATTTGCCCCAGTTTATTTTTGAACTGAGGTTCTCTTTTCTCTTTTCTTTTGGATTTTGTTGCTTTATCACTTTTTCACTTCTTGAAATTTTTCCTTTTTTCAACTCAAACTTGCCCCCAGTGTGGGGTTTGCGATTCTCAGGGGTTGCCAAACGAAATAATTTATTCTGATGGCTCAAAAGGGATAACTAGGGATAGAATGCTTGATCGGAAAAGAAGAGGGCCTGACTTTTGATCCGTCCCTTACAATAACTCTGAAAGGAAACTTTCGTTAATGCGAAATTTTTTTGCATGTATCTGAATTACTGACTGAGGAAGACCCTTGTTCATCTATATTTGTGAAACATAGGCGGTCCGTGCGGACAAATCTCTTCATTTTCTTTTTTTTTTCAAAATTAGAACCCAAGTGGAATCAAAATTTTCCCAATTTGTGGTTCCCTCCTTATTCTAGCATTTTTGCTTTTCCCCTTCTCTCTTTTTCTTTTTCAAAAATCCCCAATCTCCTTCCCCAATGTGGGGTGCGATCATATGTGCACTCAAAAAGAACCACCAATTTTTAGCTCAAATGAGGATGCAAGGGATTATCAGTGTTTAGGTTGTAGAAATGACGGCCAAAGCATCGTTCTTACACTTCATGACAACCAAAGTAATGAAATGGTCATTGAAAATCCATTCCCCTTTTTTTTATATTTGAAAATTTTTCAATATAGGGTAGTGATCATTAGGGCTCTTATTTGAAACGAAATTACTCTTTCAAAGGCTCAAATGGGAGGGCAAATGATAAAATGTGTATAGGTAGAGAAACGAATGCTCAAAGTATCATTCCAAATTTTCAAAACAAACAAGAATAATGCACATTTTTGCTTTCACTTAGATGTGAATTGAATCTGATTAAACCAATAGACATTTTTCAAGCAAGGATGGCCCCAATTTGCAATTTATCAATCAATGCGACTGATTTTATTTTGGGGTTAAGTGAAGGTATCTCATTGGGCCTTTTGAGTGACCATTCACCTCTTTTCCTGAGCACTCTTATTGTATGGCTCGGATTGCCAATCGAGTGTAAGGATTTTAGGAAGCATATACTTGTGAATTTTCAGGCTGGAGGTTGAAAAAATCTCAATTTAGTTTTATTTTTCAAAATTCATCATGAAATCTCCAATGCGTAAGAATAAAGAATGAAATGTACATAAATATACACAAAACAATAATTGTCCAAAAATTTTATTGCTGAAAAAGTTTGAAACAAAAATTCCTCATTCCATTATGATACAAATGAGAAAAGAGAAATTTGTAAAAGATCTCCACATATACACTTTTCATCTCCTTTTCTTTTGGAACAAAATATATTAACAAATCAAATAAACAGAATTTTCCTTTGGAAACAATTACAAAATCTCTCAGAGGCTTTAGTGTAGAGCTTCCAGATAGATCATTTATGCTTTTATTGTAGGATCTGCCCAAGAATCAAATAATACTTGCAATTTTGACACTTTATTAGATCCAAGCTATCATCAGATATAGAAAAATATTTTCACCTTATTGAAGCATTTTTTTTTGAATGCAGGGGAGGGGGAAAACAAAAGAAAAACACCCCGAGTTAGTAGGTAAAACTGTAAAATCGGTATGCATGTCCTATGGGGGAACCCTTTTTGTGCCAAGGGTAGGCCTAGCATGAAAATGTAATCCGCTAGAATAGGCACTATACAATACCTGATGGATCCGATCAACTCATTGAATGAAAAATAATTTGAAAAATTTGGCCCATTGGAATGAGAAGAGACGTTGGTCAAAATGAGGACCTCGTCCGAAGGGATTGATCACTTTTGATCGATACAAGAATTTGCAAAAAACGTACGGGTTTGACCTTGACGAACTTCCTATCGAAGAGATTGGAATTCGTTGACAAATTTTCTCAGTGAAGCACGGGTCAAAACTCCAACTGATCAAATGGCTGGATGCCATGGATGTTTTTCTCAAAATCGACTAGGTTTTCCATTTTGAAATTCGACATTGAAATCCTAATTGGTCAAATGAAATTGACAATTTATTACAAATCGACCGGATTACCCTAAAAAGGGAAACAGGTCAAATGAATTGAATGAAATTTAATTTATCCAAAATTAATCAGATCACCCTAAAAAGGGTAAATTGATCAAATAGATTGAACGAAACTTGACTTATTCAAAATCGGCTCGGTTGCCCTAAAAATGGGTAGATTGGCCAAATGAATGAAATTGAATTAGTGATTTATTCAAAAATCGGCCGAATGACCCTAAAAAGGGTAAATTGGTCAAATGAATTAACGATTTATTCAAAATCGGCCAGGTGACCCTAAAAAGGGTAAATTGGTCAAATGACCCTAAAAAGGGTAAATTGGTCAAATGAATTGACGATTTATTCAAAATCGACCGGATGACCCTAAAAAAGGGTAAATTGGTCAAATGACCCTAAAAAGGGTAAATTGGTCAAATGAATTGACGATTTATTCAAAATCGACCGGATGACCCTAAAAAGGGTAAATTGGTCAAATGACCCTAAAAAGGGTAAATTGGTCAAATGAATTGACGATTTATTCAAAATCGACCGGATGACCCTAAAAAGGGTAAATTGGACAAATGATGGTTTATTCAAGATTGATGAATTGACAAAATGGATCGATTGAATCGGCCGGCCATTGGTGGTTTCAGAAAATTAGTCTATGAGCCTTCTAAAATCACGATTTGGCCTCAATTTATTCATCGTCTCAACAGGAGGAATCATTTGTGAATTTCTTCAAATTAATGTCCTTTACGCAAGGGATTTTTACCAACTTTGATAAAATGGTCAAAAAAGTGATTATTAGACGCTCATATTCCAAAAATCGCTCTTATGAAGACGATCGGATCCTACCTTACCTTGTGCACTACCCCTTTGGATGGTACAAAATGTAAACGTGCAAGTCTCTTTGGATTAAGTATCCGAGACAGGGCGGTTTATTCCTAGTACGGGATCCCCTAAATGGCATTCCCTTCTAGGGTTTATGCATGATGCCAGTTTATTAAAGTTATGTAAATATGTGACAAATATGACCTAAAGGACATAAATAATGCATCGAGGGGAAAAAGGTCTAAAATGAAATGTATTTATTAAGTATAATGACTGAAATTTAAGCATGTGAGTTATCTAGTGTGTGAGTCACTAAAAGAGTGCCAAAAAGGTCTCTTATTGCTAAGGCACATGAATGCAAGCCAAGAAAACAAAAGAATGGTTAGTGCAATTGATAATACACATAACATATTGGGAGCAATTAAGAAAAAGAAATATAACAAAGAAAGTAAAAGGGATGGAACCCCTTCCCTCGTGCCTAATGTGCTTAAAATAGGGTGAGACTGACTCTAACCTAGGAAAATTCTAACATGGATGCATGAGGCTGGGGCTCGCTAATGCAACTAGACTCGATAAGGTTTAAAAGGTCCCAAAGCCTTCAGACCTAAAGGCAAAGGGTCATCACTCCCAAGGCCTTCGATCGGTGGCTCGAGTGATCCCTTAGGTAGCGCTATGGGCGCAGTGCACACCATCCGCCTACCCAAGGCAATCAATCCTAATCCTACAAGGCGGTGTGGGGTAGCGCCCAAGAAAAATAAAATAAAATGAGATAACAATAAGTAAACGTGCACGTATGAAGTGTTCCCTATTTTGAGGGAAAGGGTTGAGAACTATGCGAGACTCTAAAGGTGACACACACCCCCCAAAATGCAATGCAAGCGCGAGATACACAAGTAAACATACATCCAATCAACCAATCATACATGCGTGAGTGAGGGAGTAATTAATACGCGCGAAATGCAAAATCCTAAAAAGGAAAAATGCAACCCTAAAACACCCAAATGTGATATATGAAAAGGTTAAAAGAAGAAAAAGGTTGATTAAATCAAATTTGCTCGGACTCTCAAATGTCCCCAGTGGAGTCGCCAACTGTCGCGCCCCATTTTTGATAAATAAATAAATGGTTTGAAAATGTATTTTTTGATTCAATTTGTGATTGGAAAATGAATTGTAATTTAAAAGGAAAGTGGGTCTAAATGGGGATTTGAGAATGCGACGATTTGACCCAAAATTATAGTTTAAAAAGGATTTTTTGAAATAAAAAATTGGAGTCGCCACTTGGTAACGAGTCACCTAAAAAATAGGAAAAATGAATTTTCACCTAAGGTGTACCAAGTCACCTAAAAATGAATTTTTAAAGAAAAATAGGAAAAAGTAGTAAGAAACCCCTTTTAAACGACTCCTAGTCCACGTAAACCAACGAAAAAGGTTCGGGAGTCACATTTGACGAAGGGGAAGGCAAGGATAAAAATCCAAGGCACCCCTTCGACGTAGCCAAGGCTAGTTGCGTGATTTAATCAAAGATTTTCTTGTTTTAACCAAAGAATTTATTACGTTTGGATGTACTACATGAATGCAAACCCTAGACCTAGGGAACATGGGGGAAATTTCTCTTCAAAGGTTGAGTGGTGCCAATCACATTAATTGTGAAGCCCAATAACGATCCTTTGAAGGAGTCACGAATAATGCGAGTGGGATGCAAATGAATGAAATGCATGTATGCAATGTGAGGACATGAGTTTGAAAAAGTAATAAAAAACAATAAATATGTAAATGAAAATGTGCACGTGAGTGGGCAAGGTACGGTATGTGCAACGATAATATGAAGTGCATGTGTGCAAGTGATGATAAAAGTGTTCGTGTGCAAGTGAAGAAACATAAAAGTGCACGTGTGCAAAATGGGAGGAAAAAATGAAAGTGTGATGAGGGTATAAAATAGTAGAGTGGATTTAAAAAAAAATGCATGAGCCTAGGGAATTCATGCATATTGGGTACGGAGAGACCTAAATCGTGACTCAATTTGCCCTTTTATAGAGGGAATACAAGTGTGCTAAGGCTTAGAAAAAGCCACACTCGTCTATATCCCATATTTAAAGGGACTCTCAAGCAAATGAACCCTATAACTAGCATGAAATGCAAAAATCCTAAAATGGAGGGAAAAGGGGTTCGAGGGACATGCAAAATGATAAAACTAAAAAGAATGCATGACATGTAATGAACATGCAAACATGTACTAACGAGGGGAAATCCCTAAGGGTCTAGCGTTGGACTAGCCCATTCTATGAATTCCAACTAGCGTTGGACTAGTGGAAACGTACATTCATCCATCACATTCATTCAGGCTATGGAAAGCGAGTAGACATGCCAAACACTTATAAACACATAGCACATAACATTTAGCATGCTCGACTAGATGCAAGGTGATGCAGATATGGCTGCGCAACAACTTCAACCTTGGGTCAAGGATCCTTTGGTCCACCTTCGCAGTCCGATGACAAGATCAAGAACCAAGAAGGTGAAGGAAGTTTTACGAGCCTTGATCATTCACCATACAAGCAAGGAGCAAGTTAGGTTTGAAGATTTTTGATGGACCATGAAGTTACTTTGTTCACTTGTACGTTTGAAGTGAAGGAATGATGTCATACTTGTTAGCTTAGTTGGTAGTTGTTTTAAGACTGTTTAGTTTAGTAGTTGTTAGGCGTTGAGTATTTTATTACTTATTTGGCCTTATCGGAAAGCCTTAAAGAGCTGACTCTTTATGCGAACCGAATTCCTATTCCAGGTTTATTTGGGCCTGATTTACCCTAGTTTTAGCCTATAAAAGGCACCTATTGTATGAGTGAAAGACAGAGAATATTACAACCAGAAATCGTGAGGAATTTTCCTTTCAAGTTCTTAATCGAACTTACTCTTGAATTCTTGAGTTTATGGCTTAGGATTCAAATCAGACTTTATTGATTAGCTTGTTCCCTAATCGTGGTGTCGCTTCATCCATCCTTATTTGCTTAAGGTTGCTGATTACCTTTGTGTGTCAGAGGTCTTGAGTTCATGAGAACAATCGAGTTTAATTTCTGTTGGGAGAAAAGATCCAACTCTGATAATTACAAGGTTGGGAGGTTCTAGGAGGGTGTTTGCCTAGGGTTGCCTATATCAGTTGGTAATCAGAGCATCAGGTTAATTCTCTTTCAATTGAAATTGTTCATATCTTATTAGTTTGTGTTTTTTGGTCAAAAAAAAAACTGTAGCAATTACTGTTCCGAAATACTGTTCATCGTTACTGTTCCGAAATACTGTTCATCGTTACTGTAGCGTACTATTCACGTTACTGTTCATCCGAGAAAAAAAAACTGTTTGGGTATTGTCTTTTTGTGTTTTCTGTCCAACTTTTGTTCTTGAGTCTGTTATACTTTTGTTCGGGTTGTTAGGGTTTAAAGACAAAAAAATAAAAAGTGTCACGTACCTTATATTGTTTTAGTGTCCAAGTTACTAGAGTATTGCTGGAATTTTTCTTTTGAGTATTGCTGAAATTCTGTCTTGCCTATTTCTTGAGTATTGGTTGTTGTTCTTGCAAACCCTAAACACCACAACATAATTTGGGGAAGTTCTTGAGCTCCTTGAACAAAATTCTTGAAGTTCTTGGACCACCAAGTCTTGTTTTGAAGGTTCTTGAACAATAAATCAAGAACTAGGGTCTTCTTGGAATTTGCATAACCTTTCATCCGTTTTCTTGAACTTGTTGGTGTGATCTGAGTTTGTGTTCCTTGAAGAGTCGAAAAAAAAGAAAAAAAATGAAAGAAAAAAAAAAGGGAAGAAGAGAAGGAATTGGCTCTCATACAAAGGAAATCAAGTTTCCAAAAAAAAAAAATCGTGAGTTTCCAATTCTTGGTGGGTTCCCAAATCTTGATTAGTCTCCAAATCTTAGTTGATTTCCCAAAACTTGAGTTTCCTAATTTTGATTGGTTTCCAACTCTTGAGTTCCAATCTTGATTGAATTCCAAAGACCCCAGCCCCAAACACCCCCAAATCAGTTTCCAAAACCAAACCTAAACTACCATAAACACCATTTACCATCCAAATACTGACCAGAAACTCAGCAAGAATAGCAGCTCAAAAAAAAAAAGGGTTCTAGCTTCGGGTAGAGTTTTTCTAAGATTTGCAAAACTCTGCTTTGTGTCTTGTTACTTGCTTATAGAGTAATTAATTCTGGAAATTTTGAGAGTTTGAGTTATTTTAAGAATTTTGAGAAGGAAAATTGAGAGTGAGTGTGATTCCTTGAGTGATACACGAGTGCTTGCAAGGTAGACTAGGATACACTTATTTTGCAGGTTGGACAATATGTCTCAAGAGGGGAACATGCCCGAGCCGTCTGAGACCGACGTGTCACTCAAACTGGTGATCCAAGCTCTTCAAAAACAAATGGAGAGACATGAATTGGTGATAACACAATTATCCGATCGATTGGCTGCCATTGCGATGCGAGGTACTGGAGATATTCCCAATAGGGCTTCAAGTGCTCAAAGTGTTGAGCATGATGCGGATGATGAGGGATATCATTCTAACACCTCATTCCGATCAAGGAAAAGCCCCAGGGAAGTGAGGGAAGGCCGAGACCGACCTAGGAGAACCAATGACAATCTTGGTTCCATCAAGACTAAGATGCCTACCTTTCATGGGAAAAATGACCCTGAAGCTTACTTGGATTGGGTTAGACGAGTTGAGCAAGTGTTTGAAGTCCACAACTACTCTGAAGAGAAAAAGGTGAAACTTGCAGCTATTGAATTTCAAGATTATGCATCTATTTGGTGGGAGCAAGTATGTGCCACAAGGAGGAGAAATAGGGAACAACCGATTGACACTTGTGTAAGGCCCGGTGCAACCCAATGAGTACAAATAATTTCACAATGATGCACAAAGATATATCAAATTTAAGCACAATAAAGAAAACTTAATTAAAGAGAAAAGATAAGAAATGAAAACCAAATATCAATCCAATAGCCTCTTCAATTGATGGCGATGCTAACCAAGATGTACAAGTGAAGGCTCACTCCTTCCTCACCCCAAACACTCTTTGGTTGAGCCAAGGAGTTTTACAACAATTCTAGTTAACCCTCAACAACCTACACTTGAAAGATCACTCACCCAATTAAAAACTATTTTATACAAATGAGACAACTTTCACCAAGGTTTTACCACTTCAAGTGATAGGTTCACCTTCACCAAGGTTTTACTCCTCCTAGAGAATAACCTTCACTTGAGCAACCTCACAACCCAACTTTCCCAACCCCTTATACAACCAACAAAGAATCTTTCTACTCAAAAATCTCACTTGTAAGCTTGTATTTTGTGTTGGCAAAAGTCCATTGTCTTCTTGTGCTTTGGGGTTTTTATAGAAGATGAGAAATGGCTCCAAAAGGCTCTCCAACGATCAAATATTAAATGCTGTCAAAACTAGCCGTTGGCCTGTCGGACGTCCGAACCACCTGTCGAACGTCCGAACCCTGCATCCAAACCACCTGTCGGACGTCCGAACCCTGCGTCCGAACGTCGTCAGAGAGTCATCAAATCTTTGCGAAATTTCTCGGACGTCCGATGCGATCGATGTGCGTCCGAGGCGTGAGTCCGATCCTTCCGGACGTCCGATGCTTCCTCATGAGCGTCCGACAGAGTTTCCTTCTTGATGTTCTTCATCCTTTCGGACGTCCGATAGCTTCCTTTCGGACGTCCAACATGAGTGCCCTGTTTTTGCTTCTTCTTTTGTGCCACAAGAATCTGTTCTAACAAATTGCTCACATAAAAACATTAGCCCAAATCTACATTTTGGTTTGTTAATCATCAAAACCAAGGATTGATCGACCAAGGTCAATAACTTGGACTGAAATGAAGCAAGTGATGAGAAAACGATTTGTACCCTCCCATTATACTATGGACTTGTACGATCGGCTCCAACGAGAGAACGAATCTCTCAAGAGGAGGGGTTCCATGCAATCTACCTCTTTAAAGCCGGTTTATACAAGAGATGACAAGAAGGTTCATTCAACATTTTCTAGGACTAAACCTAGAGTTGAACCACCTCATGCGGAGTCATTTTGGGAGACATATCAACGTCTTCTACACCAAAAACAAATGGAGTCAAATGGATGCTATCAAATTGAGTTTTCTAAGAAGGAGGTAGCTGACCCTATTCCCAACAAAGGAGTATCTCATCCTATTGAACCATTTGTTGAGGAGGTTGATAATGAGAAAACAATTGAGAGCATTAAGCTAGATAAAGAGATGGAAAAATCTGATGAGATGAGTGGTAAAAAGGAAGAAAAAAGAGAAAGTGAGCTGATTTTGAGCAAAAATGTGAGGGCTTATTGTTTTTCTAACGAACTTACCTTTGCTTTATTTAGTGTTTCTTCATTTGTACAGATCAAGCAAAGTCAAGTGAAGTTAGTCATGCCATGCTCCATTCCAAAGTCACTTGTACAATTCACTGGTTTCCATGGAGTTTGTCTTTTAGGAATTAAATCTACTTGGGATCACCTCATGGAACAATTTCAATTCAAATCTGTCCATACCAAAGGGGAATCAATTCAAACCAACCATGAAGGGAGAATTCCAAACTTTGACTCTCATTTACTACCTATGGTTCATTCATCATCTTTACCTTCTTTTGAGTATAATTTCCATCCTAACACTTGTATTTCTTATGCAGATTTTGAAGGAAAGTGTAAAAGGCTAGCAATGCCTTCTCAAGTTGAATCAATTGGTGGAAGGAATAATAAAGTGGCAAAGGGAGTATTCACACTTAAAACTTGTTCTATACTTTCTTACCATTTAGTTGATGATGTACCAATACTTCTTTACCCAATTTCTAATTTGTTTCAAGTTGAAGGTTATTTTGTTTTTGTAGGTTGTAAAGCTGTCCAAAATTTTTCAGTTTTGATTAAAGACTTACAACCTGATTTCGTGCTTATTCCAACTAAAGGTGGTGATCTTTCATGCTTATTCACACAGCCAAAATTTGGTGGCCAAGTGCTCAATTTGTCAACTTCAACTTGTGCTCATTCGAGTAACTCTCATGAAGTGGAATTCAATTGTTTGCTACCTTATATGTTGGAAGATAGGAAATTGTGTGTTACGCAAGATGCCAAAGCTGTCCTCCACGAGTTGTTTAGTGCCTCATCCATGCAACAAGTTGCTCCCAATTTATCCATGCAAGATGATTCAAATCAATGTCAACTAGTGCTGGATTTTACACCTTTGCACAATCAAGGTGTCAATGTGAAGATTCATGACCAAAGGCTAATTAGAGAGTTTTGGATTGCCACTTGGGATTTTCACACGCCTTACACAAGCTCTTTCCTACCTTGGCGCATGTTCTTGTTTGAGAGCTTCCTGAAACTGACCAAACGACATGCAACATGGCTCGTAGTCATTCATCTATTTCCAACATTACTGTCCTTTAAGCGCACCGTCGATTTGTGGACAAATCACTTTCAAGAGGAGACCTTGAAGATTCGAGGACGAATCTTTTCGAGGAAAGAGGGAATGATGCAGATATGGCTGCGCAACAACTTCAACCTTGGGTCAAGGATCCTTTGGTCCACATTCGCAGTCCGATGACAAGATCAAGAACCAAGAAGGTGAAGGAAGTTTTACGAGCCTTGATCATTCACCATACAAGCAAGGAGCAAGCTAGGTTTGAAGATTTTTGATGGACCATGAAGTTACTTTGTTCACTTGTACGTTTGAAGTGAAGGAATGATGTCATACTTGTTAGCTTAGTTGGTAGTTGTTTTAAGACTGTTTAGTTTAGTAGTTGTTAGGCGTTGAGTATTTTATTACTTATTGGGCCTTATCGGAAAGCCTTAAAGAGCTGACTCTTTATGCGAACCGAATTCCTATTCCAGGTTTATTTGGGCCTGATTTACCCTAGTTTTAGCCTATAAAAGGCACCATTGTATGAGTGAAAGACAGAGAATATTACAACCAGAAATCGTGAGGAATTTTCCTTTCAAGTTCTTAATCGAACTTACTCTTGAATTCTTGAGTTTATAGCTTAGGATTCAAATCAGACTTTATCGATTAGCTTGTTCCCTAATCGTGGTGTCGCTTCATCCATCCTTATTTGCTTAAGGTTGCTGATTACCTTTGTGTGTCAGAGGTCTTGATTTCGTGAGAACAATCGAGTTCAATTTCTGTTAGGAGAAAAGATCCAACTCTGATAATTACAAGGTTGGGAGGTTCTAGGAGGATCTTTCCCTAGGGTTGCCTATATCACTATGGATCGTGAAGTGTTATAAGTTTTAAACCTTTATCATGGTGCTTTGAGATAGTAGATCTGTAGGTCAGGTAAGAATCTCGATAGTAGATGAATTACTCTTGGGACTGGCCAGTCCGAGTTGTGAATTATCTTATTTGGGGATTCTTGTGCCTGACTATTAATTAGATGAGAGCCTAGGTTAGAAATGACTTGGGCGGACTAGAAATTTGATTCTATCGAACGCCTTGTCATGTGTTAGGGTTTCATTACGGATGATTAACCTTGCCTAAGATATAAATTGTATTATTCTCATAGATCGTGCCTGGAACCCTAGAGAGGGATAGCTTTTAGTTGGTTGGTCTTGTATCGTTGGTCTAGTTAGTAATATTCATGATGGTTCCTTTTGCTTGTATCTAATTGACTGCTACTGTATGATTTGTCTGTGTTAGATGTGTTATATGTATATTGCTTACTTTTATCACTTGCACCTGCATACTTTGGTTTTAATACCATATTCGTGGTCAAACCCTAGACTAGTTAAGCCATATGGAAGGCACCCGTAGTGGACGTGGTCTTGGTCGCGGAATTAGGCAATCCACGACTGAAGGTGATACAAGGGGTATTCTACCGTTTGACCACTAGAATGGGGTATACTAAGTTCAATTTGAGAAGGAAACAGAAACTATATGAAAGAATTCAATGAGCCTGGCTAGTGAAGGGATACTGATTGCTTAGCTAGGTACGGTGTTCAATTCGAGTGTGAGAAGGAAGCCATAAAATTTTTGGTATTCCGAAGTGTAGACACCAAATTTTGAATAATTTGTATGTGGCATCTACTTCATGATTTTTATTTTATTTTAGATCGCTTGCATTTAGTTCATTGCTGTGTGTTTTGCATTTCTAGTTGTTTTTTTTTATTTTTTTTTTATTTTAGTTTTAGTCATTTTGCCCTTTTAGTTTGTCTATTCATTTTTGTTTTGTCATTTTAGGTTTTTAATCACTTTTAAGTTTTAGATTTTAGTTTTTAGTTTTTAGTTTTTAGTTTTTAGTTTTTAAGTTTATAGAGTTTTTAGAAAGAAAAGAAAAATCATTTTAGTCATTTTGTTTTTATTCAATGCTTTCTTGAAAGAAAAATGAAAATGCAAAATCATAAAAAGGAGAAAAAAGAAATTAAAGAAAAAGAGGAAAAGAAGAAAAATTCGAAAAAAAATAGGTTTTAGATGGATTGGAAAAATGAAAAAGGAGGAAAAAGAAAAAAAGGAAAAATTGTTCACAAAAATATGTTTATTTCTTTAAATTCAATCTTGGGCACTTTAGTTATTTTTATTAAGTTATTTTGGGAAAAAGAAAATGATGAAAAGAGAAAAATTGAAAATTAAAAAATGGCCATTTTTGTTTAGTGTTTTGTTTAAGATTATTTTTGTTTTGTTATAATTATTATTACTTGGTTTGTGTAATTTTGTTATTATTTATTTTATCATTTCTGTAATTATCAAGTTGTATTAGTTTTCTTAAAAAAAAAAAAAAAAAAAAAAAAATCGCGGCCTGCAAGCTGCATTTTTGGCAGCTTGCAAAGGGCTAACTTCGTACGTGCCATTGAAGGGCAGGATGAAGGCAGAGGCTGGCCTTCATCCTGACCATTCAGTGGAGGGTTTAAGGGCCTTGGAGTTCCCTATAAAAGCAGAAAGAAAACATCAGCCGCAGGAGAGTCTTTTTTTTGGGGAGAACATCGACGGGAAAACAAAAAAATGAAGCGAGGGTTTTGGGAAGAAGGAAGTTTCAGGGCAAAAACAAAACACAGAGAGCTAGAGTGAACGGTTAAGGAAGAAACTGAGAAGTGAGAGACGACTGTGTAGAGAAGTATAGAGGAGGTTGACGGCTAAAGAGGGAGAAAAGGAGAGAAACGAAAAAAAACACGAGGGAGAGGAGAAAGTTTCGATCTTTTCTCAACCACAACTGAAAGGGGGAGAGAGCAAAGAGGAGAGAAGGTCTGGCACTACTTCCCCAAGAAGCATAGGAGCTGACGGAACTATTAGCCTCCACGACTGCCATCGCTTCAGCTCTCCATCATCACCAGATCCTTACCGAGGTATTTCAGTCCATAACCCATGCCAAGTTTGGATTTTTTTTTTTTTTTTTTTTTTGTGTTTCCTGTTTTGATTCATGTTAGAAGAACGTATGGGGTGTTGACCTGGGGGTTAGAGATAGTGCTTTGGATTCCTCAGTGGGGGTTCTATGATGAACTTAAGAGGCTTTTGTGTTTATGACTGACTGTTTGCGACAAGCGAGCCCAGGAAATTGCAGATGCTCTTCCTTTTTATCAGATTTGCGCGACCATCGTTTCTGATTTTGTTTTCTCCTGATTCGTGTGATCAATTCTGTGAAGTGTCGGTAGTATAGTATGCTTAGTTTTGTTCCAAACTCCCTTTGGTTGCTTCTTGCAAATTTCTGGTTTGTTAGGGCAGTAGACATTACCATGAAAAGGCTGGAACTCTAACCACTCCAAGCAGGATCCTTTGCTACGTTTTGTTTTCGGTGTTTGTGAGTAGCCTTTTTGGAGTATAGATGATTGGGTTTGAAGTTAGCTGCATGCGTTAAAGGTCATGGCATTGGGGGGGGTTTAATGGATGAATCCATAGACTTACTGGTTTTGTTTCATAGGCATGTCTCGGGTTTTTTTTTTTTTTTTTTTTTTAAAAAAAAAAGTAAATAGCAGAAGAGAAATGAAAGCTGGAAAATTTTTTCAGAATGTTATTCCAATGTTTGCATCCCTTTTTCTCCAATTTTTGTGTTTGAAATCTAGAATTTTCATGATGCAAAGTGAGGAGTGTAGGCTCTGGTTTAGATTGAAGTTTGATGCTGATTTCGCATGTTTGGGGGGGGGTAGAGTTCCTGATTTAGGATCTAATGCCTGCTGGAAAATGAATGATTCAGGTTGTCAAACCAGTGTTGCACGCATGTTTTCCAGAATTTCTGCATGATGTTCTGCTGAGTCTTGTTTGTTTGGTTTGGGTTGGTTACGTAGTTAGTTCTTTAATCTGAGTTTGGAAATGCAATGCAGCTGGTTTCTTTCTTAGTTAGTTGCAGAAACCTGCGCACAAAGTCTGCTGCAACGAGCTCAAAGCTCTTGGTTATGTTGCAGCAGCTTGCGCAGGTTTTATTTTTCCTTTGCTGCATTTTGTTTTTACCTGGTTTGATGTCTATCTGAGGAGTTCATCAAAGCCGAACAAACCAGGACTTGCTGAACCAGTTTCATATGTTTTCCAGATCTTCTAGTTTGCCGAATGCATTTCATTTTTTTTTTTTTTGCACTGGAATCTTGCTAAGAGTTTGTTTGGATGATGATTTGCTGCCTAGTTGAAAGTCTTATGTTTAGGTTTGAAATCTTAGAAACAAGTTGTGTGTTTGGTTTCTGTTTAATTGCTGATGACTGAATAAGGAAATTGCAGAAGTTCTTCTCACGTTATTTTGCTGCATTAATGTCATGTTTTATTCGGCAAGAGCTCATAAGTGGGTTTCATCACCTTGTTTGCATATTTAATTTTTGTGTTTAATTCTAGTTGACAATTGATAGTTAAAATCTTGTTTTGGTGAATTCGTCTGCATGATGAAATGGATGAAAAGTTGTGGTTGAAATTTGCAGAAACTAGCAATAAGAAAAGAAACCTTCTGCGTGTTGTTGCATGAATCTGCATGAAAAATGTTTTCCAAAAATTGCACTCCCACCCCTTGACTTCTATCTAATGCATCCATGGCCCAATTAATTGGAAAACTTAATTAATTTTGTCCTCCTAGCATGCCATTTCCTCTTTAATACTTCTTGATTTTGTTTTGAGTGGATACTTAAGGGATTGTAGAATGGTTTTAAAGGGTCTAGTAATATCTTTTTCCCATGTTTGTAGTTAATTTGATTTTTCTTGGATTCTTTGGCATTTTGTTACTTAGATACTAGTAAATTGCTTCTCATTTACCTTTTTGTGAAATTTCTTGTTTGATTTGGTTTTGTTTCACCTTAGATTCTTAATTTTATGTTTTTTTTTTCAAGTCCCTTAGTGTTTATAATAAATTGGCTCTTTAAACCTCTTTAATTTCTCAATTGGGTCGTTGCTTGTCTTAATTGGTTAAGTACGAGTAGTTTACCTTTTTTTTAGAAGGCTTCAAGTGATTCAATTTGGCGTTCATTTCCATTTTCTCTGATTTATTTGATAATTTAAGTGGTACCTTGACCTTTTTATTCTTTTGGAGGGTAAGTTAGTAAGTTCACTTCATTAGGGCGTCAAATCAAGGGAGGTACACTCTACTCCTCAATTGTATTTCATTTGACCCTATGTGCTCCTACGTGTTATGTGAATATGCATGCCTACTCCGCTTTCCTTACCTCCTTGCGTGCATTTACTTGCTTTTATTTTTATTTAAGTTTTATGGGGTATGTGTACACCTCTTGGCTTGTAATAGATAGGGCTTAGCAAGTAATTTGGTCCATTTTCCCTTTCCCCTTTGTTTTAGTTAGCAAATGTAATAGTTGCATGCCTATGTGTTATATGTTAAATGCTTTGTTAGGGCCTTGCATCTAGTCGAGCATGCTAAGTGTTATGTGCTACGTGTTTATAAGTGATTCGCATGTCTACTCGCTTTTTATAGTGTGGATGAATGGAATGGATGGATGTACGTCACCACACTAGTCCAACGCTAGTTGTGGCTTCTTTTATCGTTTCCACTAGTCCAACGCTAGTCGGAATTCATAGGATGGGCTAGTCCAATGCTAGACCCAATAGGTTCTTTTTTTTCCTTTTTCATTAAGTGCATGATCACCACATATCACGCATTTTTCCTTAGTTTATCATTTGGCATGTTCCTCAAGCCTCTTCCCCTTCATTTTAGGACTTGCATCTCATGCTAGTTAGGGTTCATTTGCGTGAAAATCCCCTCTTGATAAGGGAAACGAGCGAGTGTGGCTACTCGATAGCCTTAGCACGCTAGTTTTACCTTCTAATCCGAGGGAAAATTAAAATCATAAAACTAGAGGTCATCCCCGTACCCGACTTGATGCATCCCTCTAAGTTCATACTTTCATTTTTTTTTTTCATTATTCTCTTCATTAAATTTTTAAATCCATATGCCATATTCACACACCTATTCACTTCTTTATTTTTCACCTCACACATTGCACCTATCTTTTTACTTATATATATTTACTATTTTTGCTCATTTGCACACGAGCACTTATATTTTCATTCATTTGCACACGAACACTTTCAAAAAGCACACTTGCACTTTTCCTACACCACGCACACTTACACTTTTATTTTGAGTCATCATTTGCATCATTCCCGATTTTCTATGAAGCTTTCTTTATTGGCCGTCACGACTCGTGTGAATGGGACCAAAAGCCTCATAAGAAACATTTCTTAGATTTAGGATTGCATTTCTCATTCATTAGTCAAATCCAATTTGCAATACATATTTTGGGTAGAAAATATAGGAAAATAAGGGTTAAATCACGCAACTAGCCTTGGCTAGGTCGAAGGGGTGCCTTGGATCTTTATCCTTGCCTTCCCCTTCGTCAAATGTGACTCCCGAACCTTTGTTCTTTGTTTGCGTAGACTAGGAGTCGTTCAAAAGGGTTTTCTACTTTTTTTCCTTTAAAAAATTCATTTTTTAGGTGACTTGGTACACCCTAACTCTATACCAAGTGGCGACTCCATTTTTTCATATAAAAAACCCTTTTTGAACTATTTTTCTTGGGTCAAATCGTCGCATTTTCAAAAGTCCCATTTAGACCCATTTTTATTTTTATTCACTTTTTCCAAACCAATAAAATCACAAAAACTATCATTTTATTTATTTATCAAAAAATGGGGCGCGACAGTTGGCGACTCCACTGGGGACTTCCTAAGTGGGTCCAAGCATTTTGACTTAACCATTCGTTTCCTTTTTCTACCCTTTCTATGCATGGCATGTGGATATTAGGATTGCATTTTTCATTTTTTAGGACCTTTTGTCTTATATACGTAATCAAACCAATCCCTCGACTCACGAATGTATGTTTGAATGAATGTTTATTTGTTATCTCGCGCTTGCATTGCATTTTGGGAGGTATGGGTCACCCTAGAGTCTCGCGTTGGTTCTTGACCCTTCCCCTCCAAACGAGCACTAGCATACGAGCATACGCTTTACTTCTCTTATCCCTTTTATTTTTCTTTAGTGGCTTGTCACGCCACTCCACCCTATTAGGATTAGGTGACTCACTTGGACATGTGATCACGACACGATGTGTGTGTAGCATGTTCCAATGGGTCACTCAATCTTCCGCTTAAAGCTATTGGTTGATAGCCTTTAGCTTTTGGTTGAAGATTGAGGTTTTGATAGATTCACTCAAACACGTAGCCGTGACACGATGTGTGCGTAGCGGTGTTTGGGGAATCGCTCGAGCCACCGACGAAGAACCTTGGGATTGATGACCCTTGGTTTCTAAGTCTGAAGGCTCGGGAGCCTATGACCTATCGAGTCTAGATGCATTAGTAAGCCAAGCCTCATGCATCCATATTAGAATTGCCTAGGGTAGAGTTAGCCTTATCCTGAACTAGGGACACTATTCACGAGGGGAGGGGTCCCAACCCTCTTTCCTTATTTATCTTTATTGCCTTATCTATTTGTCCAAATGTGTTATGTGATTATGTGTTGAACTCACGTTTCCTTGTCTCTTGTCTTTTGCATTCACAAACATTAGGAAATAAGAGGTCTGGCATGACTTTCTTTTAGAACCTACCCTTGTAGATAGGTTATTGCACGTTTAAAGATTTTGGTATATTGCATTCGTAGATTAATGATTGCAAACCATTCTAGGCCTACCCTGGCAAATAAAGGGTTCCTTAGGTCACGTTTCATTTCAAATTGCATATTTTATTGTTTTAATAAAATAGCATCATGCATAAACCCTAGAAAGGGAACGCCACGTAGGGAATCCCGTTTTAGGAATAAAACCAACCCTTTTGTGTCCCATGGGTATTTAACCCTTCAAGGGACTGCACGTTTAAATTATCGCATAACTGGAGGAATGAGACTCGTAGGTAAGGTAATTGACAAACTACCTTCTTCATTATCAGATGGCTTGCCCTCGCCGCATCTACCAGTTGTTAATACCATCAACTGAGGTTCAACAATGGCCTACCTTCATGTTACCTAGTGAACTGAATCAAGTAGCCCAATTTTTAGGACCAATTGGAGACTTTAAGCAGATCAAATCCAACAATTATTTGGTAGAGGCTTTAGTTCATCTTTGGGACCCCGAGTGTACTGCTTTTAGAATAGGCAATAGGCAAATGACTATAACACTCGAAGAAGTAGCTGGCCTCTTTGGTTTACCCACACGAGGAACTGCCTTGGTATTTCCATTTGCTTCCGACAAGGTCGAATTTTGTCAAATTATAGGATTGAAAGAGTCCGTGCTACGAGGGTCAGATCAGGGCGTCGCCGTGAATATTCTGTTTGAACGATTTGCGCCACGCGATGGATTCGAGAGGCATGTGACGGATTTTGTGTTCACTTCCAAAGCCGTATGGGAGCGCAAAAGGCTACTAGTATATGGGGTAGTTATGGCTGGGACCTATCTCTTTCCGCGAAAAGATCAAAAGATAGCCTTCAAATCAGCAAAAATTGTGAATGACCTTTTCTTAGGAATTCAGGGTAAGCAATGTTCTATAGTCCCGACCATTCTCGCAGATATTTTCTTAGCTTGTACTGGTTGTCGAAAGGGAGAAAAGTTTTTCCATGGGGCGAACTTGGTTTTATACATATGGGCTACGGAACATTTTAAGAGACAAGCATCAGTTGCCGATAGTTTGCCGGTGGTTGGATATAATTGGGTAGTCACACATCCCAAAAGAGTTAACGAGGGAGATCTACCAAAAAAAGCATCCGAATGCGTGGATTACTTGGAAACATTGCAAGATTTCAACATTAGGTGGGTATTAGATTGGACAGACTGCTTTGAGCCGATACTTCGCACTAAGGAATCTGAACGTGTTCTTTTGCTGGGTACTCAAGGAATCATCTCATATACCCCGAAAAGATTTCTCAGACAACTAGGTCGCATTCAGGGGCCGCCACCGATTTCCGAGTTTAGTGAAGTCACCATTTTCTTTGATCAGGGGGTATGCCCAAAAGAGATCCCTATGAAGAGCCAAATCACTGAATCTTGGAGAACAATATCCGACGATAGAAGCATTTGTTATCTTCCGGAGCTCAAACAGAAGGGGGTAATGACCGCACCATACGAGGATTGGTTGAAAGATTCCACCACGCAAGGGTTGCAACATGAGCCGTATGAGGAAATTGAGAAACTGAGAGCCATCATTAAAGCCAAGGACATGGAGGTGGTACAGTTAAAGAAATCCATCGAAGTGCACAAAGGAAAGGCAGAAGAAAACAAGAGGTTATATGAGAAGGAGCGAGAAAGGCGCCAAGAGATGAAGCGGAAATGTGGGGAATTATATGATCAAGCTGACCGTGTTCAGATGCCATATGCTAGAGAAAGTAAAGACTCTGTATTGGATAGACTTAGGAACTTTGGTGATCTTGTACGAAATCGCCTTCGCGATATGATGTAAACAGATGTATTTGGTTTCTGCAATGAAATGAATCTCTTTTCACAGTGTTTGTCAAATAACAGGTTTGATTAATGGGTCTCATTCCGAAAGTGTTGCATCATGCTAGGCCTACCCTTGGCACAAAAAGGGTTCCCCAACTAGGACATGCATCCGAATTGTTCGAATAGCTACTAACTCATGTCTTTTTCTTTTTCTTTTTTCTGTTTCTTTTTCTCTTTTGAATAAATTGCAGAAATTCAGTAACGATTGGTTTATCTAAAGCAGTTTTTTGCATTTTCAGGTAAATTTCAAAATAGCTTTTCGGAAAAGCCCCATTATTACGCGATCCCGAAGTAAGGCCCAAAGGAATCGTGTAGACATGAGTACTCAACCAGAATCATCCGATAAGGCCGCTGCAACTGCCCAGCCGGAAGCCGCAAGTCCTGGGGTTCAGTTGACTGAATTACTCGCAAAATTTGGGGAAATGGCATCCGAAATGGCCGCTCAAAAGAGGTTAATCGACGAACTCGTTAGTAGCGGAGTGCAACCTGAGCCTGTGCCCGCCACACAACCACAATCTGAACCATTTGTTATTCCTCCCAGCCAGACCACGTTACCATTTGTTATTCCTTCAATGCAAACCACGTTTGAGGGAATTGTCAACCCGCAATATGCTTATACTCAAAATCCTCCATTCTATCCTCCTTATGGGCAAGGGTTTCAGCCTCAAATCGACCCAAACATGCATCAGAACCCGCCAGCTTTTTATCAAACCACCGCAGAACCTGTGATACCGGAGCACACTTTCCAAAATAAGCCTGAAATGGGTGAATCTTCTGCTCCAATTGATATGAAGTTGCTCAAACGTCTAGATCGTTTCGATGAATTTATAAGGAAGAGCCAGGGGTTGCATAAGCAGGGAGTCCTGGATTATGATGAATTGTGCCTTTTTCCGAACGTGCAGTTGCCTGAGGGGTTCAAAACCCCTAAATTTAACAAATATGATGGGACGGGTAATCCCAAGACACATCTCCGACTATTTGCCAACAAATTGGGAAAGCCCGTGGACGATGAGAATTTGCCTTTAAGGTTGTTCCCCGAGAGTCTGGAAGGGGATGCGCTTGACTGGTATTCTAACCTGAAACTTGAAGACGTGAAAACCTGGATTGATTTGTCTAATGCATTTGTGAGACAGTACGAGTACAACTGCGAGTTGGCTCCGACCCGAACT
This sequence comes from Coffea canephora, assembly GCA_036785865.1. Classification (NCBI taxonomy): domain Eukaryota; kingdom Viridiplantae; phylum Streptophyta; class Magnoliopsida; order Gentianales; family Rubiaceae; genus Coffea; species Coffea canephora. Next base: position 11,065,100 of record CM071917.1, on the reverse strand, counting down.
ACGTTAGAAGGAACGAAAAGGAAGCCTTCCGAGGACCACAAGACCTATGCCAAGAGGTGGAGAAAAATAGCTGCCAAGGTCGAGCCACCAATGACCGAGGATGAAATCATACGTACTTTCATAAAAGCCCATGATCCGCCGTACTTCGAAGAGATTTTCCGTATGACCGGATGTTCGTTTGCTGCAATTGTAAATAAACTTGAGGAGTTTTGATGACTTTGTGAGAGCTGGGAAGATTGTCAATGTCTCCGCCCTTAAATCTCAGTTGGATGCTTTACAACAAGGGCAAGGAAGCAATGTGAAGAAGCCGCCGTTCAAAAAGAAAGAGGGGGACGCAGCCTTTATTTGGAACCAAAACCCTTCACCTAGACCTCGATACCAACACAACCCAATCTACCAACCCCATTACCCTTACTACTCAAATCCGCACCCTGTATATACTACCAACATCCATCACCCACGACCTCGCCCGAGCTATCCAAACCCACCTTCAGCCCCTTTTCAAATTTCTCAACCAAATCCACCCCAAAACCGACCACGCCCTCCATATAACCCAAGATTCCCGCCTCCAAATAGACCTGTTTACAACCACCCTCAACCTTCTGAACCTTACAACCGACCCCCTGGCCGTACATTTACCAACCTAGGCAGGCCTCTGGATCAATTGTATGAACAATTAAAGGCTGCTGGGAAAATTGGTACGGTGCCCCCTCCTACCTACCCATATGGCATGCCCGCGTGGTATAATCCACAAGCTGTCTGTGCTTATCATTCTGGGGCCCCCGGACATGCCACCTTTGATTGCAAGGCGCTTAAACATAAAATCCAAGATATGGTTGAAGCCGGGGAGATTGTAATCCGGAAAAGGGAGGCGCAAGGGCCGAACGTAAATAGGAACCCTTTGCCGGACCATGTTAATACCATTGGGGTCATTATGGATGACACAGAGTATATGGAACAAGTCAAAGATTTGGCAAGAGAAGCTGAGGTAGTTGGGGTCACAGACCAACCATTCATCATAGAGTTGCCATTCGAAGAAGATAACCAGCCTTTTGTCTTGGATCTTACGCTAGCAGAGAGTGAAGCTTTGAAGCCGGTATTCATCGAATTCCCGAGGCAAGAGCCTGTTTTGAGCCTGCAACAAGTACCGTGGAATTACGATGAACCTTTTATACAGATCGGGGAAAATTCAGCTACAAAGAAAGAGGTGTCAGTGGTTACCAGATCGGGGAGGACTGTAAGTCCATTTGAAACTACTATTCCAATTCAAGCCAATAGTTCTGAGCCACCCATCAAACCAACAATCACCGAGAAAGAAGCCGTGGATTTCCTTAAACGACTCCAGAGAAGTGAATACAACATAGTGGAAAAGCTAAGCAAATCACCTGCCCAGATAACCATGTTAGACTACTTTTCTCTTCGGACGTGCATAATGCATTGATCGACGTATTAACAAGGCTCAAATTCCGAGGGACATTTCTGTTGATAATTTTTCAAACGTGGTTGGGAGCGTATTATTCAACAAACAAATTGCCTTTTCTGATGATGAATTGCCGACGGAGAGCATTGGACATAATAAGGCGTTGTACATAACAGTGAGGTGCAACGGAAAAATGCTGCCGAAGGTGCTAATTGACAACGGGTCCGCACTTAATATCTGTCCTTGGAGTACCTTGGAGAAGTTAGGTTTGCAGACATCAAGCTGAGGCCTTCAGGGACTATCGTTAGAGGGTTTGATGGAGCGCAGAGGGAGCCATAGGAGAGGCAGATTTAGTAATCGAGATGGGGCCGCCCAATTTCAAATAACTTGCCAAGTAATGAACTTCCCGAGCATTTACAATATCTTACTTGGAAGGCCATGGATTCACAAGTCGGGGGCTGTGCCGTCTTCGTTGCATCAATTGCTCAAGTTCGTGGTAAATGACAACTAATCACTATCTTTGCTGAAGAGGACTGCCTGGTAATCACCGATTCTGGATTAAAGAGGAGGGTAGTCAAAGTGTTACCATGTCCCTCACAGCACATCCGATATAGTCTCCGTAAGTTGGATCACAAGGAGGAACAAACTCTCTCAAAGGCCAGTGTAATGATGGCTAAGGAAATGATTCGTGGGGGATACAAATTAGACAGAGGATTGGGGCGTGAACTGCAAGGGATCCTGAAGCCAGTGGAGATTATGGAAAAAAGGGATACATTCGGTTTGGGTTTCCAACCAACCGCCAAGGACATCAAAGAGATGAAAGAGCGCAAAAGAGCAGAGAAAGAGGGCAGGCAAAGGGTTTTTGACATTCCACCACTGCGGTATACTTTTCCACGACCAACAGAGGTTATCACATCAGAGGTTAATCCAGTTGAAGAAATTGAAGCTAGTTTGGCCCAATTGTTCGTAGGGGCAACATTTGAAGATAGTTTTCCAGATAGGCTGACTTTCCTGACATCCCGAAGGGTCAATTTCAATTGGACAGCCGAGTCCCTGCCCGTCGGAAGGAGTTTCGGTAAACTGAAAGGGGTTTATCATTCATTATTCATGGAAAAATACTTTTGCATCTGTAAATAGCCAATGAAACATTTTCCTTTTGACTAACGTTTGTGCATGTAAATATTGTTAAGTTTTCATTTCATTTTGCTTTCAATCAAAGGTTTTATGAAAATGCACAAGTTGTTCTTGTCATTGTTGTTTATTCGCTTGTTTATATTCATATTGTTGTTCATTTGTTTGTTGTATGCTTATTTGCTTATTATCCCACATTCGTTAATTCTTTCAGATGGCCAAAAATAAAATTATTTGACCCTTTGGATATCACAGTTCTGGAATACGATAATGGCAATTTCTATATCACTCACGACTTGGAGGTCTGTGAATCCGAACTCCAAAGCGAGAGTGATAATGAGGAGGTATTCGATTCTTTTGCAAAGGACCTTGAACAATATGAGGAAAAACCAAAACCGAACCTAGAAGAAACAGAAAAGGTTAACATTGGCACTGAGGATGAAGTTAAGGAGGTGCAGATAAGTATTCATTTGAATGAAAGGCAGAAAAAGGAGATGCTTGAATTCTTGACCATATTCCAGGATGTATTTGCGTGGTCCTATGATGATATGGCTGGCATTTCAACTGATGTGGTAGTGCATAGATTGCCCACAGACCCTTCTTTTCCACCCGTAAAACAAAAATCCAGAAAATTCAAACCAGATATAAGCCTCAAAATAAAAGAGCAAATTGAAAAATAACTCAAAACCAACATTATCATTGTTTCCCATTACCCAATTTGGCTTTCAAATCCAGTCCCTGTTCCAAAAAAGAGTGGAGAGGTGAGAGTTTGTGTTGACTATAGAGACCTTAATAAAGCCAGTCCTAAAGATGATTTCTCTCTACCAAATATTCACATTCTCTTAGACAATACTGCCGGACATGAGATTGAAACCTTTTGCGATTGTTTTGCTGGCTACCACCAAATTTTGATGGCAGAGGAGGATAGGGAGAAGACTGCTTTCATTACCCTTTGGGGTACCTTTTGCTACCGAGTCATGCCTTTCGGTTTAAAGAATGCTGGAGCAACATATCAGAGGACCATGACAACCCTATTTCATGATATGATCCACCGGGAGATGGAGGTCTACGTGGATGATATTATAATCAAGTCTAAAAGGGCAGAGGACCACTTGGTTGATCTGAAGAAATTATTCGAGAGGTTGCGGAAGTACAATTTAAAGCTAAATCCTGCGAAATGCGCCTTCGGAGCACCTGCGGGTAAGCTGTTGGGATTCATTGTTAGCAAGAAGGGCATAGAAATAGATCCGGCGAAAATCAAAGCAATTCGAGACATGCCAGTGCCAAAAACTCAGAAGGACGTGAAAAGCTTTTTAGGGAAGATCAATTTTATCGGGAGGTTCATTGGCCAACTAACTGCCACATGCGAGCCGTTGTTCAAATTATTGAGGAAGAACGTGCCGTTGTATTGGAATGAGGAGTGCCAACAGGCTTTTGACAAGATTAAAGATTATTTGTTGCATCCACCAGTCTTAGTGCCGCCCAAACCGGGCCGACCTTTGATTATGTATTTATCCGTGCTTGAAGGAGCAGTAGGGTGTGTTCTAGGTCAGCACGATGACTCTAGAAGGAAAGAACAAGCTATTTACTATCTAAGCAAGAAGTTCATGCAGTACGAGGCTAATTATTCATTCATTGAGAAAAGCTGCTGCGCATTGGCCTGGGCAGCCCAGAAGTTGAGACACTATCTGTTGAGTCATACCACGTATCTTATTTCCCGGTCTGATCCTTTGAAGTATCTTTTGGAGAAGCCGATGCTGACTGGGCATTTGGCGAAATGGCAGATAATTCTCTCAGAATTCGATATTGTTTTCACCTCACAAAAGGCGGTCAAGGGGCAAGCTATAGCTGATCATTTGGCGGAAAATCCAAGGGATGATGATTATCAACCACTCCGTACTTATTTCCCTGACGAGAGGGTCCTATTTGTAGGCGCTGCAGATGATATAAGTGAACAAAGTCCTGAATGGAGGCTTTTCTTCGATGGAGCTTCGAATTCTCTCGGAGCTGGAATTGGAGCTGTTTTGGTGTCACCCGAAGGGAAGCATTACCCTGCCGCTGCCAAATTGCAATTCGCTTGCACAAATAACATGGCTGAATATGAAGCCTGCATTTTTGGTCTCGAAATGGCTTTGGAGATGGAAATCAAGGAGTTGATAGCTTTTAGTGATTCAGATTTGCTCGTGCACCAAACTTTGAAGCAATGGATAACCAAAGATTCAAAAATTCTACCCTACCATTGTAGTCTGCTCACTTTGGCCAAGCAGTTTCGAAATTTGGAGTTCAGACATCTTCCACGAGCCCGAAACGCATTTGCTGATGCTTTGGCCACCTTGGCTTCTATGATCCAATATCCAGATGAATTGAAGATTGAACCAATCCAAATTCAACTTCAAGACAAGCCAGCCCACTGCTGGGCTGCAGACGAGTCCTCGGATACTACTCCTTGGTTTAATGATCTTAAAGAGTTTCTCAAAACTGGGTCCTACCCTCAGCGTGCTGGTATAAAAGACAAGAGTTTTCTGCGTAGAATGGCTTCAAAATTTTTCTTAAATGGAGAGGTGTTATACAAAAGAACCTCGGATCTGAACCTTTTAAGGTGCATTGATGAGGATGAAGCTCAATATATGATGAAAGAAGTGCATAGTGGCGTTTGTGGACCTCATATGAATGGCCATTTGCTGGCGAAGAAAATCATGAGAACCGGATACTTTTGGCTTACTATGGAGCATGATTGTATAGACTTTGTCCGGAGATGTATAAAATGCCAAATGCACGGTGACATTATACGCGCTCCACCCACTGAGTTGCATAGCATGACCGCCCCGTGGCCCTGTTCAATGTGGGGTATGGACGTGATTGGTACAATCGATCCTCCTGCTTCAAATGGACATCGATTTATATTGGTGGCAATCGAGTACTTTACCAAATGGGTTGAAGCGGAGTCATTCAAACATGTCACGAAGAAGGTGGTTGCCAATTTCTTGAGAGATCATATCATTTGTCGATTTGGAGTACCCGAAACACTTATCACAGACAATGCCAGGAATCTGAACAATGACATGGTAGATGGACTATGTGAGCAATTCAAAATCAAACATCGCAATTCTGCCATTTATAGGCCTCAGATGAATGGAGCTGTAGAAGCCGCAAATAAGAATCTGAAGAAAATTATTCGCAAAATGACAGAAAAGCATAGCGATTGGCATGAAAAGTTGCCTTATGCATTAATGGCGTATCGGACTTCTATCCGGACATCAACTGGGGCAACGCCGTATTCACTCATGTATGGGATGGAAGCGGTATTACCAGCTGAGGTTGAAATTCCGTCGCTACGAATCCTTATGGAAGCTAAATTGGAAGAGGCTGATTGGATCAAGCAGCGCCATGAGCAATTGACTTTGATAGATGAAAAGCGATTCAACGCCATCTGTCATGGTCAGTGCTATCAGAAACGTGTGGCCCGGGCTTATAACAAAAAGGTCCATCAGCGGACATTTGAAGAAGGTGATAAGGTACTGAAGCGGATTCTGTCAATGCAAGATGAAGCTAAAGGCAAATTTGCTCCAAATTGGCAAGGGCCGTTCATTGTCCAAAAGGTATTACCTGGCGGAGCGCTCATCTTGGCGGAAATGGATGGACGGGCATTCCCTCAACCCATCAACTCAGATATGTGCAAAAAGTTTTTCATTTGATCATGCAAATTTTCTTTAAGAAATTCATGCAAATGGCAAAATGCAAGTCAGGCCATCTTCTTTTACACTAAAAACATTTTATCTCTACTTGTCCCCTTTGAGCCATCAGAATTGACAAATTTCGTTTGATAACCTTTGAGAATTGCAAACCCCACACTGGGGCAAATTTATTTGGAAAAAGAAGAAAAAGAAAAGAAGGAAAAGAAAAAAAAAGGAAAAGAAAAAAAAGGAAAAGAAAAAAAAAGGAAAAGAAAAAAAAAGGGGGAAGAGAAAACCCTACACTGGGGCAAATTTAGTTTTCAAAGAAAAATGCAAAAGTGATGAAAAATGCAAAGAGAGAAAATTCGATCAAACTGGGGCAAATTTTCCTCGGTTTTGGAGTTGTTTTCAAAAAAGTGCAATCTCAAGTTATTTCACCTCTTATATCAAAATTTGCTTTCAAGCCTCAACTTTTTTTGAAAAACACCCCACCTGACCTCATTATAAAAGCCCAAAGTCCTGGCTTTCGTCACTTGCTGCATTTCTATTAGAAAATTTGTTAATCAACTGGCAGGTGATGTCCGTAATGTCTTCGCCTAATTTTACAAGGGAAGTACATTTTTACTGATGCCAGAAATCTTTAATTCATGTTTCTGAACCGATCATGGTCGAGATATTTAGGTGAAAATCCGAAAGGGCGCCTCAAAAAAGAAAAAGAAAAAAGAAAGAAAAAGAAAAAAAAAAAAAGGGTGGGGGCAATCTTGGTGAAAACCCGAAAGGGCGCCAAGGTAGGTGTTCTTAACAGTCGAGCTCAGGAAGGAACAGCTGGTGACCTGGTTCATTAGGGTTCTCCGCATAATTGTGATACTTCTGCCAGTATCGGATTTCGAAGAGAAAATATCCAAAGTTTTGAATATGATATTCGTTGGTTAAACTTGTATTGTTTTTTTTACAAATATTCTTTGCAAAGTGTATCTTTATAAACCTTGTAGTTGTTCTCAATTATTTGTGTATAACTGCTTATGATTGTCTACATTCTTTTGCATGCTCATCTTTGCCTGACATAGGAAATAATCTTGCATATACATTGATTGTTATGTGATAAATTTTCACGCATCATTCTTTCACCATTGAATTCAAATGAATGATAAACCCTAAGGTTTGGGCAAAGATAAGGGATTCAATCATCAGCTACAGTGAGTAACATGCAACAAAGCTACCACCTGGATTGGGTGACGCGGTATTTTGAAAGGTTTCAAGTTCGACTAAGGCAAACGTCGCAAAACAGAAGTAAAAGCATCACAAGACTCATGTTTACACGATTCTCAAGGCAAACCGGATCAAATAATGGTGGCAAGTCCATTATTTCTTCTTTTCTTGCAGGAATGTTGCATTTACAAACAAAAGCAGCCGCTCTCTTTTTGGCGCCTAAATCAATGACAGACAAAGCTTCCCAGTAAGCAAGGATCGATGTTATTTGCAAAATTCGATCACAAGAAACAACATCAGCTCTCGCTTCAATCACAAAGATCCAAATTTCCTTCTTGGTGTAAAAGTTGAACTATTCTCAGGTAAAAAAAAAAAAAAAAAAAAAACTCAATTCATTGTTTAAACTTTCCCAGTCAGTCCCGTTTAAATTCTGTTCGGGTCAGTCCCGTTTAAATTCCTGTTCGGGTCAGTCCCGTTTAAATTCTATTCGGGTCAGTCCCGTTTTAAATTTCTGGTTCGGGTCAGTCCCGTTTAAATTCTGTTCGGGTCAGTCCCGTTTAAATTCCTGTTCGGGTCAGTCCCGTTTAAATTCATGTTCAAGTCAGTCCCGTTTAAATTCTGTTCGGGTCAGTCCCGTTTTAAATTTCTGTTCGGGTCAGTCCCGTTTTAAAATTCTATTCGGGTCAGTCCCGTTTTAAATTTCTGTTCGGGTCAGTCCCGTTTAAATTCTGTTCGAGTCAGTCCCGTTTAAATTCTGTTCGGGTCAGTCCCGTTTAAATTCCTGTTCGGGTCAGTCCCGTTTAAATTCTGTTCGGGTCAGTCCCGTTTTAAATTTCTGTTCGGGTCAGTCCCGTTTTAAAATTCTATTCGGGTCAGTCCCGTTTTAAAATTCTATTCGGGTCAGTCCCGTTTAAATTCCTGTTCGGGTCAGTCCCGTTTAAATTCCTGTTCGGGTCAGTCCCGTTTTTCAATTCTTGTTCGGGTCAGTCCCGTTTTATTTTCGGGTCAGTCCCGTTTAAATTCATGTTCGGGTCAGTCTCGTTTAAATTCTGTTCGGGTCAGTCCCGTTTTAAATTTCTGTTCGGGTCAGTCCCGTTTTCAATTCTGGTTCGGGTCAGTCCCGTTTTATTTTTCATGTTCGGGTCAGTCCCGTATTTGAATTCCTGTTCACTGGAATCTTTTGCAGCCCAATAACACAGGTAAGTATTTGGTGTCTACTTCTTTGTCTCAAGTTTTTTCAAAACTCAGACAAAGAGGGGCAAACTGTAGACACCAAATTTTGAATAATTTTATGTAGCATCTATTTCATGATTTTCATTTTAGATTGCTTGCATTTTAGTTCGTTATTGTGTGTTTTGCACTATTAGTTGTTATGATATTTTGGTTTTATTCATTTTCGCCCTTTTAGTTGACCTATTTCATTTGCTATTTATTCTTATTTACTTTTAGTTTTAGTTTTTAGTTTTAGCTTTTAAGTTTAAGATTAGCATAGAGTTTTTAGAAAAAAAGAAAAGGAAAGCATCAAAAATATGTTTTAGTCATTTTGTTTTTATTCAATGCTTTCTCGAAGGAAAAATGAAAATGAAAATTATAAAAAAGGGAGAAAAGAGAAAATTAAAGGAAAAGAAGAAAAAGAAGAAAAATTAAAAAAAAAATAAATAAATAAATAGGCTTTAGTTGGATTTGAAAAATGAAAAAAGGAAAATTTGTTCACAAAAATATGTTTATTTCTTTTAAATTCAGCTTTTTGGCATTTTTAAGTTATTTTTAAAAAAAAAAAGTGAAAAATGAGAAAAATGAAAAAATGGAAAATTGCATTTTTTGTTGTTTTTAGTTTATTTTTATCTAATGTTAATTAAGTTGTTTTCATCATTCATTATTATTGTTTTATTATTATCATTTTTGTTGTTTAATTAATTAATTAAAAAAAATAATAAAAAAAAAAAAAAACAACAACAACGTCGCGGCATGCACGCTGCAATTTTTTGCAGCGTGCAAAGGACAGCCTCAACAGCCATTGGATGGCTGTATATGAAGGCGAGAGGTAAGCCTTCATCCTCACCATTGAGGTGAGGGTTTAGGAGATTGGGAAGTGGTTATAAAATGGATAAGAAGGCTCAGCCGTAAGGGGGAGAGAGAAGGGAACGGCTGAAAATCTGGGGAGAGAAAAGAACAGAGAACAGCGGCCGAGAGAAAGGGTGGGCTTAGGTGGAATCTGGAAAACAAAGAGAAAGCAAGAGAGACTGAGAAAAGGATTACAGACGGCTAAAGGAAAGTATAAGGAGGGCTGAGAAAGAATTGAGAAGGAGAGCGAGAGAGAGAGTTTTTTTTTGGGAAGATAACGGCTGAGTGAGAAAAATCTGAAGGCTTTTAACGGCTGGGGTTTGGTGAATGGGCTGGAGAGGAAACCAGAAAAGAGACAAGCGGAGGACTTGACGGCTGAACAAATCAGAGGAGAGGAAGAGCTTCAGGCGAAAAAAAAAAAAAAGAAAAAGAAAAAAGTCACTGGAGCTGTTCATCCTTACGTCCGTCACTGCCTTCATCGAGGGAAAGCATCATCACTGTAAGTTGCGCCTTCTTCCCTTTAAGTCATTGAATCTTGTCCTTAGTTTGTGAGTTAGAAACCACAGATCTTCATAGTTGTATGCTGGGCATGATCGGGTAAATGAGCTGTGATTCCAGTGGCTCTGTTTAGAATTTGTGTGCTTTTATGAACTAAAAGCTGTTGGCTTTCGTGTCTCCTCTCTTGCGTACAAAAATGAAATGAATGGCATCTACGGTTTCTCCTTCTGTGATTTTTGATAAGCCTCAAAGATTGGATTTTTATGGCTGAAGTTATGTCTTGGTTAACGTATGTTTTATGTGATGTTCGACTGCGATGTTGGGTCCAAGATTAGTAGACATTCAAGTCATTTTTATTTGGTACCTAAAAATTTTGCTGGATGTCCTTTTCCTTTCTGTCTCGAGCTCTTGCATTTAGGATTTGAAGCATATTAGAACTTGCTTTTTGGTCTTGTTCCTCCTATTGTGTTTTGCTTGAATCAAGTCTGCAGACAGTCATTTGGCTGGTGAAGCATGTGAACGTCCATGCCCATTCTCTGCTCCTAAGCATGCCTGATTTGCTAAAATCTTTGTCACGGTTTTGTCTCGAAAAATGCAAAAGAAAAACCTATACTTTGAGGTTTTTATTCTAGTTTTGAATGGGTAAAGTGTTAAATGATTGAATAAAAAAGGAAATCTGCATGTGCTAAACTCCCGGGATCATGGAAAAATCGCATGCTTGATGATCCTCCTGCTTGTCTTAGTTTTTGCCTTGGACTGAGTTTCTGCGCATACAAACCTGCTGCGCATACAAACCTGCTGCAACAAGCCACGCTTGAAGCGAGCTTGGCAACAAAAGGCAACAGTATCTGTGGATATTCGTGGCAGCTTTGGCTGAGTTGCATGAGCTTTTGGGGGGTGGTTTTGCTGCTCTTTTTGTTGCATATTCAGTTTTGTTGTGTTAATCAAAGTATCCAGATGTTAAATGTGGTCAAGTGATAGTCTTTGCTGGTTTTGTTTGAAGTTTACTTGAAACCTGCATTTGAAAGCTTGAAGTTGCAAAAATTCTGGATGAATATTGCCGCAAGCTTCACCTTTCTCTTTTGCTGCATCTCATGCTTGGCTGTTTTCTTTTACCTGCATTTTCTGATTAAAGCCTCAGCCATCCTTTTTTTTTTTTTTGCTAGCTGGGTTTGCATGTTTTGATGTGTTGGGGTACGGGTTGAAAAGGAATTGGACAAGAGTGTTGGGTGTGTATGTTTAGGGGCTGAAATGTTTGAATCACGTTCAAGTGCTTGCTGGAAAAGAACAAACCATCTTTTTCGTATGAGCTTTATTCCAGATTTTTGCATCAGCTCGTTTTACGTCTCTTGCTGGTTTGGAGGTTTAAAATTATATGTCTTGTTGTTTGGTTTCAAATCATGATTTTGGCTAAAAAATTTTCAAGCAAAGCTGTGCGCTTTGGGTCCTAAATCTTGCATGAAATCTGCATTGCATTTGAAAGCTTAAAGGTTGCCGAAGCAACATTGGCTGGAAAATTGCAGAAATCTCAGTTTCTTCATGAGCCTTGCATGAAAGCTTTTTTCCAGATTTTGCATAACCTTCTTCTAAGTTGTTACATGCAAGTTGAGTTGTTGAATCCATTGGTTTGTTTTGCACAAATCCATTTGGGGTTAAAATGCTTTGTACAAATGAAGGATTGCTGAAGGAATGGCTGCTGGAAAATTGCAAAATATAAGCTACGTAACTTTGCATGAATTCTGCATGGAAAACTTTCAAAATTGGCTTTTGCCCCCCCCAAGTCCCTTTTTGTTCTACTAAGGCCCAAGTAGTTGGAACATTTAATCAATTTGATCCTTCTAAGTTTCTCTTTGTGCCACAAAAGCCCAAGCATGTTTTAGTATCTTGTAATTAAGTCCTAAAATTATTGCAACTTCAATCATTATTTGGCTTTTTCTTTATTTTTGGAATCTTTGAAGTGCTTAAACGATTTATTTGGACTTGAATGTTTGAGTAATGCTTGTTTTGGGTCTTTAGTAGATGCTATATTTGGAAATTGAACGGGTTATTCCGTTTTCTTGGTCTTTAAGCACTTTTTGAGCTCATTCAAGTTGCAATTAGGTGGGTTTTGGTGTTTTTGCTTATACTTTACTTTTAAATTGATGCCTTGACCCCTTTATTGTTTTGAAGCCATTTTCCTTCATTTGCTTACCATTAGGAGAAGGTATAATTTCTCTTATCTTTGTTTGTCTCTCCTACGTGTTCCTACGTGTTACGTGAATATGCATGTCTACTTTGCTTTTCTTAATTCCTTGCATATATTTCATTTACTTTTACTTTTATTTAAGTTATTCATTATGGGGTATGTGTACACCTCTTGGCTTGTAATAGATAGAGCATAGCAAGTAATTTGGTCCATTTTCCCTTTCCCTTTTGTTTTAGTTAGCAAATGTAATGGTTGCATGCCTATGTGTTATATGTTAAATGCTTTATTAGGATTTTGCATCTAGTCAAGCATGCTAAGTGTTATGTGCTACGTGTTTATAAGTGATTCGCATGTCTACTCGCTTTTTGTAGTATAGATGAATGGAATGGATGAATGTACGTCACCACACTAGTCCAACGCTAGTTGTGGCTTCTTTTATCGTTTCCACTAGTCCAACGCTAGTCGGAATTCATAGAATGGGCTAGTCCAATGCTAGACCCAATAGGTTCTTTTTTCCTTTTTTCATTAAGTGCATGATCACCACATATCACGCATTTTTCTTTAGTTTGTCATTTGGTATGTTCCTCAAACCCCTTCCCCTTCATTTTAGGACTTGCATCTCATGCTAGTTAGGGTTCATTTGCGTGAAAATCCCTTCCGATAAGGGAAACGAGCGAGTGTGGCTACTCGATAGCCTTAGCACGCTAGTTTCGCCTTCTAATCAAAGGGAAAATCGAAGTCGAAAAGTTAGGAGTCAACCCCCGTACCCGACTTGTTGCATTCCTCTAGGGTCATACTTTCATTTTTATCACCTACATACTATTTTAACCACATTTTTTCACATTTCTTAAACCATACTTTCTCACTACATTTTTCTCATCACGTGCTCAATTTCACCTCACAAATGGAATTCCACCTTACCTTATATATCTATTATTCTATTTTTACACACTTGCACACAAAAAACATTTGAATTTTATACAATTTCACACATGCACCTTTTTATACATTCGCACACTTGCACTTACATTTCTTGCATCTTTCATACACTTTCACACTTGCACACTTAAATTTGAACTCTCATTTGCATTAATCGACCTCTATGAGGTTTTCCTTTGTTGGCCGCCACAATTCATGTGGTTTGGGACCAAAAGCCTCACAAGAGACATCGTAGAATTTAGGATTGCATTTTCCTTTCCGTTTTGCATTCATATAGTCATATCCAACGTGCAATACATACATTGGGTAGAAAATTAGGAAAGGTATGGTTAAGTCGCGCAACTAGCCTTGGCTAGGTCAAAGGGGTGCCTTGGATTCTATCCTTGCCTTCCCCTTTGTCAAACGTGACTCCCGAACCTTTTTCTTTGGCTTACGTGGACTAGGAGTCGTTTTTAAAAGGGTTTTACTACTTTGTCTTTAAAAATTTATTTTTTAGGTGACTTGGTACACCTTAATCATTACCAAGTGGCGACTCCAATTTCTCATTCAAAAACCCTTTTAAAAAAACTATTTTTTGGGTCAAATCGTCGCTTTTTCCCAAGTCCCATTGAGACCCATGTCTTTTCAACTCACAAAAATCATTCTCCAATCACAATTGAATCAAAAACATCTTTTTCAAATCATTTATTTTATTTATCAAAAAATGGGGCGCGACAAACATGAATCATTTTTTGGGTGTTATGTGACAGCCCACCTCTCCTTAGGGCGAATCCTAAGAATTAGCGAACTGTCTGTCCAACTCTCGCCAGGACTCAGTCAACTAACGAACCAGCAACCCAAGAAAATTAATGAAATATTTTTGAAGTAAAGGGTACAAACCATAACGGAAATATAACCACCACGCCAATTTCTCAAGCTTAGAATAGAAAGCTAAATGTCAAACTTACAATCCCACACTTAATTTACATAATATGCACCAAACTTACAAATTCAATCTTACAAGAGTCAAAGGTAAAGTCTTCTAACAAAAGGATTACAACCCAAAATTACAAGCACAAGATAAGAGTTAAAACTATGCAAGTCCTTGACCACAGTTCCATCCCAAATCTGTTAAGGAAAAATAAAGGAGTGGGGTGAGTTAAAACTCAGTGAGGTCCCAAATAAACATGCAGGCACATATCCAATTAAAGGCGTAATATAATAAATAAACACCATATTGTACTGGAACAATTTAATCACAATTCAATTCAAGTATGCGGGTGGCTTCCAAAAGCCAAATCCACTTAAGCTTGATCATATCAAGAATCCGTTGACTCTCCATCAACGTTTGGAATTAAATAATATAATATCCGTAGAACACCACTTTCTCCAAATCCCGTCCACCAGTCACCCCCTTACCGAACCCGAACACCTCAAATAGTATGATTAGGTAATACTCAAGTATACCAGTTTTTAGATTTCAATAAATAGTCCTCAGGGTTTATCGACCTTCTCGAACAAACCCTTGTTGGCTCGATACAACCGACTCACCTATGAGGTTAGGTACCCAAATAGTCACAGTAGTTGATGAGATATCACCCAAACAACACACATATAGTCAAATATAGAGAAATCATATCTTACAATATCAGTATACAGAGTCTCAGTAGAATCGAAAGAGGTCGAGTGTGATAAGGTACACGCTCACCCCAAATTTGTCACATCAAATGTTTAGATCAAACAATCATATATCAAATATTCAAATATCTCACATAGACAGGTAACAGGCAGTGGAACACTCACCTGTTAAGAAATGCAGAGTTCAACTGTCAAGTTTTGTGGTTACCCTCATCTTCGTTTCCCAATCCTAGGACAACGAGTGAAAGTCGTTAATATTCTAGATTCATTGTCCAAGCCAAACGTAAGTTCATTAGGTGACCAAGTGGGTTGTTAATCGACTCAATTTACCAAACAAGTTAGACAAAAAATGTGAGAAAAGGTCATAAGAAAATGAGTTTGAGAAGTGCAAGAAAGTTGAGCAAATGAAAAATCTCATTCAAGTTCAAAAGTGTCTTCGTGGGTAAAACAGTCGCGCACGTGCAGTCTCGAAAAAACCGCCATATCTCACTGTGGAAAAGTCAAAATCACATGCCGTTGGTGGCGTTGGAAAGTAGACTCGAAGGGTTTTCCGACGGTATAAAATACAAACTCTAGTTCCTCTCCTATCAATACCAGTGGTTCGAGGAAGTTGGCTGATTTTTCTATTCTAATCAGCTCAATACCCTAACAAAGTTACCCCATTTCTTCATGCCAACTTCACTCGTTTTGGCTCAAATTCATCCAATTCAATCTCCTAAAGTTCATATACAGGGGATCGAGTTATCTAGCACCATTGAAGCTTAAAATGCAACACACAAACTGATTAAATGAACCAAAACAGTCCATTAACTTGCCCAAAACAACCACTTTACTTGCTTCATTTCCATTTCAACTCACACCTAGGTTTAAACCGATATTTAGCCAAGTTTCTTAGGCTTAATTAAGGTGCAATGAGTCACAAAAATCAAGGAGAAACCTCCACTCCAAGACCGGTCAGCAAAGAGGAAACAAAACAGTCCACAAGTTCATATTCAACACCAACCTCCATGCTTTCATTATAGCTAACTTAAACAACATTCCAAGAGTTATCCCTAACTTTAAAAGGATCCATAACATGTTAATACATCAAGAAAAATCATAAACAAAGCTTAAACAAATAATCAAACATATAGCATGCTAAACATCCAACCCTACTTCCACTTACTTAGATTAAGAAATTTCACTATGAACAACCTCAACTCAACCTCTAGTCTATCTTCAATACTTTGAACACTTGATAATACACAATAAAGCTAAGATTTTAGGATCATTTACCTCTCTTAAGTGAAGATTAAATCACCCAATAAGCCACCAAAACAAAAGCTCCAAGCTTGAATCACACACTAGCCTTGAAGGTAGTTCACTCCACTAACTAAAGTTCTTTCTCTTTTGATTTTTGCTCAAAGATCAAATTAGGGTTTATAAGCAAGAAAATGGAGTTTTTCTTCTTCCCTTGGAAGCTTAAGATGGCCGGCCAACATAAGGAGAAAAAGGGAGTCAAGTTGGTTTAAATTCCTCTAATTTCCTTGGTCAAATGAGTTGAATGGTTAGGGTTTTGCCACATGACTCAATCTTGGTCATTCTTCATTTAAACTTTGCCAAATAAGGTTTCTTCCCTCCAAATGTTTCAAATGCCAAATTAACACCCTTAAACTATCATATAAAGTCTCAAACACTATTAAAATGATATTTGGTCATGGTGTATATAGTGAAATAAAATGATACCACTTCAAGAAAATGTTACAGTTCAAATAAAAGGCAATAAAATGCAATGCAAGGAAATGTTATAATTCGTTTAGTCTTAGAACAATTGCAAATGATTTAGGAGGATTTATATTTTTAAATGAGGGTTCTCACCTGTTATAGCAAAATAAATAACCGCTTTAACACAAGAAAAAACTAATTTTTTAGCATTCTAATTCTTGTCAAGACAATCCAAGAACTTGCTACTTGGTTGTCTTCTCGAATTTATTGTATTCTAGAGTTTTTGCCCAATACCTGATTAGCAAGATAGTGGGGGCAATCAAACTTCAAGAAAAGTGATTACACACCTTGAATTTACTTAGTAATATCAGATTCCCTCATTTTGTATCTCTGCAATTTTTCCTAGAAATTCATCATCAATTCTTTTGTTTTTGACTTACTTGTTGTCTTATTACAACCCTTTTGTTTTCTTACAATAAATAAAGGCAGGGAATAAGGAGATAGTTACATGAAGTATCCATAGAGATGTTCATCAGAACTCTGTATTGGAGGAGTACCTATCCAATGAATAACTTAATTAATTCCCAGCTAGTTCAGTGATATGGCTTCTAGGTATCAAGATGCCTTCATCTTAGGCCATTTTATATCAGTTGATATCCTGAAATTTGCATCTTGTGTTAATGTAAAATTTCATATAACATCGATCATTTTTTATTTATTGCTTTTTTTCCCTCTTGTGGTTGTGACATGTGAGATGGAACTTGTAGTGTAGAACCAAATATGGCGGCATTCAGCATTTCATATGGAAATGGAGTTCGGCAGACAAATGAATTTTTTGACTTTCTTTGGTTGTTAAATGCATGGACTTTGCGACGCCTTTGTCGTATGGCTTCGAATGGAGTATGTGCTTATGGACTAAGACTAACCATAGAGTGAATATGAACAAAACATGAGTAGTGAACATAGCTGTCCGATTCAGAGCTAATGTTCAATTTAGAGGTTTTGAAACCTCAGAGACTCGAAAAACAATTTGCAAGATTGTCATGATGTTTGAAAAATTGTACAATAGGGATGCTTTTTGGTGGTGGGCTCTTAAGCCAAAAGGATGTCGAATTCACTAAACTCGTTAAGTGAGCTCACATTTGCTAATGCAATCTCTCGTTGAATTGTATTTTTCCAGAGCGGATGAACTTGATCAAAATTTAAGATTTACTCACCTCGCAGTTATATAATGCAAGCAATCTCTGTTGAAAGATAGCATATGCAGGATGCGAGGACCCTCTAAATTACAACATGCAAACAAAAAGCATCTTACAAATAATTTTAAATTTGATCAGAATTTTGTGAATTTCTCATACTTGACAAAATATTTGCCCAATTTGCTTCTCCATCAGTTGAATTCTTAATCATTGGTCTAGGCGGATTTAAAAAGATGGCCATTAGAATTTCAACCAAGAGAGAAAGTGTACCTGAAAATATCCCTTACTAAGGGAGTAATGAGATTTGGAAGGAGTGGTAAACTATGCCCAAGATATGTGGGACCTTAAGAAATTCTAGAAAGGGTTGGGACTTTAGCATATCGATTGGCCCTCCCACCTGCATTGTCAAGGGTACATAACGTCTTCCATGTCTCGTAATTGAGGAAGTACATATCAGATCCAAGTCATATCTTAGAGGACTAACCCATTGAAGTGAAAGAGAATTTGTCAATAGAGGAGGTTCCACTAAGGATCGTGGATCACAAAGGAACAAGTTTTAAGAAGAAGGACGATACCTTATGTCAAGGTACAATGGACAAATCATACACCTAACGAAACAACATAAGAGCTAGAGGAAGACATGAGAAATAAGTATCCATACCTTTTCGATCAAGGTACATGAGTTTCGAGGACGAAATCTTAAGGGCTTGTAGAATGTAATAACCACTATTTCTTTCCCTAAACATTATTAATATTAATTACTATTAAGCCCTACAACAACGAAAATGTGAACGAAAGATAGTAATTTAAGAAGAATTCCTAGGAGGTAAAGAGATAAAATAGAGGAATGAGATGGTGGTAGCCCAACTATACAACATGTCTGTAGTGGTGAAGTTAGTAGAAGAAGTGGTAGGGTAGTTGCTACCTATCGTTATTTATCTGATAAGCAAGGAGAAACATCATTCTTTCTTCCTTTTTCCTTTATCATATTAGTACAAAAACTCTCTGAAGTTGTTAGAGAAGAGAAGAGAAGAAGACAACATTGGTGTTGAATTAGTTAGAAAAAACCAACTTCAAGTACTCACACTTGTAAGTTTCAACAAACATTAAAACTTATCTTTCAAGTTTTGTCTTTTTCAAGTATTTTGATCTTTTGTCATACATGTATGAAGATACACCTATATATATAGATATTCAATTTTGTTATGAAAATTAGGAAGATTCATGTTTGGTTAGGAAAACAAATTCATCTTAGGGTTAGATTACATAATTAGTAAAAGTTGCCTTGCTTAAGAAAAATTTATGTTACATCGTCGCTGAAGCTTCAAGCTTCAACACAAAAAGAAATGGTGCTTGAAGAAGAGTCAGTTGACCCTCCCCCTACCTTTAGGCCACCGGCAAACACCAGCAACGTCAACCAAAAGAAAAGGCCGGCCAAAGAGAACAAGCAGCAACGCTAAGCTGCTGCGGCAGCAAGCAGCTGCTGTTGCTACTGCTGCCGATGCAACATGACAAGGAGGCTGGCAGTTGAAGCAATGAGGGAAAAAACAGCGAGAACGATGACACTAATGATGGTGAAGTTATTTGGAAGTTAGGGTTTTGAAAAAAAAAATTTGTGTTGAGAAATTGGAGGAAGAGGAAGACCCATTTGTGTAGTTGGGTCAAGAACTGGGTTGGATAAGGTGAACTGGGTAGGGGTAATTAGAAATGGATTTAGGTTGGTTTATTTCTTTTCGGGTTGGGTATGGAGGAAATAGAATTGGATCAAACAATTATGGGTTTTGTTTAAGTTGGATATTGGGTCGAGATTAAAGTAGTATTGGCTAAGACTAGAAGACAATAAAGAAATGTTTGGGCTAAATGACTTTGGGCCAACATCAACCATTGCAAAAAAATAATAATAATTTTACAAAGTATAATTGGGCCGGAAATATATTATAAGCCTAGTAAATTTTCAATTAATTAATCCCACGTATAAGACTAATCCATCTTTTGTGGATTATCATGGTTATTAAACATCAAAGCCCAACTTAATTTAGTGTTGGGCTATAAATTAAGTTATTAATGCTTATGCTTAATTAATTACATCTGAGATACCAAAATAGAAGTATAAAACATATTACCTAATATTATTAGGAAAAATTTATGAAGAGTAAAATAAGTTTTAGATATTTAAACAAACTTTTAACATAAATTAAAAACAATAATGGTAGTAATAATAAATAAAATAGAAAAAATGGTATATATATACATATATGAATAATGAAATAAAAGCATCAATGGAAATAAAATAAAATATAAATAAATAAATATACATATATAAAAATAGAAAAAAAATGTAAATAAATAAAATAAGAAAAAATAATATATATAAATGAAAATAATAAAGATAATAATAAAATAATGATAATCAAGATAATAAAAATAAAATAATAAGGATAATAATAATCAAATAATAACAGTCAAGATAATAAAAATAATAAAAATAAAATAAAAATAATCAAGATAATAGTAATAAAATTGAAATAAGTATGATTATTTCTAAATTAGGAAACTTTATAAAAGAAGAGGAACTTTTCGATAGGAAACTTTCCAAAAATAGAAACTTTCATTTTAGGAAATGTACTCATACTTTATATAGTTGTTCAGACATGAATTTTAGGGTTACTCAGAATGTTATATATATAAGAAATATTACTAATTAGGATATTCATGTATTTGATAGGTATGATACAAGTTTAAGAAGTCCTATGGTAATTCCACTTGAGCAATCAGTCAAAAGTAAGTGGTGCTTGTGAGGACCCGAAATTTTTTATTTTATTTTATTTTACTAGCTTAATTGATTATTTATTTCGACTATTTAAAATTCATTTATATGAAAAACGCATCTTTTATGTTTTTAAAAACGTTTTGTTAGAAAGGTTACTTTTCGAAAACTCGTTTAGTTCGGAGCAACGAGTACATGTTTTTCGAGACTATATTTGAATTGAGAGTGTATTAATTTTGGAAAAATAAGAATGATCAATAGTGGATTAAGAAAAGTCGTAAGGACTCGCAAAATTTATTTATTTTAGACTCCTGTTACGAGCTTGTTTAAATATTTAAATGCCCGTTTACCCCGAATATTATTTTTTAACCTTTTTAGACCCAATTATATGGAATTATGACTTTCTTATATTTTTAAAATGACCTGTTACGAAAATTAATTTTTGAAAGCCTGTTTAATGGGAATAGTGAATACGCATTTGGAGATAGTGATTGATTTGGAGATACAGTGAGCTTGGAAAATTGGAGACATATACATTAGTCTCAAAAATAGGTATTTTTATGTTTAAATACTTAAGTGATAGTTAGTACTACTATCGTAATAAGAATTTCTTGGAAATTCCACTTTATCGCGCACAATTGGTAATACACGTATTTATGCGCGCAATTTAATTGAGGGACTTAAGACATTTATTTTTAGACCATCAAAAGTGAATAATAATAGTATGTATACAAGTGCATTAGAGGTCTAGTGCACAAGTGAAAAAAACTCGAGAGGAATCGAGCACGAAACGTGCGCGTACGCGCACTCTCCTTAGTTGACTTTTGGAGCATTTTGGGCCACACATTCTTAGAGTCTCATGGGAGCATCACACCAGATCAAAACTCTCCACTTCATCACCTCAAACAGCCGTGCAACTCTTTCTTTTTCCTCTAAACAGCCGTGCATCACTCCAAGGGAAGAAAACAACCAAGTTCTTCAACTTTTCCTTCACCAAATCTTCACCATTTCACCTCAAATTTCACCTACACTTAGCTAAGCACTTGGTGATCATCTTGAACTACAAAAAGAGCTTGCTCTCACGGTTTTTCTTTGGCTCATAAGGACCGAAAATTTCTGCTTAGTTCTTCAAGAGAGGTATTGGACGATCAACCCTCCAAATCTTGATTTATGGTAGTATTGCACTTATAAGCTTGTATATTTACATGGGTAGCTTTATTTATGTTGGATTTTGGTGTGTGGGCTCTATGAACTCCCACAATGATTTGAGGACTGATTTCATGAGTTTTGATGTTATTAATGTTGGTTTAGTACTTAAATTAGTGGAAATAAGTTGTATTGATGAAAGGAAACTCAAAGGAGGTGAAGAGTAAAAATATTCCGATTCTGCCCTTATGAATTTTGTGCACTTTAGTGCAAGTTTTTGAGGTTCTAATGACTTTTTTATGATGTATACATGTTATATGAGTTGTGTAGAAAGTTTCATTGAAAAATAACATGATTTGGTTGATCAAATGTAATGATTTCAAAAGTGTAGCAAATCTGGAAACTATTCCCATATTCACCCAGGCAGTCCTGTTGTTTCGGCTATAACTTTCTACTTCGATGTTGAAATCGAGTGTTGTTTGCGGCACTGGAAACTAGACATTCCCAGCTTTCTATTTGTATAAAATTCACGTCCTGGTTCCACTTGTGTGAGCCAAACCATTTGTTTGAAGTTTGCTGTCCTGTTTCATTGGTTCACTACAGGGCAGAACATGAACTACAAATTGATGTTCAAATGTGAGCTAGTTGTGGATGGATTTTGAAAATTATTTCTTCTAAGAACTTGTAGCTTCATGAATCTAGTTTTCAACGCCACCAACTACGCTCAATTCCAAGTTGAATTGAGTGAGATATGGCCAAATTACGGACCTGGATTTTTGCTTGAAAATCCTCTTTTGGCTAGTTAAATGGCCTAACTTGATTTGGAACTTGTTGTTTTGGAAACTTTGATATCCAACATCTACCAAACTTTATATTCGGTGTTCCTTGGACTTTGTTTCAAAAATAAACCAGATTTGGGTTGGTTGAATTGGACAAAATGTTTAAAAAAGGAAAGAAGAGCTAGAAGACAGTTTTGCCTTGGGAAATTTAGAAATTTTTGTGACTTTGTTAACCAACTTTCCGTACGTATTTTTCCATGAAATTCGACAGAGGAATAGCCCTTATATGGTAGTGTAATACTACCAAATTCGGTGCCATTCCGAGTCCGTTTCAATGCTTAACCAAAGTCCCAAAGTTTGTGATTTGAACCTGGAAATTGCCTAAAAGTTTCAATTTTTCAACAACTTTGAACTACTATATCTTGGTGCTCAAAACTCTGATTCTTATTCTGCTTGTTATGTTTTAAACTTTGTTTACGACTCTAATTGAGTTCCAAATTTCAGAGGCTGGTTCACATTGTGTGAATTTTTCTGAATTTCCAAACTTTGCCGACGACCAACCCCGAAACTGTCTCGCAAGCCAAAACAGCAACTTTGAGACAAATTTTGAATACCTTCCATTTGGAATCATGGAAAAGTGTCTTTTAGAAACTTTTAGTACTTTGGAACTAGTTTCCAACGGTACCAAGTTTTCCAATTTTAGACTCATAGAGGGTGAGATCTGATTTTTCAAAATTTGCTTGCCGAATCTGAAATTTCCAAACTTAAAGGAAACTGAGGGTTTCAAACTCTCCATTTTCCTCCGATATTGCTAGACCGTTTTACACTTGATTTCAAAGGCAAAAATCAGATTTCTCTTGTGTTTTTGAAACCCACTTCCGAGCCTCGTTTATAAATAATTAAGGTTCAATTCATGAATTTTCCTTATATTGTACACTAGTACAACTTTCTTTGATAATTAGGGATTTTTAAGTGATAGTGTGTGATAGTTAGTTGTTATTTGCTCAGGCGCTCAAGGGGACTTTCAAGAGGAACTCGAAGTGGATGCCTAAACACTTGTTGAGCATTTACTCACTTGTTTGAATAGGTGAGTGTTCCATATAGGAGTACGTAATTTGAATAAGTCTAGGACATGTTTATTCCATGATCATTAAGTGTTAAGTGCTACATGTTAAGTATTTAGCACACTCATGCATATTTAAGTAATGTATATTTGAATTACTCGACATGAAATACTTGAATTCCATATTTATGTGATGTGTTTAAATGATTAATTATGCTATGGCTGCATAAGTCGGTTAGAGTAAATCTCCTCGACTCTTAAGTGGTAAAAGTGAGAAACGGCCAAAGGCGGCCTATTAAAATGATTAATGTCTACCAATTACCCATGATTACTACCGTTAACCATCAACCGTTAACCGTTTACCATAATTACTTACCGTTTTTCTATCTACTTGATTACCTGGTACTTGATTACTTGATTTCCGTAAATTACATGTTCACATGAAATTATCAAATATTGCTTACGTGTTTATGTATTAATTGTTGCTAGTAATTGCTCATCTGAAATTGTCCACCATTTTAAGGCGATTATGTACTTTATCTCACTCGACCTACCAAAAGAATAAATTTTTACCGTTCGCCAAGTTATTTGATTACTTGTGCATGTTATAAGCTCTAAGCTGAACTTGGGCCCTGTCCTTGGTTACTGACCTACTCGAGCCAGGACTGGGCTCGATCGGGTAGGTTGAAACCCTGGACCACCGTTTCGGTATACTCGAGTATTACCACTGGAGGGATAAGGCAATGGCCAGACAGTACCGTGGGGACCGGAAGTTATAAGGTACAGTTGACCGAAATGGTTCCAATGGAACACCGTATCCTTCAATGTGTGTTTATTTTACATAATGATAACCGTTTCATGCAAATGTGCCATACCTGTGATATGCTCAAATTACTCGTACAATGATTATTGTCTCATGTTAATATGCCAATGTGCAACCTTGAACCATACATGCAGTAGGCTCAATTACTTGATTTATTAGAACTGCTAGAGTGTCTTGGAACCTCACTGGGCTGTGTAGCTCATTCCACGATTTTATTTTCTTTAACAGGGTTCGAGACTAAGGGTACTCGTGAATAGTACTAGATTGTTTTCTTTTGAAGACTTTAAACTATATTACAGCAGATGGCTGTAGTAAATATTCTTTGGGGTTGCATTAAGCTTAAGAGCTAATTAATTGTAAGTGTGAGATATTTTGGAGTACTTTAATTATGTATTGAAGTTATTTGAAGTAATCCGAACTTTTGAATTATGGATTGTAGTGAGTCCTGGTGAAAGTTGGGCAGGCGTCCCGTGGATATCCTTTGGTTCGCCTTAGGGAGAAGTGGGGGCGTCACAGTGCTTACCTCTCTAGGTTTTCAAATATTGAAGTGAACATTTTCTTAAAGGCAAGTTTTATTTTGTTATATGAAGATGGATCATGTAATGTTTTGACAAGCTATAAATTACAATTTGAGTGGCATGTTTTATGAAACGAAAGAAAAGTGCATGTGATATAAGAATTTATGATGAGAAAAACTCTTAACAGTCAAGAAATAGACGGTAGGGACTATAGTCCTGACATGTTATGTTATGTTAGTCATGAGGTCAATATAGAGTCCGGCCGATTGACTTATATTACGTGATCAAGCAATAACCATGAAACCTCTTAGTTACCCTCCCAGAAGGGGTTTAATCTCTAAAATGAGTACTCAAAAGTTGGATATTACATGTACCTTCTTATGTATGATTATGGCTGGATTGAACTGCAACTTGTCATTGCCACTCATTAATAATGTACGTTGCCAGTTTAATGTTATTTGAATATTCTTGCATGTGATGTGCGAAAATGTTTTGTTATATGTAATGCTATAATTATATGGTCCAACAGAGGAATAGTTGCTGCCTATTGAGTGAATATCACTTAACCTATATTTTTTTACCATTTTTTGCAGATGTTGGAGATTATGAGTTAGTTTATGTCAAAGGACCCGAAGACGATTTCTACTAGATTCCTAGTAAATAGGAGAAAACAGTATGGTAGTACTTAGTTATTTCATAATAGTGGATGCCTATGTATGCTATCTTTATTAGTTGCGGAGCATATGGACTCCTAGGTCAATAATGAGATGTTGCTAGTTTCGAATTTGTACGACATTATACAAAGTTTTATTAATGCTATTTTATTTTAATTGGTTTCCTAGTTTTATGTTGCCTTATATTTCAAAAGTTAGACTTGAGGAATACAGCAGATGTCTCATAACTAGCACGTGTGGGCTAGGGGTGTCATAGACAATCTCCAATATGCATTTGTTTCTTCTCAGGTAACAGCTTAATTAATTAACGTGCCATGATTATTGTTTTACTACTTTCACCTCTTTTGAAATTGAGTATTTTGCTATTGCCTGGATTTTTCAAGAAATACTATGGCATTGTTAGTTGTTGGAAGATACTTGTATCCATCATCGTTCTTTTGTTTTTTTAATGTATCCATTATCATTCTTTGACTACACTTTATTACTGCTAAATCTTTTCTTATCAAACTTGCTTAAAATTCAATGCAAAATAGCATAAATTAATAGTTTTATTAGGGAAGAAGTAATTGGAAGCACTTGGATGTGTTAGTTGATAGCCACTAGAGATGTGCTGACCATCCGTTAGACGGTGAAAGGTCTTTAGGAAAAAAAATGTAGATCAACTAATCGGTTTCATACTCAAAAGATATTTGTTTTACTTTAACCCAAACTTTTCATGGAAAATTGATATCTTAATTATTAATTAAAATGAAGTCCACTGACATACATAACACTTCAATGAGATTACAAGGAGCCCAAGTTTTAACTTCATGATGATGAAAAATATTAATTTGAAGGTTTCTAATATATGAAAGATTAAATTCCTTGCCCATACATCTTATAGCTTTCGCTCAAATAATGATTACTATTGAAAATGTTACTAATTAACCAAAACAAAAGAGCTACGAATTGTTAACACCAATTTTATTATTTTAAAACTTTTACACTTTCAAGGGATTTGACATACATTTGTGACAAACCTTAGAATCTCTCTCTCCCTCTCTCTTGGCATTGCTTGTGGATGCCAAAACGAAGGAACAATCTTTATTACTATGCATCCAAACTTTAAAGACCTCCTTAGTGACACAAATTTCTCTGCAGAACCCTTCGAACTTATTTTGTGGATCGTTCTTTTGTAGTTTCCATCCTAACTTCTTCGCAAATGCCAACATGCTTTCTTTTCGTTCTGTTGTAAATTTCGTCGTAAACCTTTTTTGCGGGTTCATCCTCTAGGCCAACTGGGGTGCCTGTTCTATGCACCTACTACCACCAGCATGGCTGTTTGCATTCAAAGTCAATTCTTCCTGGTCGGATCCACGATCGCTGTTGCTCGCTTGTAAGATGACTTTACGATGAAAGTTACGATGGCAGCCGCACACGACACACTTAAGGGCGGTCGAAGCCGCCGGATCTAACATAAACTCTTTGCAACCATCAGTTACATAAGGGCCCTGATTGGTTGCGTAGTTTTTTTGGCACTCCTATAAATGTAACTAGTGTTTTCACCTTCCATTGCTTTCTCCCTTGCTATTTGTTATCTCTTGCTTAGTTTATAATGAATTTATAGGAGAATGTAAAGTACATAGGTTGTTTTAAATCAAAAGAAAAACGACCACCGTGGTCAATGTCACATATTTTCCAATTAATTAGATCATTTAGTGTAATCTGAAAAGGAAAGTTTTTAGATACTACAAAAAGAAAAGATCTTTGGAGGAAGTAATTCCGTGGTCCAAACAAGAAAGGTTAACTCATAAATTTATTTGGAGATTGATATACAATTTAAGGTTTGGGGACCAATTAGTAATTTTTCTTTTGTGAATACGAACACGATTTGAAAAAACTTTTGATTAAGCAATTTTTTGCTGAATAATTTCTTCAAGCAACTTACGCGATTTATTCAGAAATTGCCGTTTGCACTAAATTTCAGTTGCTGTTTTAACTAAAAGTTAATTGGCAAAAAAATTGTGGCAATGAATTATTCAATAACTAGTTAATATTTAATTTTGCCGAGCGTAAAATGGAATACTTAATCCTTGCATGTGTAGAAACACCATTATGTCATTTTAGACTTCCTTTATCTCCGCTAAAGGGTTTAGAAAAATTAAGAAAGTAATGATTCACTTATATAAGAGTAACACTAATAGTTTCATTGTGCAATTTAATTTGATTTGATTGTGATACATGTTCTAATGGATGGCAAAAACTATGTAAAATTTGCTAGTGAAGCAATAATTTTTTAATCCAATAGTTATGCCAATTTCAGTAAAGAATATGGTATAATATTCCCTATACTTTATTTTGAATAAGCATTTCGGTCTAATGAATCAAATTTACAAAAGTTTTACACTGTGAATAAGTAGAAGTCTAGGTTGTGAAAAACATAATTATTTTGTGTTAACCGTATAAAATGGGTAAATGGAAGATCTCACATTTATATGCTATAGCGAGCGAGAATTTAACCATTTATATGGATAAATGAAAGATCTTACATTTATATGCTATAATGAGAGAGGATAAAATCCCAATTTTCTTTTGACAAATGGAAAAAAATTTGACAGTATCTTGGAGATAATCCAATTCATAAGAGGTTAAAAGTATAAGATTTTACTTTGTTTTAAAGCTGTATGTGAGAGTTTGCCTAATTTTAGGCCATTTTGAGACGTTTAGTGCGCTTTAAGCAGGACTTACTTGTCAAAAAAAAATTAAATTAGAAGATTACCAATGAATAAAACTCGAGAAGTTTAGGCCTTCAGGCAACGAGTTTTATTACCATTATTGCATCAAGGAGTTAGCTCACAATGAGAAAATTGTACCAGCTTCAAGGCAGATTTCTTCGTTGGCTTCATCGAAGAGTAAATTATACTTTGACTAGTTCTGAGAAAGTGAAAGGACTAAATGATGTGAACCAGATTACACATCTGATCTGTGCAATATTCACGTTTCAAACTCGATGTGATAGGTTATATATGTTACTAACTGTTCATTCACTGATTATTGCAAGTACAACAACACAAACCACAACTAGTTTTGTGTAAACACTGAAGTGGCAAATTCTGATCTCGATACCGTAATAAAGTTGTCTTAATATGGTCTCCTTATTTTGATTTTAGCACTACGACAGTCCCTTATTCTTTCTAAACTGCGACAATTTAATTTTTACCATTGATTTTAATTATTTGTCTTAAATTGCATTTCGAATGGCTGCAGATTTTTGCTTTGATTGAAGAAGGTTTATGAAAAGAAAAGCAAGTCAAGTATCTTGAGCAGAATCTGAAGTCGCTTCCTCCCTGGAGTCTTGTCAGCCTGCATTTTTTATTTTCCTTCACCGTAATTACTATATGTATTAGAGCAAAAAACAATAAAGTAACACGAAAATGTCTAGGATAGCACAAGAAAATATCTAGCCAATGCCTGACAAGCAAAAGCAGAGCACAAACTTGCAGAAGTTATTAATTATAGTAGAGTTCATAGATTTTGGTCCAATGACAGATGTCAGATCTGACAAACAGTTATGGAATACTATCTATCACATCATCTAGGAAACGTTCCAATGAAGCAGAGGATGATCTTCCTTCATTGAGAGTCAACCTGCTCTTCTCTTTCATTTCCTTCACCTTCTTTCTAATTTCAGTCTCTGGATCCATTAGATGTTTAATAGCCTTTTCAATCACATCTGCAGCCACAATCTCAGTACTTGGCTCGAGAAAATTTTTTTTGAAATCCATTTTGATCTCCACAGCCAACCCCAACTCTTTCAGCATCAGGAAAGCATTCACCTGCTGCTCAGCTTAAAGCGGCCAAGTTGCCATTGGAACGCCATACCAAACGCTCTCCAATGTTGAGTTCCAGCCACAGTGAGACACAAAGCCCCCAACAGCAGGATGGGAGAGAACTGCCGTCTGTGGTGCCCATCCAATAACTTTTCCGACCTCTGCAGTTCGCTGCAAGAACCCTTCTGGCAAGACTTCTTCCAGGTTCTCATAGTCACCTGGAAACTCAAATTTCCTTTAGGTGGAGGCCTTCTCAATGACCACAGAAATCGATGTCCACTGCACTCGAGTGCATAAGCAATTTCCTTGACTTGGTCACCATCAAAACAGCCTCCACTGCCAAAGCAAAGGAAAACGACAGAACAGTCAGGCTGAAGATCAAGCCATTTCATAATTGTCTCAGTTCCTTGATTTTGGCCATTGCTTCCCTTAAGATTCAATACAGGCCCTACTGCATACACTGGTGGGATGGTTTTATCATCAGTTAAAGCCTGTATTGCATGGGATTCTAACTCGAGGAAAGTGTTGATTATGATTCCTTTGGTATCCCTGTATCTTTTTGCCAGATTGAGGAACAAGTCGCCACCTCCATCCTTGTTAAACAGAACAGATGGAAAAACTTTAACTGGAACAGGATTGATGTATGTTGGAACAGCTAATTCAACTTTACAATTCTCATAATCGGTGACATCATCTTTGAAATCATCTCTCAGACTTTGCAAATGGAATAGAAGGCCAAGCATTGCAGCACCAGATGTATAAAATACATAGGAGGGAACCCCAAATTCGTTGGCGACATCAATCATGGAGCTGCAAAACATGTCTATGACGATTCCAACGAGATCAGAGGACGCAGAATTAGATATTTCAGCAAGGACATCCCTCACACTGCTTTTATGATCTTCAATAAACTGATACATAAACGAACCAAAAGATTCCCTTTGTGAAGAAGACTTTTCTTTTTTGAGCTCAAGAAACCTTATGCGTGAATCTGAAGCTTCCGTCTGCAAATTTGTGTTGCTACCCACCTTTGTTTCAAAAGGAAACTTCATAATCAGAACTGTAACCGATAAGTGTTCATTACGATCAATAAGAAGCTTTGCTAGTTCAACAGTTGATCCTAAGTGACTCATCCCTGCTGAAGGAATGAAAACCAGCTCTGTTTTCTTCATTCCTCTCCTCTTTTCTGTTGTTAACTTCAGTAAATGAGTTGATTGAAGATCGAAATAAAAAATATATGCTTTCAAGTGTCTCTTGGCTTTTTATACAAGTCCATGTGAGTATTTTATTGTTGTACTGCAAGACTTCGGTTTTTATAGTTCTATCAGTCCACAATTGTCCAATGAAAAACTATATTTTGACCTGGTCATAAGCAAGTGAAGTCATGGCACACATCACATGAAATCAAACTGCATAAACAACACTCAAATGAATCCATCACAGAAAACAAAGTGAGATTTGAACCATAAGATCCGTCCATTCTCATCACCAAAGCGAAAGGTCAGAAAATAAAGTGAAATGATAAAATTTGTCTGTTGTGTTTTGCAAGAGTTGAACCATAAGATCCGTCCATTCTCATCTCAAAAGCGAAAGGTCAGAAAACAAAGTGAAATGATAAAATTTGTCTGTTGTGTTTTGCAAGGTTTGACAGAAGGGTCCAGTTTTAGTTGTATTTGAAAAGGCTATCTTAGATCTTTGAAAATTTAAAGTTGTTCAGAGCATGGAATAGAGACGAATAAAGGGCAGAAAGAAGCCCGCCTGAAGGAAGGAAAACCGGGGATAGAGTTCCTGGTTCGCAATGAACACAACTTTTTTTCTACCTTACAATGCGCTGTTTTAAGCCTCCTGATTTAGACAGAGAGGCCATATGTTGCGCATGAGGTGGTGTTGGTTGTGATTTGAGCAAACGATATAAAAAAAAAATGGAAGAAACTAC
This sequence comes from Coffea canephora, assembly GCA_036785865.1. Taxonomy (NCBI): domain Eukaryota; kingdom Viridiplantae; phylum Streptophyta; class Magnoliopsida; order Gentianales; family Rubiaceae; genus Coffea; species Coffea canephora. The sequence goes on along the minus strand of CM071917.1, from coordinate 11,033,945 downwards.
AAAACCAAAAATGTGTTAAAAAATTTAGCGCATCAGGTGGTGTTGGTTGTGGTTTGGGCAAAAGATTAAAAAAAATGGAAGAAACTACAAAACCAAAAATGTGTTAAAAAATTTACTACTAAATAGTTTATCAATTGCAATGGAAATATATAAGGTTGGTTAACAATTGTATGAAGGTCTTTACTTTTCGGAGCCTGAACTCAGTCGAAGCCGCCCCTTCGCTTGATTGCATGGACCCCTTCTCAGAATACTGCAACATCAATAACTATTACGATTAATCTTATATACATAATTAATGTATACACTATTACCATTAGATATATAATACATGTAAAATTCAAAATTTAATCATGTGTCATTCATTTAACCATGATAGTGTATATATAATATATATAGGATTCACTTTAACTATTATGGCTGGCTCATGTGTAACAATTGCAAGTACGTGTTTGGTTCTCAACAAACGTTCATTTGGTTCTCAATAACATATTTTGTGCTGAACAAATGTATATACTCAAGAACGGAGGAGGGGAATATCTTGAATTTTTTTGGTACTTGTAAGTTTAAAAGGAAGAGAGAATTACTCGATTCTGAAGTTAGACAAGACTGGAATCCAAACCCTTCAATGAACGTGTCGCACCAAATGTGCTAACCTCGGCTGACTTCTACCACAGAATGTCAAACCAACTTTTGAAGAGCATGACTACAATTTAGTACAGACTCAAACAAAAACTTTGGAGTCGCCTAAATCAATAAATAAACTTCGACATTTAAAGCTAATAGAACAATTAATCATTACTTTATAATATCCCAAAAAACCAGGCGAATTCCTTAGATTGTGGTCCTTTCAAAAAAGTTTCTGTTATGGGTTTGTTTGGATTGCTTCATATTTTCCAAATTTTATTTACTTACATCATCTTTACAATTTCCAATACACCTTTTTATCTTCCCAATATCTTTTTATCTCACATACATCACATCACAAAAAGTGCTACAGTAAAAATATCTCAAATAATCCCAAATAACTTACAATCCAAACAGACTTGATCTGCAGACCTTGTTTCTTGGTCTATACCGGTTGTACCATGTAGGCACGATGGGTCAAGCAATTTTTTTAAAAAAAATAAACAAAGATCCATCGTACCGTCTAGGTGCGATGACTCGGCAATATTTTTTTTCGAAAACAGGAAGGGCACGACAATCCAAATTTTTTTTTCCAAAATTTTTACCTTTATCAGTACAAAAGGGTTCTACTTTTCTTTAGGGTTCTATAAATGTTAAACCAGATTTTATTACTGTTAAGCCAACAAAAGAATGTATGGTTTAGGGTTTAAGTGTTTATTAAGTTTGTTAATAAAGAGTAAATTTGGTCCTTAAAAAAAATTAATTTTGTCCTTAATAACTCCCTTAATGTTCTTAATTTTGTCCTTAATGTTCCATAACTCCCTTAAACATTGTAACTAATAAATTAATCGTAATTGTATTAATGACAAAAAATTACTAATAAATTGCAAAATTTTATGAAGAATTTATATAAAAATAAGTAATGTAAAAAAACAATTTCATAATAAAATATATTAATTGTTTCTATTCACACACATTAGGTAATAGTTATTGGTATAATATAGTTTTGTTAAATGATTAAAAAAAACTAAAACATTCATATATTTACTTATTCCTCTTTTCATTAAGTTGAGTTAATGGACCAATTTATCCAATTTTAATAATTCATCAATTGACATATTTTTTTATATTTTGAAATATTCAATGTTATTCTACTTAAAAGTGATTAGATCAAATAAAAAAGTAGAATAATAAATTAAATGGCAAGTAATGAAAAAGTATGTTTAATGGATTAGGTTTAAAACATTGCATAACATATGACAATTTAAACACCTTGCGGGTTTTTTGTCCTCGCCCTTAGCCTGTGTTGTGGGTGCGCAGCAAAATCTATCATGTCCTTACCACTGACAATCATGTAGAGCTCGTTCACCCATAAACAGCCTAGACGTGTCCAAAACACCAACAGATGGCTTATCATTATTAATACCATCATCGTGGAGCAGGTCTTCACCGGCAGCAGGTCTCCTGATACAGTGGCATCACACCCAAATATCGGTATGTGCAGCAATGGCATGAGCTGTACACCAAAAATAAGAATTTGTGGAGATGAAGTGAACTGTGCACCATAAGTAGGAAAGTGCGGGAAGTGCATGACCTGTGCAGCCACAAGGCAAGTATGTGTGTGTATGATAAGTGTGCATTTTATGTGTTTTAAGTGTGTTTTTTAATTTAATTTTGGTGTATTTTATTCATTTTTATCAATAATTAATTAGGTTTCTAGTGAAGTTTACATTTTGTGGTTTAAGTGTGAAATATTACATTTCTATGGATTAAAGTGGTGAAAACGTTTTATTTTTTTTTTATGTTTTAATGATTCAATCATCAAATAGAATGAATTGAGAAGATGTTTGGATAATTATTGATAATTTGAAGTGATTTAAAGAAAATAGAAAATGCAAAATACTTAAAAGATGAAATGCAATCAAGTATAAAAGAAGAAATATTTGATAGATTTGATACCTTTTGGTATTTTGGTTATATCTTGGACAAGCATCCAATTGGGGTGATTCATGAGCCATTTTGAAGCTAAAACATAGCACTACATTTCTTGTGAAGACATCGAAATCCAGTTCACGATTTTTCCTAGTCAATAGTCGAAATACAGTCAGATAGATTTATTGTTAAAAGCTGAAACAGGATTTTGACAAGTTAATGGTATTTTGGTTATTTCGTAATCTACAAAAGTCCAAATTAGATGATTCTTGATATATTAGTGTGACAACCCCACCTCTCCCAAGGGCGTACCTTAAGGTATCAGCGGGCTGGCTGTCTAACTCTCCTCGGGACTCGTTAACAAGCCACAAAATCAAATTCAATACCCAACCTTACCACAACATTCGCTAAATACAACTAATACATTAGTTGTTTATCGAGACAACTTAAAATACAAGAGAGAGTTTAGCTTACAATACGCATTCAAAATAATGTAGTACTCTAATCATTTAGTTTAACTAAAATAAAGGTTAAGTGCTAATTCCTCGAATCACGAACCAACCCTACTAAGGAAAACAAAAGGAAAGGTATGAGCTTGCACTCAGTGAGGTCTAAAAAAGGCATGCAATTTAAGAAAGCAATAATTTCACATTTTAAGTCAACAAGAAACATAAATAAGAGGTATCATATAAGCACATCAATAAAATTGTTATGTCAATAATTAAGGATACTGAGCACTGGCAAACACTTGATCAATCAGTAATTCAAATAGTTGACACTCCATCAACTTTCATGTTAATGTAAAATCACCACTTTTACACCACTCCGTCCACCTTTCACCCCCTACCGGGTCTGCACACCAACGAAATTTTAGTGATTGATATTACTTGAGTATACCAAGAACAGTATGGATCCAACACATGTACACTACCCAAAGTTCGCTAATCGAGGTGATCAAGTCCTTGCCAGCTCAACCTCGAATAACTAGCCATTGAATTTTGGGGCCTCCCTATATCAATAATATCATGTCACATTCACTTCTAGTAATAACAATTCAATATGGTCGAATACGATAAAGTACACACTCGCCTATTCATAAACAAGTTCAAAATTATAGTTCATAGTTATATCATTTTTCTCAAACTCATTGACGGTATATATATAGTGCTACCATACACTTAGAACACTCACCAAATAGAACTTAAGCGTCCACAGAAGGATCACCTGCACGTTCAGTTTGCAACCCTAGCAAACAATTACAACATATAAGTGAATCCTTAGTGTTCATCAAATTAATTCACTTAAACACGAAAACTTTGTTTTCAAATTAGCCAACTTTAATGTTCTAGATACTTCAACCCATTCAGGCTTTCAAATCGACAATTCAGGTAAAATACAACTTCCCATTAGGGTAAAAGCATTTCAAAAGTTTGAACAAGTCTTTTCACCCCTACAAGTTTTCTAGCAAGCAAATCATAACAAAAGTGCACTTTTCAATTACTTACATTCATAATTTTTGTCCCAAAATCATCTTATAAACAAGGATCAAAGTTTAATAAGGTTTCTTGAACTAAACCAATCAAAACTTTATTAAAACAAGGATCCAAAGTCAAATCAATCCATAAAGTTGTGAACCACTAAACTTTGGAAGAAATCTTACTTTTCCCTCTTTTTAACTTCAAAATTTTGATCCAAAATCATTATATATACCAAAATCAAAGTCCAATAGAACCTTTTGAACTAAATTCCACCCAAAACAGTTTTTAAAATAGAAAATTAAAGTTGGAGTTTTTGGCTCACAAAGTTGGCCGACTTAGGCCATTTTTTCAATTTTTGCAACTTTACTTTTTCCAATTAGATAACCCGCATTACCACTTTATTTTCTTACAAATTTTTCAACATAATCCAACCAACATACATGGAGTCAAGTAGCATCAAATTTCCTAAAAAAAATTCCAGTACAAGTGTACAAACAAGCCACAAATTCAAGGAAGGTAAAGATGAAAATTTGCCCATGATAATTGCCCATCTAAACAGAAATTTCAGCATATATATACTCCAATTTTCACCAAAAATCCACCATAAATCACACTCAAATGCTCATGGGCTTTATCAATCATTAATCCTAGGATCTCAAGAGACAATAATCCACCAAATTCTAGCCAAATACATCAAGATCTAAGCATACCAAAATCATTAAAGCACCTAGTATCAAATTCCCATAAAACTTCCAAACTCACCATGAGTTTTCCATAAATACCATAGATCTACCAAAATCTAGTCCAAAATTGCTTGAAAAGCAAAAGAATGAAGTAGATTAACTACTTACCTCTTCAAAGCTCCAATCTTTAGCAAAATTAACCCAAGAAGATGGCAAGATCCACTCCTAGGAGCTTTTTCATTCAAGATCTTCCAAAGGTTCAAGTAGTTTGGTGAAAAGAAAGTTTGGGTCTTCAAGAATTTCAAGAAGAATTGGAATCTCTCTCTCTCTCTTCTTCTATCTAGGGTTCGGCCATCAAGGGAAGCAAAATGAGGGCATTTTGGTTGTTTTAGAGCTAATATACTAGCTACAAGAAAGGTTTTTAAGCCAACTTTGACTAGTATCCAAAGAGTGTCTTCCACTTAAATTTCTTGCTATTAACCCTTAACTTTTGTAACCTTCTTTTAACTTCCAAAAATCTTTCTTAACTTGACTAATATCTTAACTTATATTCTTCTAGGGTTTTGGCCAAATTCACTAATAAGTCGCGAAATAAAAAATTTTCAAGAAATTAATCGCTTGAAGGTTAAAATAAGCAAATGCAAATTTTATATAAATATAATTTAAATAGAAATGTAAATAGTTAGGAAGTGAGAAAATAATTTTTTTCTGGGTCATCACAATTAGAATGTTAATTCAAAGGGATACAACTTTCAGCACATGAGTTGGATCTGGATGGTACATCTTTAACAATGAGACATGGAAAACGTCATGAGTTCTAGACAGACTCATGGGTAACTCCAACCGATAACCAGCCTTCTCTACTCGTTGGAGAATTTAAAAGGTTCCACATATCTCGGTTTAAGTTTCTTTCCCTTTCCGGTTGTCACACTTCTTAGCGGTGTGATCTTAAAGAACACTCTATCCCCAACTTCAAATTTCAAATCTTTCCTCCGATTATCTGCATAACTTTTCTGTCTACTTTGGGTCGTTTGAATTCTTTGTCGGATTAATTTCGCCTTATAAGTTTCCTCAACCCATGGCACCGCTGAAAACTCTAAAACTTTCCTTTCTCCTATTTCATCCCAATAAATTGGTGATCGGCATTTCCTTCCATAGAGAGCTTCACACAGAACTATTTGAATGGATGAATGATAGCTATTATTATATGCAAACTCATCCAAGGTCAAGTATTGGCCCCAACTTCCACCAAAATCTACAATACAGGCCCTTAGCATATTTTCAAGGGTTTGAATGGTCCTCTCGGATTGTCCGTCCTTCTGGGAGTGATAAGTCGTGCTAAAGTTTAGTTTGGTCCCTAAAGTTTCTTGCAACTTTTGGCAAAATCAGGATACGAACCGAGAATCTCTATCCGAGATTATACCCACTGGCATCCCATGCAACCTCACAATTTCATCCAAGTATAGTGTAGCAAGTTTCTCCAAGGAATACTTCATATTAACTGACAAGAAATGGGCTGACTTAGTCAAACGATCTACAATAACCCAAATCGCATCATGCCCCTTCTGTGTCCGTGGTAACCCTGATACAAAATCTATGGTGATATGTTCCCAATTCTACTTTGGAATTTCCAAAGGTTGTAGTAATCCAGATAGTTTCTGGTGCTCAGCCTTCACTTGTTGATAGGTGAGACAGGTTTGGACAAACTAAGCGATTTCTCTTTTCATGTTGTCCCACCAATACAGTGCCTTTAACTCGTGATACATTTTATTACTTTCGGGATGTATGGTATACTTAGAATGATGAGCCTCTTTCAAAATTTTCCTTTTTAACACCGCATCTTTTGGTATTACTAACCGATCTTGAAAGTTTAGAATCCCTTTGGGCCCAAATTTAAAATCTGGTATCTCTCCTTTTTTGTACTTTTTTCACCCACTTTTGTACCATAGGTTCCTTATGCGACGACCAAGGACGCGATCCGAGCTGATCCGCTACGAATCGAGCTGGCAGGGTACGACCGAGCTGAGAGGGGAGGACCGAGCAGGCTATCCTGCGAAGAAAGAACTACGGTGGGGCTAGGGTCCCCGGAATAGCTCCGACGGTCAAGTCAGTAGAGCTTATAAGTAGAGTAACAGTAGAGAGTACTGTAGATGGCATACCTTGTATTGTCGTGCGGTGCAATATTTATAGGCTTCCGGGTAATGATTTCCATATAGGAGTAGGAGTCCCCTTAGGGTTCGGAGTCCTCCTAGGGTTTCGTATGACAACCCCTAAAGGTTTGGAGGCGGCGGCCCACGAGGCCCACTCTATGGAGAGGCGACGGCAACGGCCGAGCTAGCCCCCTCTATTTCGAACTGAGGTGTCCGAGCGTGGGATCTCTGTTGCTGACCTCACGTGTGCCGTAAGCCAAGCTGACACGTGTCATACGTGGATTTGCCCCACTACACTAGCCCCCCTTTGAGTCTAGAGTCACCGAGAGGTCGCGTGAGTCTAGACCAAATTACAAAGCATCGGGTCAGCTTGGCATGGGACCCACGATCCCATGGTCGTGCCCCTGGTTCGAGTAACAGCCACGTCTATTGTCGTAACTGTCACTTCAAGGGTCACATCCTCTCACAACGACGGTTGTCAGCTCAACCGTCTCTCAAGGTGATAGTTTCTTAGCAATAAATTTAAAATTTCAATTTGGGACTCTTCGTCTTCCCGCCCAGGTGGTCTATAAATAGACCTTACCAGACGTCACTTTCAAGCTTCCTTCCTCACTTTTTCTCCTTCCAAATCTCCATCAACTCGCTCCGCGCTTAGTGAGTTCATCCGAGAGTAGCGTCTCCTTCTAAGGACCTACCAGCTCTTCTCCCTTATCCGCTAGTAAGTCTTCTTTCCCTTTTATGTCTTCATCTTCCACACACTCAGACCTCACTAGCTCGGCACCTAGACGTAGAGCAGCCCGACCTGCCCCGATAGAAATAATTTCTTCTTCCTCAAGCTCCTCCTCCTCTAGTTCATCTGGGTTTGAGTACCTTCCTTCTCCTGCACATTCCCCAACCCTAGACATGAACTAGCCCGGCAACCCTGCCCAGCCTGACGCTGGAGCTGCTACCCCAAAGATTCCTCTGGAAGCAGTTCCAGCTCGCGCCAGGACAGGACCCCCCAGGGGGCCTAATATTGACTTCGGAGAAGTCAAGATCATTCCCCCCTCTTGGACCAGGGGGATGTAGATGAACTGGTGGGGAGGTATGACATTCCTCCCCAGTTCGAAGCTAGGGCTGCCCGGCCAGGAGAGTACGCTTGCCGACCTCTTCCTGAGTTCGTGGTCATCTATAGAGATCAGCTCGTGGCTGGTATCCGCCTTCCGATTCCCCATTTCCTTTACCAAATTCTGACCTTCCGGGGAATTTGGATAACCCAGCTCGTTCCTGACGCCATTCAGTCGATCCTTGGCTTCATTATTTTGTGCCGTATCCTCGAAATCCCTTACTCCTTGGACCTGTTCAGGTCGTTATTCTAGATGAAGGTCAGCAGACCGGTCCACGGTTGGTTCTACTTCGCTCATAGGAGCGGGGGAGAACTCCCGACTCGTGAGCTGTTCTCGCAAGCCCCTTCCTCTATTAAGCGCTGGAAGGCTCAATTCTTCTTCGTGAAGAACACAGGCTTTCCTCCCCTGACCTGGAGGGAGGAGACTCAAGTGTCCGACCCAATTCCCTCGCCTCTGCCAGCGGCCGAGTTGGACCGCCTGGTTAGCTCGGGAGCTCGGCTGAAGGTGAAGGAATTTAACAATGCCCAACTCTGGTCGGCGGGGCTGATTCGAGCAGAGGTGAACGACCCTGCCCCATATCTCCGACCTCTCACCCCCGAAAAGCTGATAGCTTGTAAATTCTTGATCTCATCCCCCCTTCTTTTTGTGACTTCTACTATGTTGTGCGAATTGATCCCTCTTCTTTGTTTTGCAGTGAAAAGATTTTCCCAACTGTTGAACATTGGGAGAACTGGCATCACGAGCACGCCTGCTCCAGCGCCCTCCACTGCTCCTGGCAACGCGACTCCACCCCCGTCATCAGTGCCCAATCCCCAGACTGTAGCTCAATCATCACTTGGGGAGGAGCCTAAGAAGAAGAGGAAGAAGACGGTGGCCAAGAAGGTTCGGACCGAGATGACTTCCCCTCACCCCCAGGAGGGGCCATCAGCTGCCCTCGCCACTCACTACGGGGTGAACACTGCTGAACAGCAGGCCTCGTCAGAGTCGCCATCCGCTATGTGGCGTATGAGGAACGTGATTCCTCTGAAACCCCCTGCCGAACTGGGCACACACCCGCACCCCCTGCATTTCTGCCCAAAGTGGGGGTTGTCGGTGAATGACCAAGCCCAGTTCCCGGAAGCAACTCGGGAACTACTTAGGAGCACGGTGCTCCCACGTGATCACCACTTTATCCAATTCGCGTCTAACTCTTAGCTGCTGGAGCACTACTACCTGAGTGCAGCTCAGGTAACTTCTCAACTAGTTGTGCTTCAATGAAATTCCTTTAACTTGTTAGTTTCTTATTCCATGTTTGATCTGCAGCTCAATGTCGTTAGTGCCGAGCTGGCGTAGCGGTACGAAAACTTGGGGGAGAATCTTTCCCAGGCTGATGCTGTCAAGGACAGGCTGTCCAGTCAGCTTGAGGAAGCCGAGGCAGAGTTGGAGTCCATGAAGAAACAGCTCGCCGAGTCTCAGGCCACTTGCGAGCTGGAGAAGAAGAAAATGGCCGAGCTGACCACGCAGCTGGAAACAAAGCAGAAGAAATCCGCCGATCTGCCTGGTCAGATCGAAGCGGCTCGCGAGGAGAGTCGCCTGCTAAGGGTCAGGGACTTCAAGAAATCTGAGAATTTCATGAAGAACCTGGCCATTCTTAATGGGTCGGTCCTGCAGGTCGATATGCTCAGGTTATGCACGATGTTCAATCTCTGAACCTGCCCGGGTTTGACCTGAGCAGGTGGCTTGAGTACAACCCCCAGGCAGTGCACCAGATCGACAGGCTCGTGGAGGGCTACGCTCATGGACACGACCTGGCCGCGCTGATGACAGACCCTACCCTGCCTACAACCTCTCCCGAGCACGAGCAGGAGCAGCAGGGAGAAAATTAGGCAGTGCTCAGTATAGGTGTTAGATAGAATGTAGTGTAGGGTCCGAGTTGGCCAACTCGTTTTTGTATGGCCCCCCTTGTGTACATCTTTTTGAAAAATGAAATAGATGATCTTTTCTTCCAACACTTAGTAAAAATTCTTTGTTTCTTTCTAGAATCTTGAATACATTCTGATGATTCCAAGCACCGAGCTAACAAATCGACGAGCTGACCTCTCCAGCTGTTACCTAAACTCTACATAAAAAACTTCCGAACTTACCCCCTTTCAGCTCGGGCCGAGCTCTAGCGAAAGAGTCTTAAATTCGAATTGTGCCAGGTGCGTGGGACTTCATCCCCATTGAGATGAGCTAGCTTACAGTACCCTACGCGATCAGCTTCTTTCACCACGTAGGGACCCTCCCAATTTGGGTCTAATTTGCCCGTGCCTCCAACTCGGCTTACGGAGTTTTTTCGTAATACCAGGTTGCCTGGCTTGAAAGAGAGGTGCCTTACTCTAACGTTGTAGTATCGCATGACCTGACCTTTGTACTTAACCATTCTTATATACGCTTCTTCCCTGCGGTACTCGAGCAAGTCTAGGTTGAGCCGCATCTCCTTCTCGTTATTCTGGCCCACAAAATGTTGCACCCCTGCTTGAGGGTACTCCAATTTCTGCCGGAATTACTGCTTCAGTCCCATATGTCAAGGCAAACGGGGTTTCCTGAGTGGCCGTCTAAGGTATAGTCCGGTAAGCCCATAGTATGGTGGCAACTCATCCAGCCACCCTGTCCGGGCAGACTCTATTCGTGTCTTCAAGCCGTGCAGGATGGTTCTGTTGGCATTCTCAACCTATCCATTAGCTTGTGGGTGCCCTACGGAAGTGAAGTGCTGCTAGATGCCGAGCTCGGAACACCACTCCTGGAGGGAACTGTCCGCAAACTGTCGGCCATTATCCGAGACTAGGACTTGGGGTATGCCAAATCGACAGACTATGTTCTTCCAAAGGAATTTCTGGATCGACCTGCTATTGATTGTGCTAAGTGGTTCGGCCTCTATTCATTTAGTAAAGTAGTCAATCGCCACCACCAGATACTCATAACCTCCTAGAGCTCGGGAAAATGGGTCTAGCAGGTCGATTCCCTATTGGAAGAACGGCCACGGGGTATGGAGAGGAATCATCTCCTGAGTTGGGGCATGGTGAATTGGAGCGTGCAACTGGCATGACTTACATCTTGCCACCAGCTCAGCCGAGTCCCAAAAGATGGTGGGCCAATAGTATCCAGATAACATTCCCTTCTTGGCCAATACCCTTGGTCCGACGTGATTACCACAGATGCCCTCGTGCAGCTCGCGCAAGACATAGCTCCCTTCCTCTGGTGTTACGCACTTTAGCCATGGTTGCAAGTAGGATTTCCTATATAGTACTTTTTGCATGAGCACATACTTCTGTGACCTGAGAAGAACTTTGCGGGCCTCTATCCTGCTAGGAGAGAGCTCTCCCTGAGTTAGGTACTGGACAATGGGATCCATTCAAGAGCTTGCTACCTGGATGACTGTGGCGTCTAACTGCTCATACGCCCAACTTTTAACGACCTCCACCATTATCTCTCGATTTATAGTGCTAAACGAGGTACAGGCCAGCTTGAACAGGGCATCAGCTCTCTTGTTTTGGTTCCGTGGGATTTGCTTGAGAGAAAACTGCTTGAACTGATCCCTCAGCTCATGTGTATTGGCGACATACTTCCTCAGTGGCCCTTCCTTAACCTCGTAGCTCCCCCATACCTGGTTCACTATCAGCTGCGAATCGTTGTAGACTATTATTGATTCAGCCCCTAATTTTCGAGCCATCTCCATCCCCGCAATCAGAGACTCATATTCAGATTTATTATTAGAGACTCTAAAATCAAACCTCAGGACGTAGGCCAGCTCGTCCCTAGTATGGCTGATTAGGAGGAGACCTACTCCACATCCTTCCTTGCTTGATGCGCCGTCCACGTACAGCGTCCTGACCGGATCTGTTTGTCCTACAGCCTCTATAACTTTTCTGGACTGGGCAGCCCCTTTGGCCAGTTCAGCCTTGACTGCTCCTCCATAATGCATGACCTCGGCAGCCTCTCCGGCCGATCTGACCTTAGCTGCCTCTCTGGCCTGTTCGGCCTAAGCAGCTTCTCGGGTCTGCTCGGCATAAGCTACTTCTCTGGCCTGTTCGATCTCGACAGTCTCTCTAGCCTGCTAGGTCTCAGCTGCTTCTATGGCCTGTTCGATCTCGACAGCCTCTCTCGCCTGCTCGGTCTCGGCTGCTTCTCCGGCCTGTTCGACCTCTGCTACCTTATTGGCCTGGGCGACCTTGGCAGTGTCTTCAGCCTGCAAGATCTCAACTGCCTCTTGAGTCTGTGCAGCCTTGGTAGTTTCTTGGGCTTGTAGTGTTTCGGCTGCTTGTCTGGTGTGTGCGTCCCTAGCAGTTTCTTTGGCCTTCCCAGCCTTACCTGCTTCTCTGGTCTGGTCGACCTTAGTTTCGAATGATCCAAAAGAAACGCCTTCTGGTATAAAGTCTACCAGAGCTTGGACTTTGATGGCCGTCCTCGGCTAGTATCCGAGATCATACTCCGACAGCTCTACAGCCCACTTCACCATTTGCCCCAAGACATCAGGCTTAGAGAGGATCTGCTTCAGGGGCTGGTCCGTCACCACTACTATGGGGTGAATTTAGAAGTACGATCTGAGTTTTCGAACTGCATGAACTAATGTCAAGACATATCGCTCTACTACCGAATACCTCATTTCGGCCCCCTGTAAGGCGCGACTAACATAGTATATGGATTTCTGGACTTTGTTTTCCTCTCATACTAGCACCGCGCTAACGGCCTCCTCTCCCACAGCTAAATAAAGGAACAAGGTTTCCCCTGCTCGGGAGAGGTTAGGGCCGGCAACCGAGCAAGGTGGGCTTTCAGCTCGTCAAACGCTTTCTGGCACTCCAAACTCCACTTGAATTGCGGACCTCCTCTTAGGGCCTTGAAAAAAGGAGATCCCCGAACTGCTGATTTAGACAAGAACCTGTTCAAAGCTGTCATCCTCCCAGTTAGGCGCTGTACCTCCTTAATATTTCGGGGAGGAGCCATGTTCATGATGGCCTTGATTTTGTCCGGGTTAACTATTACCCCTTCTTTGGAAATCATGTAACCTAGGAATTTTCCCGACCTGACCCCAAAGGTGCATTTCTTGGGATTTAGTAGCATCCGTGAGCTCCAAAGGACATCGAAGATTTCCCTAAGATCAGCAATGAACTGCTCCTGAGTCCGACTCTTCACCAACATGTCATCCACGTAGACCTCTATATTTTGACCGATCTGGTCCTTAAACAGTCTATTGACTAACCTCTAGTAGGTCGCGCCTACATTGTTCAGCCCAAACGGCATGATGACGTAACAATAAGTGCCGTTCTCGATGATAAACAAGGTCTTCTCCTGATCCTTCTCGTCTAGGGCTATCTGATGATACCCTTTGAAGGTGTCCAAAAAATAAAAAATCTCGTATCCCGAAATTGAGTCCACAAGCTGATCAATCCGCGGGAGGGGGTAACAGTCCTTTGGGCAAGCCTTATTTAAGTCAGTGAATTCCACGCACATCCTCCAAACTCTTTCTTCCTTCTTGACCAGCACCGGATTGGCCAGCCAGGTCGGGTAATAGACCTCTTTCATGATCTTGGTTTTTAACAGCTTGCCTACCTCACTTTTGACGACCTCGTTTCGTTCAGGAGCAAAGTTCCTCTTTTTCTGTTTCACTGGTCGGACGTTGGGGTCCACGTGTAGCTTGTGAACCGCTAGCTCGGTGGGGATCTCTGGCATGTCATCAGCACTCCAAACAAAGATCTCTGCGTATTCTTCTAAAAGGGATTCTAGAGAGTTTCGGGTCAGCTCGCTTAGGCAGGTGCCGACCTTAACCGTACGCTCAGGTCAGTTTAGGCGGAGGGGCAGCTCAACCAGCCCCTCATCCGTCTCCAGTTTCTCTCTTTTCTCCATGGGCTTCCAGGGCTCCAAACAAGCTGTTTGAACTACCAATTTTACCTTGCCCTTGAGAGTTGCAATATAACAAGCTCTAATCACCTTCAGATCTCCGAGCACTTCAGCTACCCCAACAGGGGTAGGGAAGTTCATGCTGAGGTGCAAGGTGAAGCAGACAGCCCGGAAGGCGTTCAAGGTGGGCCGTCCCAAAATCATATTGTACGATGAGGGCTCTCTTACCACCGCGAAATTCACTGGCACAATTCGGCACTTTGGTGATACTCCCACCGTGACCATGAGAGTTATCATTCCCTCCGACCTCACCGGAGAACCAGCAAAGCCGATCAATGGAGTTCGGACCGGGACGAGCTGCCTGTCCTCCAGCTGCAACTCTTTAAAGATCTTGTAGTACAGCACATCGATGGTACTGCCATTGTCAATGTATACCTTATTCACCTTATAGTTGTAGGTGATGACCTCTATCACGATAGCTTCATGGTTATTAGAGGCCAGAGGGCTACATCTTCAGGTCCATAAATGATTTCCTCGTACATCTTTAATCATTTGCTCGAACTCTCTCCACTGGAAGGATGGCGGTTGTGCTGCTGAGCTGTATGACTATCCCCTCTAACCGATCCTCCTGCAATAGTATTGATCACCCTAACCAGATTCTGAGCTTCCTGCTCGGGAGTTCAGCCACGGGGCCCCTGAGGTCGGTCACGGGAGTAGCTAAGGTGCTCTGGTTTGGGCCTCCCTCGTCGCTGGTCAATTCGCTCATCACGTATGAACTGCCTGAGGTGGCCCCGTCTGATCAAAATTTCAATGTCTTTTTTGAGGTGGCGACAATCCTCCGTATCGTGTCCCACATCTCAGTGATACGCATAATACAAACCCTGATCCTGCCTGCTCTTGTCCCCGACGGGAGAGCCCTTCTTGTTCCATCATAGCGAGGACCCGAGCTCGAGGTGCGGTGAGGGCAGTCCAGAATTTATCTCCTCCCATGGGGCGGCTCCTGGGCAAGTGGTCGTAGGCATTCTTCCGTCCCTAACTGTGCCGCGCGTCTATCTGATCAGTATTCCTTCTGCGCTTATCGTCCCTCAATCTTTCTTGCGCGCTCTTCAGGCAATTGGCCTCCTCCGCGTTGGCTTTCTCATGAGCTCGGTCCAACATCTCACGCATTGACTTGGGAGGTCTTTCCACGAGTTCGGTGTAGAGCTTCTGTTTTCGCAGCCCGTTGATGAATACGGCCATGACCACCTTGTCATCCCGATCACGGATCTGGAGGGACTCGTTATTGAAACGCACCATAAACTCACGCAAGGACTCCTCAGGTTTCTGCTGGATGGTCATCAGGTGAGCAGTGCTTTTGGAGAAGGCTCGTGACGAAACGAACTGTGCTGAGAACAATTGTGCGAGCTGGGCGAAGGACCGGATAGACCTGGGGGGAAGCCCCTGGAACCATTGACGTGTCTTTCCCTCTAGGAACATTGGAAAAGTCTTGCATCTGACCACATCCGCGGCCGTTTGCAGGCGCATTCGCTTCATGAAGGCGAACAGGTGATCCTCCGGATCCGTGGTTGCATCATAAGATTTCATGCTCGGTATTTTGAACTTTGCGAGCAACAGGTAGTTCTCAATAGCGGGTACGAAGGGGGAAGCAATGTACATGTTCTCCTCAGGGTCCAACAGCAGGTCCAGTTCATCCTGCACCTGGTGCTGCTCTCTCCGCGAGGAGAGCTCTCCCCTGGAGTACCTCCGGAAGGGCTCCGAATGCTCAGTTTGGGAGTGCTTGTGGGATGGCTCCACGATCTCAATCTGTTCACGCATGAGCTCCCGACGCATCCGTTTGGGCCGGGGGTTAGGGCTTCCTATTCGAGATTCTGTCAGCCCAACTCCTTCCACCCCTTGGGCCTTAGGCCCCTGGTCATGATGACCTCCCGTCTACCCTTTGAGGTAGTCCATGATCGCCTCGAAAGTAGGTAGGTTTTCCACCACCATTTGAACCAGCTGTTCAGGTGGGATTCGTGAGAGCCCCGTTCCCTCGTCTCCAGGAGTCAGACCTCGTGTGGGGTTTTGGGGGCCGCTTCTCTCATTCCTCTTGAGTCCATCAGCGTTCCTTTGAGACCTAGTTTTTGGCATGATTCGCAAGAGAAGAATTTACATACTTCCCACAGACGGCGCCAATTGATGCGACGACCAAGGACACGATCCGAGTTGAGCAGCTACGAATGGAGCTAGCAGGGTACGGCCGAGCTAAGAGGGGAGGACCGAGTAGGCTATCCTGTGAAGAAAGAACTATGGCGGGGCTAGGGTCCCTGGAATAGCTCCGACGGTCAAGTCAGTAGAGCTTATGAGTAGAGTAACAATGGAGAATACTATAGATGGCGTACCTTGTATTGTCGTGTGGTGCAATATTTATAGACTTCCGGGTAGTGGTTTCCATAGAGTAGGAGTCCCCTTAGGGTTCGGAGTCCTCCTAGGGTTTCGTATGATAACCCCTAAAGGTTCGGAGGCGACGGCCCACGAGACCCACTCTATGGAGAGGTGACGGCCACGGCCGAGCTAGCCCCCTCTATTTCGAACTGAGGTGTCCGAGCTGTGGGATCTCTGTTGCCGACCTTGCGTGTGCCGTAAGCCGAGCTGACACGTGTCATATGTGAATTTGCCCCACTACAGTTCCTTTGTTTGCGCCTCTTTAATTTGATCCAATAAAGTCTCACCGTAATGTTTCCAAAAATTATCTTTTGTCTTTCAAGGCAAGGGTTCCACTCACTGATTTTCACCAATAAATTCCATTCCTTAACTATTAAACTGTCCACTTGAGCTTTTCGGCTTAAGGCATCTGCCACCACATTAGCCTTTCCAGGGTGATAGTTAATGGTACATTCATAGTTTTCCAAAAATTCTATCCAACGACGTCGCCTCAAATTTAACTCTTTTTAGGAGAAGAGATACTTAAGTCTCTTATGATCTATATATACCTCAAAAACTATCCTATATAAATAATATCACAATTTCTTTAGATAAAAAACTACAGCAGTTAGTTCTAAATCATAAGTTGGATATTCTGCTCATAGGGTTTCAGCTTCTCAGAGGCGTAGGCAATCACATTTCCTTGTTACATCAATACACACCCTAACCCGTCTCTTGAAGCATCTGTATATACCACGAAACCCTACTTCTCTTTTAGCAAAGCTAAAACTAGTGCAGTGGTCAATCGTTTCTTTAGCTCTTGAAAACTAACCTCACTTTGCATCCCAAATAAACCTACCATGCTTTTTGGTTAATTCGGTTAAAGGCCTTGCAATTCTAGAGAAGTTTTGGATGAATCAATGGTAAAATCCTACTAAACCCAAGAAGCTACAGATCTCAGTCAGGTTCTCGAGCCGTTTTCATTTAGCAACAGTTTTCACCTTAGACGAGTCTATAGTGATTCCATCCTTTTAAATTATATGCCCTAGAAATGATACCTTCTCTAACCAAAACTCACATTTACTGAATTTGGCATACAACTGATGCTCCCTTAAAGTTTGTAAAACTATTTTCAAATGTTGTTCATGTTCCTCATGAGTTTTAGAATAAATCAAAATATCATCAATGAACATCACAACAAATTGATCCAAATAGGGTTTAAAGACTCGATGCATCAGATCCATAAAGGCAGTTGGGGCATTCGTCAGTCTAAAAGGCATAACGGCAAACTCAAAATACCCATATCTTGAATTAAAAGTAGCCTTGGGCACATCTTCCTTCCTTATCCTTAATTGATAGTGTCCTTGCCTAAGGTCCAACTTTGAAAACACCACTGCTCCTTGTAACTGATCGAATAACTCATCAATGTACGATAATAGGTACTTTTTTATCCTTGACGAAGCTTTATAAACTCAATCTCCCTTTTCTCCTGAATCAGGGGTTGGAGAAATTTTTCATTTAATTTCCGAGTAAAGTTTACCCAAGTCCTAGGAGTTTGTTCCCGCTCCCAACTAACTCGTATAACATTCCACCAATCTCGAACAGCTTCCTCAAACTGAAAGGTGGCAAAGTTTACTTGCCTCTCTTCCAAATAGTTTAAAATCGTGAAAATATCGATCACTTAGCAAGCCAATTTTTGGCAGCTTTAGGATTAGGTCCACCCAAGAATTTAGGGGAAGAAAATTTTTGAAATCATTCTAAGGCTCTATCTTCCCCTTCTGCAGGATTTTCAGAGTTTCTAGGTTGATTAAGAAGATTTTAGCCCAGACGATCCACCAACTGAGCTAGCAAGTCAGTCATACGATTAATGGCTGTAGCGACTTGGTCTCCCACTTCAGCCCTTAGTCCCTGATTTTGATTACCTACAGGTTCTCGGTCACTCCCTTGTTCTTGGGATTACCTAGGTCTATGCCCAAGTCCACAGCCTCGTCCTCGTCCACTACGCCTACCCTCCATCGGTTATTAACAAGTCTAGGGTCTCAATGTAAATGCAAAGGTTAAAATTTCATAGATGCATGAGTAAAAGTAAGAATATAAGCAAGCCAAAAGGTTAGGTATATTTAACACAACTTTATCATACATGTCACACAGTAGCGGTCAGATACAAGCAAACGTAATCCCCTTTAATAGTAGCAGGGTCATAACAAAAGCACAATGCACAAAAACTATACCAAAAGTACAAAAACATCCAACTAGGAGCTTTTCTACCTACCCCTCACGTGGGGTCAAAACAAGACTCATAGGGGCTCTAACCTAGTTTCCAACCGAGCTAACGGACTCTCTCTCGTGGGTAGAACTAGGTGCATCTCCCTCTCTAGGGGCTCCGTCGCCCTAAACCTCCACAGGTGCGTTAGCGCTAATCACTCCCTGGATTAGCGCTTCACACTCGTCAATGATACCTCAAGATCGATCTCTAATCTCGCAGACCACCCTAGTGAGGCGGTCATTAACCACCTGTAGCTGCTCTCTAAGAGAATTCGTCCTCTCCTGCTCCATCGATATGTCCTCCTGGAGCCCCCAAATCCTATCGGCCTGCATCCTCATGATGCCTCTCATCCTCACCATCTCAGTTTGGTCCCTATCACAGCCAAGTCTAAGCCTTCTCCTCTCATCTAGTACCGCCAAGACCACATGGTCAGCAAAGGAGTAACTTTGGCAACGACTACATAGTCTAGTCCAACTAGCGGTATTCCAATGCCGAATCGGTCCTCCTTGCCTTTTCTCATAATCAATAACTCGAAAGCACCTTCGAGACGGCTCACCTGCACCCTCTCCATTGCTTCCTTCCATGACCTATAAAAATAAACACGGTTTACAACTTCGGCGAGGTTAATTATACTCAATGACATCCTAACACATCACACTAAGTTCTTTGGAATCAAACTTCTATTTCGCCCAAGCCATTTCTAACCTAGGCTCTAATACCAACTGTGACGACTCCACCTCTCCCTAAGGCGAACCAAAGGGTTCGGCGAGCCGCCTGCCCAACTCTCGTCAGGACTCAAGCACTAGCTAAATAACAAGTCCTTTCAAAATAAAAGTCACATTTACATGGTCTATACAAAATATCCCTGGCTATATACAACAGATTGTGATCGATTCGATCTTAAAATATGTTACTAGCTCAACTTACAAAAACAAAACTGAAAGTTGGTGCAACTAAGCTACAGCAAAAGATTCCGACAGGACCTGGCCCTTCCTATTCACTCGCCCAGGTGCTTGCTCCCTGTAAGGAAAACAAATCTAAACGGTAAGTTTTTACCCCGTGAGGTTCCAAGAAAGTCATGCAACAATAATATCATATTCATGTCACATAACCATAGTTCACAACCACAATGCAAGTGCACATCGGATTCCTGACAATTAAGAATTTATATTGCAATATAAAAGGATATGGGGCTCTCAAAAGCATATTCAAGCAGCTTGATCAAAATTCCGTTGACATTCCATCAACATTTTTCCCAAAATACTAATAAGTATTTCACCATTTCACGTCATTCTCCAACCACCGTCCAACTCCCTACCGGCCCCACACGTCAAAATTTAAGAAGGGTAATACTCAAGTATACCACTTCAAGTTCAAGAGTTCAAGTACAAGTTCAAGTTCATGTGACAAGTGACAAGACCCATGGTTCATCAATCGTGCCGACCAAACCCTTGCCAGCTCAACCCGACCAACTAGCCAATGGGATTGGGGCCCCTAGCACTCAAGAAAGTCGATGGAATAACCGTCCAATCGATCAACAAGTCAAGTACAAGAAAAGCAATTCATCTCATATTAATGTTAAGTCACAAAGGAGCGAGTATGATAAAGTACATCCTCGTCCCAATATTAACAGTTCAAGAGTAACAAGAACAAGTATTTCAAGCCAGCGAACATGTCATTCAAGTAAGAGACATTGCATGGCAGACAAGGAATGCTTGGAGATTTCACTCACTAAGGAAAATGTTGTGGGGATTCTGAAAACTATTTGTTAGTAGTGTTCAGTATGTGGTGACTTCATAGGGGAAAGTACCAAGGAATCAGGAGAATTGGAGCTTAGTAGTTGAGTAGGGAATTCATGATGCTTGTGTTAGCTGTGTATAGGCCTTGTTAGGGATAGCCATTGAGATGCATATATATACTTGAGGAACTCTCATGTATAAACTCATTGCTGATGTTAATAGAAATTTTACACTTTGCTCAAAAAAAAAAGGATAAATGAAGATGATTTTGATGAAATGGACAATGAGAATGTGGTCATGGATTGATGCTTTTGAAGAAATGGACAATGAGATTATGATCGTAGTGTTATGCCTGTTAGTGGAACTTGGTAGATTATCACTTTGTGCTTTTCAATGGATTTGCTATACTTTAGCTCACATTAATCTTTTTGATTAAATTTCTGCTAACATTTGGAACCTTTCATCTCATCATACTTTGTTTTCTCTTTTCACGTACAAAGAAATGTGAGCTTTCCGTATGTTCCATCATTGAGATTATTTTGATGAAGAGCTAGTTTGACAATCTTTTGTCATGTGTTTGGATTGACAATGAAACAAATTCTAGCTAGTTTGATGATCTTTTGTCATACAAGTTATAAATTAACCACTACAAAGGAGAAGAAGGATAAATATTCTTGTTGGGCTTGGGTTTTATCCTCTCATCATTCCAATTCCAAACATTCAATTGAAATCAGTTTTCCAATTTATGAAGCTAGGGCAACATTTATAACCTATACAACTTCGCTGGAAAATCTTGAAAGTGCTATTCAATAGGTAAAAATTGTTTAGATACATTTGGTCCCTAAAACTCTTTAGAAGCTAGAATATTGTCCATGAGATGGAACTACGGTTAATTAAGTTAATGAACTCCTTAGCTAATAAACAATCTTTGAAAATAGACATAATATAAACAAGAAATATGCAACAGCAAGTAGAGGTGTTAACCTAAGTACAGATTAACACCCTTCCCCATTCCCTGTTGTAGGTGTGCAAAGTCTAAGTCTCAATTTTGCTGCTCTTTATGTTTGCTTCAAAACTCACTATTTTCCAGTTGCCTTCAAATCAAAACTACTATGCTGCTGTTCCTTCCCTACAAAATTCTTGCCATCACTTTCATTGGTGCTCCCATTGCATTCTTGTCGTTGCACCTTTTCACTGACTGCACATTTTGGAGAAGGATTGTTAACATTTGAATTCCCCTCTCTTTCGTACTTTTCTGAAAGGGACAGTGCCGTCCACATTAGCATTTTCAGTTGGAGGGGTAGATATACTGGATTGATTTGCTAAATAATGCCCTGATTGAGCCAAGGGAGGGTTGAGGGTAGCCATGGCCCCTCCTAAGTTTTGAAAATTTTAATTCAGTGTGTAAATATGTGTAAAACAAAGTTGGGCCTCCCCTAATTTTTTACAATTTTAGTTTATATTATGAGAGTTTATATGTGTATGTGTATACATACATACATACATACATACATACATACATAAACACACACACTCACACACACATACATATTTATATGAATTAGCCACCTTTGAATTAATTTTTTCTTCAAAAAAGTTATTAGTTTTTATTACGCCAATTATTTAACTTTCAAAAAGTAAACATATAATTTGATGATCCATAGTAAATTGACCCCATTTGATATAATATAATAAAGAAACCCAAGTCATAATTATCAATGGGCTAAAACAAAAATAATTACTTTATTGGCCCATATACAAATGTACAACTTTGCCCAATTGATTAGACTTGTTCTCACTCTTCTTCTATCAATTGGAACTATAGAATAGGCATTTTCAATTCTGAAGATAAACAAGACAAAATTCTGAAACAAGACAGGAAATAATTTCTTAAATGATTGCCTAACTGAGTGCATAGAAAAGGAAGTTGTTGGAAAATTTGGCACTAATACAATCATATATGAATTTAGTTCTATGAAAGAATGTAAAGCTGAATATTCTTTTAAGAAAAGTGGTTAAAATTTCAAGGTATTTTAACATAACTTTTATCTTTTTTTAATTGAAAATAGTTATATTTATATTCCATAGTTATATATACACACACAAATGACATATTGGAGCATCTTCTCGTAATGTGCAAGTTGGGTGGCTTGTGATGTTATAAGATGGAGACACTTGTGTTTTCCGGTAGAGGTAGGTGGGGTGGCGTTTCAAGCGCTTCGTGACATTTATAGGGCATTTTCCTACAAGCTATGGTGGAACTTTAGGTGTGGTGTGTCCTTGTGGGCTTCATTTTTGTAGGCCAAATATTGCCATGGACTCCACCCTTGTCAGGCTCGCATCTCTTCTACGTGTTCTGCTATATGGAAATGGATGTTGGATGCTAGGGGGTTTGCTGAGTTATTTTTTTCTAGAAAATTTAAAAGCCAAGCTACAATTTTTGGTTTGATAACTGGGTTGGGTCAGATGCTTTACATCTTAGAGTTGGGTACAAGAAAGTTTATCTTTCCAGGATTTTATGGTGAATGGGGCATGGAATATACGGTTGTTATATCAAGTTCTTCCGGCTGATATTGTTCATAAAGTCTTGGTGATCCCAGTTCCGTGTAAGTCTTCGCCGGATGTTATGGTGTGGACTACTTCTACTTCTGGTAAATTCTCCTTGTCATCAGCGTACCATGAGTTATGGGAGGTGAAACATTCATCTTTTATGCTAAAACAATTCTGGCATTCACAAGTTCCTCTGAAGGTGTCCTTTTTTATGTTACAGTTATGGAAGGGATGGTTGCTAATGGATGATGTATTATCTAAGTTCCAGCTGCACTTACCATCAAAGTGTTTTTGTTGATCGAAGTCTCAATCTGAATCTATATCGCATGTGTTGATGGAGGGGGACTTGGTTATGGCTGTTTGGGAATTTTATTGGGTCTGTATGTGGAATTCTGTTAGGAAATTAGCTTAATTTCTTTTAGTCAATATCCTTATTTGGTGTGGAAAGTAACTAGTTTCCTATTAAGATTTTAGTTACTTGAAATAGTAGTCAAGTAAAGTCCTATTTGGTTTAGAATTAGATGTTATTTCATACTCTATATGAGTTTAGGAATTAGTATTGGTTTCCAATTATTATTTGATTTTTTGGCCAAGTAATGTTATCTATAAATAGGTAGATTGGCGTACTACAAAGACACAAGAAAGCAGTGAGAGAGTTCTTAGTGGGTGAGAGGGTTATTATGACGGCCCCACCTCCCCCTGGGGCATACCCTAGGGTTTAGCCGACCGCCTACCCAACTCTCGTCAGGACTCACTCACTCACGTCAAATAAAATAGGATGCAACCTCAATAATAAACAAAATAACAGTTCCCAGATTTGACACATACAACTACATTCATTTTTATCTCAACCACCTATACAATTCCAAATACATCAAAAGATTTAAGTTCTCAATACACTCAACTTTAATCGAGTGACTAGTGCGAGTACAATTACAAAATTCAAAAACAACTAGACTGCGCTAGTCTATTCCAATCTCACGCCTCGCTCGTATCCCCTGTAAGGAAAACAAATGGCGTGGAATGAGTTAAAAATCCAGTGATGTTCCAAATAGCAAGTTGACCATTATTTAAAATTGCAAGTATCACGTAGCAAAATAGAGAGCATAACAAGTGTATAAAAGTAGTATTAACACTTTAGATAGCAAATCTCAAAATGAACGAGTGTAAAATTCTTTTCTTTTAAAACGAAACAATAACACGATAAGTACTAATCATTCCAAAGTATAAGGATACGGATGGCTCTCAGGAGCCAAATTCCATTGCATCACTAGAGTTTAATCAAGTATTAGTTGACACCTCATCAACTTTCAAATAAAGAAACTAGTCCAGTAGTATACCACTTAACTCCAATCTCTGTCCACCAACCAAACCCCTTATCGGGCTCGAACTCCACGATAAACACTGGTGGTAATACTCGAGTATACCCATTAGTCAAGGAGATAACACTCCACTCGACAACACTAGATACCCATAGTTCGTTATCTAATCGACCAAACCCTTGCTGGCTCGACTTGATTAACTAACCAGTGGGGTTTGGATCCCTAAGAATTCGATGAGATAACATCTCCAATCGACTGAATCAAGATAAAAGTACGGAGACGGGAATGAGAGGCACCTCCCACTCACATTGAGTGTGGTACATGCTGCCGCTCAGCACTTACAAGTCAAGTACAAGTATATCAAGTCAATTGCAACAATAAGCAAGTATATATATCATATTAGGGCAAGTGCGATAAAGTACACTCTTGTCCGATCAAACAAATTATATATCATTAAATCACATTGGTCAAGTATTGAAAACAAGTGTCCAATTCAATCAGGTATTTGGAAGCACTCAACAAAAGATGCGATGCCTTTATGGGTTACGTCCGGGTATTACTCCGTGTGTGGAGTCCAAATCTGCGATAAAACATTGTTTAAGAGCTTTTGAAAGTAACTAAGGTTCGAAACTTAAACGTTTCGTTTAACGAGAATCAAGTAATTGAAACTCATTTATAGAGTATTCGTAAAACTTATGCTCGCTCTTAAAACTTTGAAACTTTGAAGCAATTATACTTTGAAATACCATTTCAGTCGAAGGAATAGGGAAAACGTATTTCTATTAGTTATAAATTTCATTTTTACAATGATACAAGTTTCGGCCGAATACTAACTTATATACCTTTATGAAAGAGAACTTGAATACCCTAGACGATTCAAGTAAGATTCGTTCCCGAATTCGTACTCAAGTCGCGAGTATCTCTACCTAACACTCGAGTGTAAATTTGGGCAGCACGCCCTTTGTGTTTATCTATTTTCCAGTCATTTATGAGTTCATTATTCTTTTCTCAATTTAGCCCCAAAACACATACAATTAATCTCATCACAATAGCCATTAAATAGGCTCAAAATCATCCACTACAACACAACTATAATAATCCAAGCGGAAATCAAGTTTTGAAGGCAAAAGACTAAATGGCAGATTCGACATCTTATAACATTTTGGTCACAACTAGGGTTACGTTTATCGGATTAGTGTGAACTTTATACCGTTTCGAATCTAAGACAAAGGATTACAACTTTCTTGAAGACAACTCAACCCAATTCACAATTGATCTAGGTCGAAATTACAGATTACAGAACCAGAATGTCCTTGTCAGTATGGTTGATAGTACTGAATTCAAATGACAATAACTCAGGCTACACAATTCCGTTTGAAGTGTTTTTAGTTGCGTTGGAAAGCTGAACCATAGGACTAAAAGTTTCATGTTTTGGCCAAAGGCTGATTTGATACCGATCAAGGTGAAAAAGGAAGCCAAAAGTATGAAATCACAAAACTGTCCGCAACAATGAAGCTTTTGGCGGTCAGGGGTATTTCGGACATTTCACATGTTACAGTCCTCGGATCGAGCTGAAATTTTATAGGCAACTATAAAACACCATTTTCAACAATTTTATGTTTTAGCCTAAGCCTAATTTGGCCTTCATCATACACGAATAGAACTGGTCAGAACAGAGCATTTCATCATCAAAGCTGGAAATTTCTTCTTAACACTAAACTAGTTTCTACAAATCATATACATGCCAAATCAAAGATGAAATAGCTTATATAAAATCTGGAAAAGTATTGATAAAACTGAAATTTTTTATCCCAACCCTAAAATTGCAAGAATCTCCATAAAATCAATCAAAATCAAGTTATCCAACAACTTAATCACAAAACTAAAGAACAAATGGAGCTTCTAATGATTATACCTTCCAACACCTTGAAAACAAGAAAGCAAACCCTTTTCTTCTCAAAACACTCCACTCTTAGCTTGCTATCACCTTAGATGCAAAGTTAATCGGAATAAATTTTGGTAATTAAAAGAAATCTCTCAAGATTTGGTGAAGGAAATCAAAGGGAAAATGAACTTAGCTTGCTTGGTTTTGCTCCTCTTGAGGTTCGGCCAGCTTCAAGGGAAGAATGAAGAGTGTCGCGCCCCATTTTTTGATAAAATAAATAAAATGGTTTGAAAAATGGATTTTTGTGATTGGAAAATGAATTGTGATTTAAAAGAAAAATGGGTCTAAATGGGACTTTTGAAAATGCGACGATTTGACCCAAGAAAAATAGTTCAAAAAGGGTTTTTATATGAAAAATGGAGTCGCCACTTGGTATAGAGTTAGGGTGTACCAAGTCACCCAAAAAAAGTGAATTTTTAAGGAAAAAAGTAAGAAACCCTTTTGAACGACTCCTAGTCCACGCAAACAAAGAAAAAGGTTCGGGAGTCACATTTGACGAAGGGGAAGGCAAGGATAAAATCCAAGGCACCCCTTCGACCTAGCCAAGGCTAGTTGCGTTGATTTAATCAAAGATTTTCTTGTTTTAACCAAAGAATTTATTACATTTGGATGCACTACATGAATGCAAACCCTAGACCTAGGGGTATTGGGGGAAATTTCCCTTCAAAGGTTGAATGGTGCCAATCACATTAATTGTGAAGCCCAATAACGATCCTTTTGAAGAGGCCACGAATAATGCGAGTGGGATGCAAATGAATGGAATGCATGTATGCAATGTGAGGACATGAGTTTGAAAAAGTAATAAAAGACAATAATATGTAAGTGAAAATGTGCACGTGAGTGGGCAAGGTGCGGTATGTGAAATGATAATATGAAGTGCATGTGTGCAAGTGATGATAAAAGTGTTCGTGTGCAAGTGAAGGGATAAAAGGTGTACGTGTGCAAATGAAGGGATAAAAGGTGTACGTGTGCAAATGGAGGGATAAAAGGTGTACGTGTGCAAATGGGAGGAAAAAATGAAAGTGTAATGATAGAGTGGATGCATGAACCTAGGGAATTCATGCATAATGGGTACGGGGAGACCTAAATCGTGACTCAATTTGCCCTTTGATAGAGAGGATACAAGCGTGCTAAGGCTTAGAAAAAGCCACACTCGTCTATATCCCATATTTAAGGGGACACTCAAGCAAAATGAACCCTATAGCTAGTATGGGATGCAAAACCTAAAATGAGAGGAAAAGGGGTTCGAGGATCATGCCAAAGGATAAAACTAAGGAAAATGCGTGATATGTGGTGAACAAGCAAATGATGTGCTAACGAGGGAAAAACCCTAAGGGTCTAGCGTTGGACTAGCCCATTCTATGAATTCCGACTAGCGTTGGACTAGTGGAAACGATAAAAGAAGCCACAACTAGCGTTGGACTAGTGTGGTGACGTACATTCATCCATTCCATTCATCTACACTATGGAAAGCAAGTAGATATACCAAATACTCATAAACACGTAGCACGTAACATTTAGCAGGCTCGACTAGATGCAAGGCCCTAATAAAGCAAGTAACAAGTAACACATAGGCATGCAACCAAGCTAATGAACTTACTACATTCATTAACTAAAACAAAAGGGGAAAGGGAAAATGGACCAAATTGCTCGCCACAGCCCTATCTATTACAAGCCAAGAGGTGTACACATACCCCATTTAAAAGAATAATTTAATAAAAGCAAGAAGGAATGAAATAATGGAACTAAAGAATGGTAATGAAAGCAAATTAGGCATGCGATTCACACTTAGCACATTGGATCACATAGGAGAGACAAAAGGGATAAAAGAAATTATACCTCTCTTGAAATGAAGCTCTAATGGAGTGAAATCAACTTATTTATCCTCCAAAATAAAAGAAATGGTCAAGGCACCAATTTATTTGGCAAATAATCACAAAGGATAAAAAATAAACATGAATTTGAATCAATTAAATCATGTCAACAAACCACATTTAAGAAGTCACAAGAAGAAAGGACTTGATTGCAAAAATTAATAAAGTCTTGGGGTCAAAATTAAAGAAAAATAAAGTTCAGGGACTCATTTGCAATTAAAGTAAGGACCGAATTGAAAGAAATTGAAGACATCCAGGGCCACAGTATAGTTAAAGAGAAAGTCAGGGGCTGATTTGCAAAAATCGTTTTCTGGTTTCTTCATGGACCAGGCTATTGGGCTATTTCATTTATTTGTTTGGGCCAAAGATCATTCGGCCCAAACGGAAGTCCAAGGAAAACAATCTGGCTAGCCCATCATTTTCACTAATCTAGCTCATACAAAATTAAGGGCCTCAAGTTTCCAAGCCCAAATCATAAACCCAGAAGAAGCAAACCAAAATCCATTAGCCCAACCCAACTAAGTATTATTACCAAAAAAACCAAATCATAAAACTAAACCCAACAAGATTAGCAAATCAAATAAAATTATCAAGCCACAATTATGATCAAGAATTAATCCACCCAAAAGACTACTTAAAAAAATGAAAGGATAATTAAAGTCTAAAAGGGCAAAATTGGTTTAATTACCAAAGGCTTTAGGCCATATCAGAATAGGGGAAATTCGAGGGATTCAAATGCAATCAAAGCAGGGACCTAATTGAAGGATTTATGAAGGTTTTGGGCCTTAGTGCAATCGGACAAAAGTTGGGGGGTTGAAATAAAATATCAGAAATTATTATGCATCCTGCCCGAAGCTCTCGTGCAGCTTTCTTCTTCGGTTAGCAGCACCAGAAAACTTGGTTTCAATTCCAAACCATTCTCAGTCAAGCAATGAAATTCTCACGCTTTCTCTCTCTCACCAATTCTATACAGAATCCAAATTCATACAAGGGAAATGATGGGAAACAGAAGGGAGAAAAAAAAACAGAACTGGCACAAGAACCAGCATATCAAAATCTCTCAAAATCCCCCATTTTCTGCCCTGACAAGCATTGTATTGGCCGAATGTTACGCGAAACACAGAAATTAATTCGTCCCTGGAGCTGAAATCTCGGTTGGGCATTTCGTCGAACACCAAATGGGCACAGAAAATTTTAGCTAATCTCTGCTCAATTAAATCTATAACCCGCCCCAAAATTTTACCAACAACCCAAGACATTCAAACCAATCAATACATATAACATGTACAATCCGAAAATCAGGAACAGCCAACATGAAAATTTGCCACCACAATCCACGGTAGACATGCTTCAAAGTGGGACTGAAATGTAAAGGAAAAAGTTGACTTACAAGAACCTATCACGGTGACGACTTGCCGGCGGTGGTGGTGGAGTTGGACGTTGTGGTGGCGAGCAATGGCGGTTCCAGTGAGCTGCAGCGGCTTCAGAACATTCTGGAGCTGGCAAGATTCAGCTCGTTCGCACTGCTTTTGCCTCTTTGCTGGCTTCTTCCCCCTCTGTCCATTGCTCATTTTCTCCCTGAACAGGTCCCTCATCTGGGCCAGTGACATTGGCGGCCTTGGTACGGCCATCATCACCTTGTTCCACTCCAAACTCGACGGCTTCACCCTTGCCCAGACTGCGAAACCCTCCACTGCCGGCCTTAATTCCATAGCGGTGGACAAACAAATTTGTGCCGCCGTCAGTAGGAATGATGAACCCAGAGCTCTTCTGGTCATTGAACCACTTGACACAGCCCTTTGCTTTCTCGGCTTGTCTCTGCTCACCGCCCTCCTCAGCAGCCATTTTCTTCCTTCAAATCCGCCACCAGTCCGTAGCCTTTCTTTTTCTTTCTTTGCTTTCAGCCCAATCGAAGCTCCCCTCTCTAATTGTTCTATTTTTCTTTGCTGCCTTTCCTTCTTTTTTTTTCAAAAACTCTCCCCTTCTATCAACTCCGCCGCCTCCCCTGCTTTTCTTTTCATCCCCGTACCCTCTGTTTTTCTCAAAAAACCTCCGTAGCTTTCTTTTGTCGGCTATTTCCTTAGCCCCCAACCGAGAGCCTCCCTCTCTGTTTTTCTAAGCCTTTCGTCCGTCTTTTGCTTATTCTGTTTTTCCTTCGATTTCTTCCTTTCCTAGCTCTCAGACGAATCCATTTTTTTTTTTGCTCTGTTCTCCCTTTTGCCGACTGTCAGACCCCTCTTTTCATTTTTCTTTTGCTCTGTTTTCGAGCCGCAATCTCTCTCGGCCTCTTTGTTTTTCTACGCCGAAGCCCCCCTTTTGTTTTCCTTCATAGTCGAGAGCTCTCTCGGCTCTCTCTATCTCCTCTGCCGGCTACTCTACCCAAACCTCCTTTTGTTTCTTTCCTTTTTTTTTTGTCCCCAAAAACTCCCCTGTTGCGGCTGCCTTCCTCTTGCTATTTTTCTTTCTTTTTCATCCGTGGCCTCCTTTCTTTTTTTTTTCAATTCTCAAAACCTCCCTTCTAAGCTAAACAAGTGTCCTCCTAAATGTTGTGTTGTCAATTAAACAAAAGGACACTTGTCCCATGATTGTTTTGTACACTTGTTCCACATGCACACTTCCACCTATTTTTTGCCATTTTCATTCTTTTTCTTTCATTTTGCATTTTTCATCATTTTTCCTTTTTCTCTCTCTATTTTTCATTTCAAAAAATTCTATGCTAAAAACTTAAAAATAAAAATAAAACTATAAACTAAAAACTAAAAATCGAATAAAACTAACAGGACAAATAAACAAACTAAAAATAAACAGTAAATGAAATTACACCAAAAATTTGGTGTCTACAGTTTGCCCCTCTTTGTCTGAGTTTTGAAAAAACTTGAGACAAAGAAGTAGACACCAAATACTTACCTGCATTATTCGGCTGCAAGATGATCTCAACGAACTAGAATTCTAAAATGGGACTGACCCAAACATAAAATTAAAACGGGACTGGCCCGAACAGGAAATTTTAAAACGGGACTGACCCGATCAGAAATTTAAACGGGACTGACCCGAACAGAAATTTAAACGGGACTGACCCGAACAGAAATTAAACGGGACTGACCCGAACAGAATTTAAACGGGATTGACCCGAACAAGAATTTAAACGGGACTGACCCGAACAGAATTTAAACGGGATTGACCCGAACAGGATTTAAACGGGACTGACCCGAACAGAATTTAAACGGGACTGACCCGAACAGGATTTAAACGGGACTGACCCGAACAGAAATTAAACGGGACTGACCCGAACAGGAATTTAAACGGGACTGACCCGAACAGAATTTAAACGGGACTGACCCGAACAGGATTTAAACGGAACTGACCCGAACAGAAATTTAAACGGGACTGACCCGAACAGGAATTAAACGGGACTGACCCGAACAGGAATTAAAACGGGACTGACCCGAACAGGATTTAAACGGGACTGACCCGAACAGGAATTAAACGGGACTGACCCGAACAGGATTTAAACGGGACTGACCCGAACAGAATTTAAACGGGACTGACCCGAACAGGAATTAAACGGGACTGACCCGAACAGGAATTAAAACGGGACTGACCCGAACAGGATTTAAACGGGACTGACCCGAACAGGAATTAAACGGGACTGACCCGAACAGGATTTAAACGGGACTGACCCGAACAGAATTTAAACGGGACTGACCCGAACAGGAATTAAACGGGACTGACCCGAACAGAAATTAAACGGGACTGACCCGAACAGGATTTTAACGGGACTGACCGAACAGGAATTTAAACGGGACTGACCCGAACAGGAATTTAAACGGGACTGACCCGAACAGAAATTAAACGGGACTGACCCGAACAGAAATTTAAACGGGACTGACCCGAACAGGATTTAAACGGGACTGACCCGAACAGGAATTAAACGGGACTGACCCGAACAGAAATTTAAACGGGACTGACCCGAACAGAATTTAAACGGGACTGACCCGAACAGAAATTAAACGGGACTGACCCGAACAGAAATTTAAACGGGACTGACCCGAACAGGAATTTAAACGGGACTGACCCGAACAGGAATTAAACGGGACTGACCCGAACAGGAATTTAAACGGGACTGACCCGAACAGGAATTTAAACGGGACTGATCCGAACAGAATTTAAACGAGATGAATTGAAGTGAGATGGTGTGTTGGTGGGATTGACCCATGTTTATTGGTGATGCAAATGAAAGCAGTGAAATGAAGTGTTAATGAGACCGACCCATGTTTGTTAGTGATGCAAATGAAATGCTCACTAGTGGGACTGACCAACGGCTAGTGGCGAACGAAAAGGAAATGCTCACTGGTGGGACTAACCTCAGGCTCCAGTGGCTTTGAAAATGAAATGCTTTGACAATCGGACAGTGGGATTAAACCCGATCCTGCCGTGATGAACTTGATTTGATTTTTTGACTTTTTGATTTTTTGATTTTTTTTTTTTGATTTTTTTTGATTTTTTGATTTGATTTTTTGATTTTTTTTTCTTTTTTGATTTTTTGATTTTTGAGAAACTTTCCAAAGATAATTTGCCCCAGTATGATGAATTGGTCAGTGGGATTACACCCAAGCCTGCCTTGGTTGCACTGGCGGCACAAATTTCAGACTCAATAGGATGTCGGCGGCACAAAGTCCAGGCCCGACGTGATTTGTGATGTTGGCGGCATGAAATCCCGGCCCAACGTGATTTTTGGAGGGTTGGCGGCACGAAGTCCAAGCCCAACTTGATTTTTGGAAGGTTGGCGGCACGAAATCCAGGCCCAACTTGATTTTTGACTTTTGAAATTTTTGAATTTTTCTGATTTTTTGTAAGAATCTTTTCCAAAAATAATTTGCCCCAGTGTAGGGCCTTTTTCCCTTCTTTTTCTCTTTCTTCGGCATCGGCCTTCCACGTCACCAGATGCTCCTTCGTCGATTTCAACTATGAATACCTGCACAGGGGCTTACCAAAATATGACATGCACTTGAATTTCATGAAAAGAAACAGCGTGATTGATTTGAAAAATGCATTATTTGATTCTTGGACGAAAACCTCAAATGTATTACCAAAAATTCTGCCCCAGTGTGAGCCCAATTTGCGAAATCTCATAAACGAAAATTTGCCCCAGTGTAGGTCCATTTGATTGCAAAAATTTTGTTTGGATAACGCTCCATTTGTTTGAACAAAATAAGAAACTGTGTTTCCTAACATATAATGTGAAGGAAATTGAAATGTCTTGCTTAAACTCATATAGCAAATTTCATGATGAATTTATCAAAATAATGCCAAATTACGAAAGATTTCTTCCCCACTTTAGTATCAAATGCTTTGGGTAATGAGTCACCATTTCTTGTTGGCTCATCTTTCAGGACCAATCAAATGAGAGGTCAGAATCTGTTTCATTTTTGTGCCCCAGTTGTATGTAATCCATTCAATGTCACATCTTAGTGAAAGCAAAGAGTTTGTCACTCTTATTTCTTAAGAAAACTTAGTCAACGTATAAGCTTTATAGGCTTGCAACAAAAATGGATAGAAGCGATAGCTAAACCCGTGAAAAAGGGTTATACCCTTATGATCACAAATGATTTGATGAATTTCTTATGAGCATGATCCTTACTTTGGATTGTCATGAAGGAATAAGTCAACGATGGACTTTGTTAGCTTGTAATGTGGCTTGAAAACGATAGCTAAAGAATAAAACTTTCAAGGACATAGCACCGAAGATCGCATTTTCCCAAAATTGCCCCTATTTTGAACTTAAAGATCTCAAACTTTGTTTGCATTTTTCTCATCATTCACCAGGGATTTCAGAGTCGATATTTTCTTGCATTTATTTTTCTTGCTTTCGCTTTTTGCCTCTTTTTTCCCTCGAGCTGATGGGTTTCCTCATACCCGAGTAATTCAGAAATACAGCTAAAATTTTCAGTATCAGAAATTTTCTCGACAAGGCCATTGCAAAGAACAGAAGTCAGGACTTTCGGCTTTTGTAATGGGGTCTGGTGGGGTGTTTAAAAAAGTTAATGCTTGAAGGCAGATTTCAAGAACGGTTTGAAAAATCTGAGATCGCATTGTTGCTCCAACCCCATTTTTAGGATTAAATCAGAATTTGCCAGAGCTTGTGCTCAATTGAGGCTTTTCCTCTTTCATTTTCTTTCTTCTTTTGATTTTTCGGCATTCTGCCATCTTTGAACTTTCACAAAATTTGCCCCAGTTTATTTTTAAACTGAGGTTCTCTTTCCTTCCTTTGCTTTTGATTTTGCGACTTTTCACTTTTTCACTTCTTGAAGTTTTTCCTTTCTTTTGCAAACTTGCCCCAGTGTGGGGTTTGCGATTCTCAGGGGTTGCCAAACGAAATAATTCATTCTAAAGGCTCAAAAGGGATAACTAGGGATAGAATGTTTGATCGGAAAAGAAGAGGGCCTGACTTTTCATTCCGTTCCTTACATTAACTCTGAAAGGAAACTTTCATTAATGCGAAATTTCTTGCATGTATCTGAATTAATTGACTGAGGAAGACTCTTTGTCTTCATATGTGTGAAAACATAGGCGATCTGCCAGACAAACTCTTCCTTTTCTTTTCTCTTTCTTTTTTTAAAATGGAAGCTCAGGTAGAATCTAATTTCCCCAATTTTGAGGTTCTCTCCTTTTTTTTTTCTTTTTCAAAATTTCCCAATCTCCTTCCCCAATGTGGGGTGCGATCATATGTGCACTCGAAAATAACCACCAATTTTAGCTCAAATGATGATGCGAGGGATAAATGATGTTTAGGTTGTAGAAACGATGGCCAAAGTATTATTCTTACACCTCATGACAATCAAAGGAACTAAATGGTCATTAAAAATTCATTCCGTTTTTGATATTTGAAAATTTCCCAATGAAGGGTAGTGATCATTAGGGCTCTTATTTGAAACGAAATTATTCTTTCAAAGGCTCAAATGGGAGAGCAAATGACAAAATGTATAGATAGAGAAACGAACGCTTGAAGTATCATTCCAAATTTTCAAAACAAATAAGGATAATGCACCTTTTGCTTTCATTTAGATGTGAATTAGACACAATGGACATTTTCCAAGCAAAGATTGCCTCAATTTGTGATTTATCAATCAATATGACTGATTTTATTTTTGGGCTAAATAGAGTGGGCAAAATATGAATTGTACAGTAAAGGAGAAAAGGTATCTCATTGGGCCTTTTGAGTGACCTCTTTCAATTTTGAGCACTCTTATTGTAAGGATTTTAGAAAGCATATACTTGTGAATTTTCAGGCTAGAGGTTGAAAAATCTCAAATTGGGTCTTATTTCTCAAAATTCATCATGAAATCTCCAATGAATAAGAATAAAGAATGAAATGTACATAAATATACACAAAACAATAATTGTCCAAAAATTTTATTGTTGAAAAAGTTTGAAACAAAATTTCTCATTCAATTATGATACAAATGAGAAGAGAGAAACTTCTAAGAACTCCCCATATACACATTTCTGCCTCTTTTGGAAACAAGAATGTATTAACAAATCCAATATACAGAGTCTTCTTTGAAAAACAATTATGAAATCTCTTAGAAGCTCTTAGTCTAGAACTTTCAGATGGATCTTTCACGTTTCCATTGTAGGATCTGCCCAAGAATCAAATAATACTTGTAATTTTCACACTTTATTAGATCAGAAATGTTATCAAATGTAGAAAAATATTTTTGCCTTATTGAAACATTTTTTATGAATGCAGGGGAGGGGGAACAACAAAAGAAAAATAACCCGAGTTAGTAAACAAGACTGCAAAATCGGTATGCATGTCCTATGGGGGAACCCTTTTTGTGCCAAAGGTAGGCCTAGCATGAAAATGCAATCCTCTAGGGTAGGCACCATACAATACCTGATGAATCCGATCAGTTGATTGGGTGAAAAAAATGATTTGAAAAATTTGGCCTCCAATGGGAGTGAAAAGACACATTTGTCCTAAAAATTAGGACAAAATCCGAATGGATTGCTTGCCTTGATTGACACAAAAAATGACGTGTAAAAGAGATTGCAATGTTTAGACTAGGTCATTCAGTGAACCTTAGACCGAAACCCTAAGAGAGGGAAATCTGGTCAAATGCATAGGATGAAATTGATGGTTTATTCAAAAATTGACTAGATTACCTTAAGAAGGGTAAAATGGTCAAATGCATTGAATGAAATTTGATTATTTATTCAAAATCGAATGGATAACCCTAGAAAATGAATTAAATGAATCCAATGAACTAAATGAAATCAATTGATCAAACGCATTGAGTGAAATGATGATTTATTCAAAATCGACCGTATGACCCTAAAAAGGGTAAATTGGTCAAATGAATGAATGATTTTTTAAAAATTGACCTGATGACCCTAAAAAGGGTAAATTGGTCAAATGACCCCAAAAAAGGTAAATTGGTCAAATGAATTGACGATTTATTCAAAATCGACCAGGTGACCCTAAAAAGGGTAAATTGGTCAAATGAATGGATGATTTTTCAAAAATTGACCGGATGACCCTAAAAAGGGTAAATTGGTCAAATGAATGGTTTGTTTATTCAAAATTGATTATGAATTGACAAAATGGATCGATTGAATCGGCCGGCCATTGGTGATTTCAGAAAATTAGTCTATGAGCCTTCTAAAATCACGATTTGGCCTCAATTTATTTATAGTCTCAATAGAAGGAATCGTTTGTAAATTTCCTTCAGCTTAATGTCCTTTTACGCAAGGGATTTTTACCAACTTTGATAAGATGGCCAAAAAGTGATTGTTAGATGCTCATATTCCAAAGATCACTCTATGAAAATGATCGGATCCTACCTTACCTTGTGCACTACCCCTTTGGATGGTACGAGAAAGGTAAACGTGCAAGTCTCATTGGATTATATATCCGAGACATGGGGTGGCTGATTTCTAAAACGGGATTCCCTAAGTGGCATTCCCTTTCTAGGGTTTAATGCATGATGCCAGTTTATTAAAGCGATGTAAATATGTGACAAATATGGCCTAAAGGATATGAATAATGCATCGGGGGGAAAGGGTCTAAAAATGAAATGTACTTATTGAAAATTAAGTGTAATGATTGAAATTAAACATGTGAGCTATCTAGCGGGTAAGTCACAAAAAGAGTGCCAAAGAGGCCTCTTATTGCTATGGCACATGAATGCAAGCCAAGAAAACACCAGAATAGTTAGTACAATTGATAGTACACGTAACATATTGGGAGCAATTAAGAAAGAAAAAGAAGTACAATAAAGCAAGTAAAAGGGGTGGAACCCCTTCCGTCGTGCCTAATGTGCTTAAAAAAAGGTGAGGCCGACTCTACCCTAGGCGAGTCTAATATGGATGCATGAGGCTGGGGCTAACTAATGCAACTAGACTCGATAAGGCTTCGGCTCCCAAGCCTTCAGACCTAAAGGCAAAGGGTCATCACTCCCAAGGCCTTCGATCGGTGGCTCGAGTGATCCCTTAGGTAGCGCTATGGGCGCAGCGCACACCAGCCGCCTACCCAAAGCAATCGATCCTAATCCTACAAGGCGGTGTGGGGTAGCGCCCACGAAAAATAAAATAAAGTGGGATAACAATAAGTAAACGTGCACGTATGAAGTGTTCCCTATTTTGAGGGAAGGGGTCGAGAACCAATCGCAAGGCTCTAAGGGTGACACACACCCCCCCAAATGCAATGCAAAGCGCGAAATCATACATAAATAAATCATCCATCCATCCAAACAATCGTAGGCGAATGTGTGAGGAAGTGAGTTGATACGCGAAATGCAAAAATCCTAAAAAAAGGGAAAAATGCAATCCTAAACATCCAATGTGATAAATGAAAAGGTTAAAAGAAGAAAAAGATTGATTAAATCAAATTTGCTCGGACTCTCGAATATCCCCAGTGGAGTCGCCAATTGTCGCGCCCCATTTTTTGATAAAATAAATAAAATGGTTTGAAAAATGGATTTTTGTGATTGGAAAATGAATTGTGATTTAAAAGAAAAATGGGTCTAAATGGGACTTTTGAAAATGCGACGATTTGACCCAAGAAAAATAGTTCAAAAAGGGTTTTTTATATGAAAAATGGAGTCGCCACTTGGTATAGAGTTAGGGTGTACCAAGTCACCCAAAAAAAGTGAATTTTTAAGGAAAAAAGTAAGAAACCCTTTTGAACGACTCCTAGTCCACGCAAACAAAGAAAAAGGTTCGGGAGTCACATTTGACGAAGGGGAAGGCAAGGATAAAATCCAAGGCACCCCTTCGACCTAGCCAAGGCTAGTTGCGTTGATTTAATCAAAGATTTTCTTGTTTTAACCAAAGAATTTATTACATTTGGATGCACTACATGAATGCAAACCCTAGACCTAGGGGTATTGGGGGAAATTTCCCTTCAAAGGTTGAATGGTGCCAATCACATTAATTGTGAAGCCCAATAACGATCCTTTTGAAGAGGCCACGAATAATGCGAGTGGGATGCAAATGAATGGAATGCATGTATGCAATGTGAGGACATGAGTTTGAAAAAGTAATAAAAGACAATAATATGTAAGTGAAAATGTGCACGTGAGTGGGCAAGGTGCGGTATGTGAAATGATAATATGAAGTGCATGTGTGCAAGTGATGATAAAAGTGTTCGTGTGCAAGTGAAGGGATAAAAGGTGTACGTGTGCAAATGAAGGGATAAAAGGTGTACGTGTGCAAATGGAGGGATAAAAGGTGTACGTGTGCAAATGGGAGGAAAAAATGAAAGTGTAATGATAGAGTGGATGCATGAACCTAGGGAATTCATGCATAATGGGTACGGGGAGACCTAAATCGTGACTCAATTTGCCCTTTGATAGAGAGGATACAAGCGTGCTAAGGCTTAGAAAAAGCCACACTCGTCTATATCCCATATTTAAGGGGACACTCAAGCAAAATGAACCCTATAGCTAGTATGGGATGCAAAACCTAAAATGAGAGGAAAAGGGGTTCGAGGATCATGCCAAAGGATAAAACTAAGGAAAATGCGTGATATGTGGTGAACAAGCAAATGATGTGCTAACGAGGGAAAAACCCTAAGGGTCTAGCGTTGGACTAGCCCATTCTATGAATTCCGACTAGCGTTGGACTAGTGGAAACGATAAAAGAAGCCACAACTAGCGTTGGACTAGTGTGGTGACGTACATTCATCCATTCCATTCATCTACACTATGGAAAGCAAGTAGATATACCAAATACTCATAAACACGTAGCACGTAACATTTAGCAGGCTCGACTAGATGCAAGGCCCTAATAAAGCAAGTAACAAGTAACACATAGGCATGCAACCAAGCTAATGAACTTACTACATTCATTAACTAAAACAAAAGGGGAAAGGGAAAATGGACCAAATTGCTCGCCACAGCCCTATCTATTACAAGCCAAGAGGTGTACACATACCCCATTTAAAAGAATAATTTAATAAAAGCAAGAAGGAATGAAATAATGGAACTAAAGAATGGTAATGAAAGCAAATTAGGCATGCGATTCACACTTAGCACATTGGATCACATAGGAGAGACAAAAGGGATAAAAGAAATTATACCTCTCTTGAAATGAAGCTCTAATGGAGTGAAATCAACTTATTTATCCTCCAAAATAAAAGAAATGGTCAAGGCACCAATTTATTTGGCAAATAATCACAAAGGATAAAAAATAAACATGAATTTGAATCAATTAAATCATGTCAACAAACCACATTTAAGAAGTCACAAGAAGAAAGGACTTGATTGCAAAAATTAATAAAGTCTTGGGGTCAAAATTAAAGAAAAATAAAGTTCAGGGACTCATTTGCAATTAAAGTAAGGACCGAATTGAAAGAAATTGAAGACATCCAGGGCCACAGTATAGTTAAAGAGAAAGTCAGGGGCTGATTTGCAAAAATCGTTTTCTGGTTTCTTCATGGACCAGG
Source organism: Coffea canephora (assembly GCA_036785865.1). Taxonomy (NCBI): domain Eukaryota; kingdom Viridiplantae; phylum Streptophyta; class Magnoliopsida; order Gentianales; family Rubiaceae; genus Coffea; species Coffea canephora. The sequence continues at coordinate 10,994,073 of CM071917.1, read as the reverse complement.
CTATTGGGCTATTTCATTTATTTGTTTGGGCCAAAGATCATTCGGCCCAAACGGAAGTCCAAGGAAAACAATCTGGCTAGCCCATCATTTTCACTAATCTAGCTCATACAAAATTAAGGGCCTCAAGTTTCCAAGCCCAAATCATAAAACCCAGAAGAAGCAAACCAAAATCCATTAGCCCAACCCAACTAAGTATTATTACCAAAAAAACCAAATCATAAAACTAAACCCAACAAGATTAGCAAATCAAATAAAATTATCAAGCCACAATTATGATCAAGAATTAATCCACCCAAAAGACTACTTAAAAAAATGAAAGGATAATTAAAGTCTAAAAGGGCAAAATTGGTTTAATTACCAAAGGCTTTAGGCCATATCAGAATAGGGGAAATTCGAGGGATTCAAATGCAATCAAAGCAGGGACCTAATTGAAGGATTTATGAAGGTTTTGGGCCTTAGCGCAATCGGACAAAAGTTGGGGGGGGTTGAAATAAAATATCAGAAATTATTATGCATCCTGCCCGAAGCTCTCGTGCAGCTTTCTTCTTCGGTTAGCAGCACCAGAAAACTTGGTTTCAATTCCAAACCATTCTCAGTCAAGCAATGAAATTCTCACGCTTTCTCTCTCTCACCAATTCTATACAGAATCCAAATTCATACAAGGGAAATGATGGGAAACAGAAGGGAGAAAAAAAAACAGAACTGGCACAAGAACCAGCATATCAAAATCTCTCAAAATCCCCCATTTTCTGCCCTGACAAGCATTGTATTGGCCGAATGTTACGCGAAACACAGAAATTAATTCGTCCCTGGAGCTGAAATCTCGGTTGGGTATTTCGTCGAACACCAAATGGGCACAGAAAATTTTAGCTAATCTCTGCTCAATTAAATCTATAACCCGCCCCAAAATTTTACCAACAACCCAAGACATTCAAACCAATCAATACATATAACATGTACAATCCGAAAATCAGGAACAGCCAACATGAAAATTTGCCACCACAATCCACGGTAGACATGCTTCAAAGTGGGACTGAAATGTAAAGGAAAAAGTTGACTTACAAGAACCTATCACGGTGACGACTTGCCGGCGGTGGTGGTGGAGTTGGACGTTGTGGTGGCGAGCAATGGCGGTTCCAGTGAGCTGCAGCGGCTTCAGAACATTCTGGAGCTGGCAAGATTCAGCTCGTTCGCACTGCTTTTGCCTCTTTGCTGGCTTCTTCCCCCTCTGTCCATTGCTCATTTTCTCCCTGAACAGGTCCCTCATCTGGGCCAGTGACATTGGCGGCCTTGGTACGGCCATCATCACCTTGTTCCACTCCAAACTCGACGGCTTCACCCTTGCCCAGACTGCGAAACCCTCCACTGCCGGCCTTAATTCCATAGCGGTGGACAAACAAATTTGTGCCGCCGTCAGTAGGAATGATGAACCCAGTGCTCTTCTGGTCATTGAACCACTTGACACAACCCTTTGCTTTCTCGGCTTGTCTCTGCTCACCGCCCTCCTCAGCAGCCATTTTCTTCCTTCAAATCCGCCACCAGTCCGTAGCCTTTCTTTTTCTTTCTTTGCTTTCAGCCCAATCGAAGCTCCCCTCTCTAATTGTTCTATTTTTCTTTGCTGCCTTTCCTTCTTTTTTTTTCAAAAACTCTCCCCTTCTATCAACTCCGCCGCCTCCCCTGCTTTTCTTTTCATCCCCGTACCCTCTGTTTTTCTCAAAAAACCTCCGTAGCTTTCTTTTGTCGGCTATTTCCTTAGCCCCCAACCGAGAGCCTCCCTCTCTGTTTTTCTAAGCCTTTCGTCCGTCTTTTGCTTATTCTGTTTTTCCTTCGATTTCTTCCTTTCCTAGCTCTCAGACGAATCCATTTTTTTTTTGCTCTGTTCTCCCTTTTGCCGACTGTCAGACCCCTCTTTTCTTTTTTCTTTTGCTCTGTTTTCGAGCCGCAATCTCTCTCGGCCTCTTTGTTTTTCTACGCCGAAGCCCCCCTTTTGTTTTCCTTCATAGTCGAGAGCTCTCTCGGCTCTCTCTATCTCCTCTGCCGGCTACTCTACCCAAACCTCCTTTTGTTTCTTTCCTTTTTTTTTTGTCCCCAAAAACCCCCCTGTTGCGGCTGCCTTCCTCTTGCTATTTTTCTTTCTTTTTCATCCGTGGCCTCCTTTCTTTTTTTTTTCAATTCTCAAAACCTCCCTTCTAGGCTAAACAAGTGTCCTCCTAAATGTTGTGTTGTCAATTAAACAAAAGGACACTTGTCCCATGATTGTTTTGTACACTTGTTCCACATGCACACTTCCACCTATTTTTTGCCATTTTCATTCTTTTTCTTTCATTTTGCATTTTTCATCATTTTTCCTTTTTCTCTCTCTATTTTTCATTTCAAAAAATTCTATGCTAAAAACTTAAAAATAAAAATAAAACTATAAACTAAAAACTAAAAATCGAATAAAACTAACAGGACAAATAAACAAACTAAAAATAAACAGTAAATGAAATTACACCAAAAATTTGGTGTCTACAAAGAGCTTTTGTGCTCCCTATGGTTTGGTCAAGAGATAAGAAAAGAATGAAGTGCTGTGGTCAAATTTGCTTCTAAGACAAAGACAAAACTAGTCTTGGTCAAAGGTCCAATGTCCAACCTTTCTTCCTTGTTTTTGTTTTTTCCTTCTTCTCTCTTGTTTTTTTTCCTCAAAACAGTCGGTCACTAGAAGGAAAATATGAAGATGATTTGGTCAATTGTTGGTTTTAGTAAAGTTAAGTAAGACTTGGTCGAGCCCAACTTCCAACGAGTTCGCGACACTTGGCTTTTCTAGAGTTTTCTCTTATTTCTTTTTGTCAAAAATTATGGCTAATTCAAGAGATATTTTAGAGTTAATTAACTAAAATAAAGTGAGGAGATTAAGGTAATAAAGTCATGTGCAAGTGGTGTACTCAAATGGTACACATTGGTTCAACCCGATTTTCCTTATTTCGCACGTACTAGGGTTTTTACTTACCATTCACTAACTTATTATTATTACTTCTAATCGCACATTATTTTTTCATCTAAAACTCACTCTTAATCACCAAATTTAGTACACACTCTGTACTGATTACTCACACTTCACAATGTGATCACACTACCAAAATGCACCAAAACACACCAAAAACCCTAGTATGCACAAAAAAACCCTAACTTATGCCATTCCTTTAGAAAAACCATAACTTGAGTTATAAATATCAAAAATTCATAAAACTTGGCCTATTAAAAACTAGATTTCAAATACTAATAATCTTTAGGAAACACCTCGAGAGATTCAGTTCATAAGTTTGTCCAAATTGAGCCATAAACTACTACAACATTCCTATTGTAACTTGTGCAGGACAGAATTTTCAGCCAACTTTACCAATTTTTTGGAATTTCTAGGGATTGAATCAAACTCTGAATTCTATACAGTAGAAAGCCCTATGAGTCTAGTTTTAAATACAACAAACAGAACTCAATTCCGACTTTCCTGTACGAAGTTATAGCCAATTCCCCAAAACTGCGCAGAGCCTCCTACGAAAATTTCAAGATTTTCTAACAATTTGAGCTCAAATTCGACCATTAAAGGAATAAAAAATCAAAGGTAAGTGAGTTCACATAAGGGTTATAAAGACACGTAAAATTTCGGGGTCTCACACTCTCTCCCCCTTAAAAGAATTTCGTCCTCGAAATTCTAACCTTTGCTCGTACAAAACTTGATGTGACAGCCCCACCTCACCCTAAGGCGAACCAAAGGGTTAGGCGGACCGCCTGCCCAGCTCTCGCCAGGACTCAGTCATACCTCCATCAAAATCGGAATAAAACTACAAGAATCAAAACGAAATGGAAGGGCCGCCGCCATGCAGGATCCAATCGAGTACAAGTACACTTTGTTTGCCATGAAAGAATGTACATTCCCGAATACATATGTTACATAAACATGAGGAAGCGTTTTAAATATACATACTAGTAAGTTTACAAATTCAAAAGGAAACATTGTATTAAAATACATTTAGGGTTTCCAAGTTATCGAGGAGCTATACCAAAAGAACAAAAGAATTTCTAGCTAGCTCAACTCATTCCTCAAAACATTGAAGTTCCAAAAGATGGTTCCCTGTAAGGAAAACAAGGATAACGGAACGGGGTGAGCTAAAAGCTCAATGTGGTACCAACAGTATAAACAGTAGAATTCATGAGAAAGCACTTTGGAGGCACATATTCACATCAAATACGAGAAATGAATGAACATCACAATGTAACGGATACAGGTGGCTCTCAGGAGCCAAATCCCCGCTACTATACTTGATCCAATCTCGTTAACCCTCCGTCAACGTTCAAATAAAGGAACCAATCCAGTAGAACCCCACTTTAATGCCAAAACCCCGTTCACCAAACATACCCCATACCGGGGCCGAACGCCAAATAGGAACAGGAATGGTAATACTCGAGTATACCGGAATCAAGGGTCTCAATACCCAAAGATTCCCCAGGAACAGGTACCCATGGATTGTCAATTATCTCGACCAAGCCCTTGCTGGCTCGATTTAATTAACTCCCCATGAGGTTGAGCTCAAGTTTAATAGGACGATCAAGTTTAACAGGACGATCGTTGGACACACTTCCAAACGATCTCATAACAAGTGCAAGTAACAAGTTCAAGTACATAACAAGTACAAGTAATAGATTCTAGTTCGTTCAGTACAGGCAAGAGAACGAGTGTGATAAAGTACACCCTCGTCTCATACAAGATAAACAGTTAGGAAAGATATTCAAATAGCAAGTTGCAAGTACAAAAAACCAGTTTAGCAATAACTCAGGGGAGTGGTGCACTCACCAGTTAAAGTAAGGATACGTCAAAAATTTCAACTAAGGTAGGGCTCTAATAACCAAGAAACCCTAAAATAACCAAGGTAAACAATTATGGTTTCCACAGTCACAAATCCAGTAAATGGAATGCATAAATGAGCCTCGACTACATGTCATATGCCTTTCCAGGTTAAGTACTAGTACAAAAGAATAAAATATGACTTTTGAACAAAAAGGATAACAGTTGGTCCTAGGGTTACAAACAACTCCTAAAACTCATCATTTTTACCAAGATCAACTCAACTTGAAAGAATCGCGTAACCCTAAAATTTTGGGCAGCATGCCCTCTGTATTTACCTATTTTCCAACCATTTATGGCTTCATTATTTTCCTCAACCAGTCCCAAAGCCATACACAATATAAATCCATCACAACAGCCATTCAATAGGCTCAAAGTCATTCAAGTACAAGATTTAGCTAGAAAAATGACCGGAAATGAACTTTAAGCTAAGAAATCAAAAAGGCAGATTCACCACTATTTAGCGTATCGGACATAACCGAAGCTACGCTTATTGGATTGAAGTGTAAGTTATACCGTTTTGAAGCTAAGACAGAGGGCTATAACTTTGATGAAGACTAATTAGTCCTGTTCTCACCCTAACTAGGTCACAGTTACCAATACAACCCAAGATTTTCCAGTTCGAAGCTTGTAGACACCAAATTTTTATTTTTATTTTTATGTTAATTTTTTTTTGTTTTATTTTATTATCCAGCTTTGCTCATTAGTCTCCTAATTTTATTTTTAGGCATTTTTAGCATTAAAAAAAAGAAAGGAAAAAAAAAGAAAAAAAGGTTCACAAAATACGTTTTCTTTTAGCATTTCGTTTATCTTGTTTTATTTGTACTATTTCATTATTAAAAAAAAAAAGAAAAAAGGACAGACCAAGCTCATGCACCGTGAGCCACACAAGATCAAAACTCTTTCTTTGTACCATATTCATTAGCAGAAAACATGCGGGAAGAAAAGGATCGGAGGGCTGAAAGGAAAGAGAAAAAAACTGAGGTTCACGGAGAGCCTTTGATATCAGGTTTTGGGGCTGGCCATTGGGTATAAAGGAGGGAGCATCGAATGACGGCAAAGGAGGGAGATCGAGAGAGGGTATTAGGAGAGAGCTACGAGAGAGTTTTGGAGGGAGACCGAGAGAAACAACGGCCAGAGGAGGTGACGGCTGGTGGTGTGAGAAAAAGGAGAGAGCTTGGGCTGAGGAAAAGAAACGAAGCAAGAGGGGAACGGCTAGGGTTACGGGCATGAAAGCTTCGGGAAGTGGTTGAAGAAAAGGTAGCGGACTGGAGAAAAACCTAAAAAGAAAGAAAGCTAGAAAAGACTGAGAGGAGGAAAAGCTTCAGGTTGCGGAGGAAGAGCTTCAAGCAAGAAAAAGCTGGAAGGAGGGACTCTCCCACGTCCAAAACCTCTGCTGAAATAGAAGGTAGTCCGTCTCTATCTTTGGTTATTGGTAAAATTTTTATCGTAGCTTCCAGGTTCGATGCATTGTATGAGGTTTACACTTTTCTGATTTGGGGTAGTCATGGTTATGATTGATATTGTTAATTTCTAGTGAATAGGGCTTTATGGCCCTCTGTTCTTGGATCCTTTATCATGTTTGGGTAGATCAGGGTTTTTAGAAGAGATTAAGCTCCTGTTGCAACAGTTTTGAAACTCTCGGCTTGCGCAAATTTGTTGCCGCAGTGTTGATCAATCTGTCTGTTTGTTTTACTTTGGGTTGTAGTGGTTGTCATGTTCACGCTTTTGTTTTGCTGTTGATTGGAGTTGTTCTGTTGAATAAGGGTGTTGAATAAGGGCAGTAAATGATGTAGCATCAGGGAGTGGTTTGCGATGTAGCATCAGGCCGCAACAAGGCCAATTGGTTGCAGCAATTTTGATAAAAATTCGATCTTTTGGATTGCTGAAGTTTCTGGAATGGCTTGTTTTCTCGTTTGAGTTTCGCTTGTTGTTTAACAGTATCCCACCTATGTGCTTGCTGCAATTCAAAGTAGCAATGTGCAACATAGCAGCAAGCCGTAACATGGCATTGGTTTCTTGCAAGCAGCAGGCTTTGCCTGCAAATTTTGAAACATTAGCTGAAGTTTTGTGTTCATAGGTAGTAGTTCTAGGTGTGGTTTCCACTTTGGATGTGCATAGCCTTTCCTCTCATTTTGAGCTCGATGTTTGAGTATGACTATGCTTGTAGTGTTGAAATAATTTTTCTTCCTTAATCAGAAATTCGTAAGGAACCTGAAATTTTGAAGCTGCCTTGTTCTTTCTTTTGCTTTTCTGTCCTAATCTTGGGGTTTATACTCAAAAATGCGTTTTGAATCTTTTTGATTGGGAACTTACGGGTAAAGTCTATCATTTTCTCTCCGTCCGTGAAACTGAAATAACATGAGCCGCAGATCTTGGGTTTCATTCTTTTGTTCATTTCATGAGTTAGGTTGGGTCGAAGTTTTGTAGCAAGTGTTCATATCATTTTGTGGTGTTTTATCCTTCCCCTCTCCCTACCTCAAGATCGTGCCTTTGGGTTCTTGCATTTGGGTTATTCTACCTGAATCCGTCTAGGCTGAATAAGGGGGATGCTGCAATAGAAAGTTGCAGAAGCTTTTCTCACGTTATTTTGCATGAAGCTGCATTAGTTTCATGTTTTTATTCGGCAACAGCTTACAAATTGGTTTCATCACTTTGTTTGTACATTTAAATCTTATGTCAATGATGGTTGCTATTTCTCTGGTTTGTGCACAAGCTGCAAATTTGCAGCAGAAAATGGTAGAAGCAAAGAAAGCGTCAGCTTGCTGGAAGCTTTCATTTGCATGCATGGATAATTTCTGAAAAATTGCGCTTTGGCCCCTAAGTCTCCCTTTGTTTCACTATGGCCCAAATGGATTAAAAATCAATCAAATTGTCCCCTCGAACTTTCTTTTTCCTTTCAATTGGATCCTAATCTTGTGAATATGGACTGTTTAGGCATTTGAATGCATTTAATAATTCAATTTCGTATTAATGTGATTATTTGAGATGCCTTGACATTTTATTGTATTTTGGAGGGCAAATAAGCAATTTCATGTCATTGGGGCCCCGAATTCAAGGGAGGTACACCCTAATCCCTCATTTCTTACTTTATTTGACTCTACGTGCCTTATGTGCCTTTACATGCTTAATTGCTTGCCTTTTGAATTATTTGTTTATTTATTTATTCGCTTTATTTATTTTTTAATTTGGCATATTTATTTTTCAATTTTGGTTATTTGAAAGGCACTTGAATGCCAAATTTGTAATAGTTAGGTATTTATTTTAATTATTTATTTATTTCCCTTTTTTAAATTGTAGTAGAGCTCCCCTAATGTAATAGATAGGGCTTTTTTTGCTTTATTTGCTCTGTGTGATTTGCATGCTTACGTGCTACGTGTTACTTGCTTTCTTAGGGTCTTGCATCTAGATACCATGTTTATGTGTTATGTGCTACATGTGATTTACGTGTTTATTTGCTTTATTAGCCTTTACATGATTTATTTGATTTGTAATGAATGTGTGACGTCACCACACTAGTCCAACGCTAGTTGTGGCCGCCTTTCCCGAATCCACACTAGTCCAACGCTAGTTGTGGCTCATTGTTTCGATTTTCCACTAGTCCAACGCTAGTAGGAATTCATAGATATGGGCTAGTCCAATGCTATACCCTTAGGGACCTTCCTCGCTAGATCATGTTTGTATGATTACATTACACTTCATGCATATTTTTCCATTTCTTAGGATCTTTATCATTTTCACATAATATTTCCCCTAATAAAATATCCCTGTAGACACCAAATTTTAGCGTGATTTCATTTACTATTTATTTCTTAGTTTTTATTTGTCGTGTTAAATTTTATTCACTTTTTAGTTAGTTTTTTATTATTTTTAAGGTTTTTAGCGTAGAATTTATCAAAAAGGAAAAATCACGCACAAAAAAATGTTTTATTTTCTTTTAGATTCAAATTTAATGTTTTTGTTATTGTTATTATTTTGTTTCAAATAATTCTTTGAAAAAAAAAGAAGAAAGAGAAGAGGAAAAAAGGAAAATTAGCATTTCATTTTTATCTTATTTAGCATTTCTTCATTATTTTTTTTATTATTATTTAGTTATCTATATTATTTAGTGTTTACTAAAAATAATAATAATAAAAATAAGGCCCCGGCATGCAAGCTGCATATTTTTGCAGCTTGCAAAGGACAATCACAGATGCCCATCGGAGGGCTGGATGTGAAGGCAAGGGTAAGCCTTTCATCCTCACCATTGGGGTGAGGGTTTAGGAACCTGGGGTTCCATATAAAAGCAAAAGAAAAACAGCAGCCGGGGGGGAGTTTTTTTTTTGGAAAGGACGGATAGAGAGCTGGGGTTGGACGACTGAGGAAAAGAAAGGCTGAGGGAGATCAAGTGAGAGGAAGACCGAGAGCAAAAGAGAGGGGACGGGCTGAGTGAAAAGCGAATAGGGAGATAGCTAGAGAAAAGAACGGAAAAGGAAGAGCTTTCTGGGTAAAGAAATCAAACAGAGAGGAAGACTGTTTTTTTTAAGAGAGAAAGAAACAGAAAGCTGAGGGTTTTGATGGTGGAAAGAGTAAAAGAGAGAGCTTTAAGAGTCTGGGGGAGAGCAGCCGGAAGAGGAAGCCGCAACCAGGAGGGAGACCGAGAGAAACCCAAGCAGGGACTTCATCAGAATCTGCAATCGATTTCTTCATCACCCAAGCTGAAGCTTCAAACCCAAAGGTGGTGAACAGGTAGCCTTCGACCCTTTCTCTTGCCTATTTTTCATTTCATACGAAATCTGGTTGCTGGACAGATGATGTTTCATGAGTTCCCTTTTTATTGTACAGCCCAAAAGCTGCTATCTTTAGTCGTTAGCTAGCATGTTTTTGTTGTTTACTGGTTCTGTCTTAGCTTCAATGCGTTTGAGGGTTCTTATTTGGGTCATGAGAAATCTGAAGTTGGGGTAATGAGTCGGTATTCTGCTTGTTTATGTCTTGGCCGAAAAGATATTGCAGAAAAGTTTTCCAACTTGGATTAATCTTCATCCAGAATTTTTTTTTGGCAGAAACAAATCTGTAGTAGGGTTTATTTTAGATCGATTTTCAAGGTAGAAATTTAGTTTCTTTAAGCTAGTGTCATGAATGCTTGTTTAAGCTCATAGTTTCTGTTCGTATGAGGAACGAGCAAAATCCAGAAAATGGTATAAAGACTTTGAACAAGTCTGTTTCGGATGTTTTCCTTATGTGTTGCTTAGCTGTTTTGGTTGTTTCTGTAATGTTTGATGTTGGCTTTAAGATTAAATGGAGCAAAATGGTAAGTTTTGTTTGTTGGCTGGTAGTCCGATATGTGGGTTGTGGTAACAATGGTGAGTTTAACATAACCTACGCAAGTTTGAAGCTATGAAATTCGCAGCAAAGCTGCTACATTTTCCTGTGATGTTTTCTTTTCCGTGACTGGTTTGTTGAGCTTTCATACATGACTTGCATGCTTAATCTCATGCCGAAGGTAAGAAAAGGAAAGATTTGTGCTGAGTTTGACTATTTGGGTCAAAAGAAATATTTGAATTACGCTTGAACACTTGCTAATATGAACCATCTAAACAGCTGAATCATTTGTACAAGTGTTCCAGGATTTTACATGACATCTTCTTGAGTTTCCAGCTTGTTTGGGTCATGGGGGTGGTATAGTTAGTGGCTTGGTTTAGGTTTGTGATGTTGGGTTTTAAAAACATCTAATCAAAGCTGTGATAAAAATCTGAATTGGTAAGAAAATTGCAGCAAGCTTCATTCGTTGTTGCTGAAAGTGTTGTTGTTGCTGGAATGGTTTTTGTACCAAATTTGCATAGAAATCATCTTCGTTTTGGCTCTTGCATGTATGATGAAGTATTTGGGGATGATGAAGTTGATGGGAACTTGGGGAGGGATCTTTGTTGAGATAGTTGTTTAAAGTTTGCCGTGGCTTATGGCCGTTTGTCTTTGTTAGATAATATCCAGATTTTGTTGTAGAATAGAGTAGACTCATCCAGCTGCATGATCTTATGTTGGGCTCCAAATCCTATGTTATCTAGTTATAATGATGGCTAAGCATTAGAGTTACATGAAAAGACTTCATTTATGCAAGATCAAGTGTTTTGTTTTGGTTGCTATTGTTGTTGCTATAACAGAAGATGGGATTGCAGCAAGCTTCATACATGAATTGCAGAAGTAATGAAAGCTTTCTACGTGGGTTGCATGCTTTTTGCATGAAAATGTCTAAGGAAATTGTTTTTTAACCCCCCAAGTCTCCCTTTGTTCCACTGTGGCCCAAATAATTAGAGAAATCAACCAAATTGACCCCTCAAACTTCCTTTTTCCTTTCAATTAGGCCCTAGCTTTGTGAACATGGATGTTTAAGTGGTGTAAGTGCTTTAACATTTGTGTGTTTATTGTGATTACTTGAACTTTTCATTACTTATGGGCTTTTGAAATTCCCAAATCGTTTCAACGGGTTTTGAGTGATTGGTTAATGTTTTTAATTGGGTCCTTGTCTGCCTTAAACCTTTGAGTATAGGTTGTTTAGTCTATTTGGGTGTTTTAAGTGCTTCAATTTCGTGTTATATTCATTCCATGCGATTAATGACTTATTTACATTTCTATCATTAAATTGGTGCATTAATCCTTTGCTTTGAATGGTTTTAGCCCAAGTTATCCCGTTAATTGGTGACTTAGCCCAATTTAAGTCTTGCCCACTTTATTAGCACCATAAAGGGGGGAGGTATAATCTCTTTTATCCTCTTGCATCTCCTACATGATCCAACGTGCTAAGTGAAAATTGCATGTCTACTTTGCTTTCCTAGCCTTTCCTTAATTCCTTTTATTTATGTCATTTATTTTTGCTTTTTATTTAAATTATTCTTTATGGGGTATGTGTACACCTCTTGGCTTGTAATAGATAGGGCTTGGAGGAGCATTTGATGAAGACCTATTGAAGACGTGTGCCTAGCTAACAAATGTAATAGGTCCTTTAGCTTGATTGCTTTGCTTTATTGCTATGTGTTAATCTGCTTTATTAGGCTTTTGCATCTAGTCGAGCATGCTAAGTGTTACGTGCTACGTGTTTACGAGTGTTTGGCATGTCTACTTGCTTTCTATAGTCATAGATGGATATGATGGATGAATGTACGTCACCACACTAGTCCAATGCTAGTTGTGGCTAATTATCCCGTTAGGAATTCATAGAAAGGGCTAGTCCAACGCTAGACCCTTAGGGATTTCCTTTTTCGTTAATGCATATTTGCATGTTCACTACATGTCATGCATTTTTCTTAGTTTTATCATTTGGCATGCTCCTCGAACCCCTTTTCCCCTCATTTTAGGATTTTTGCACCTCATGCTAGTTATAAGGGTACATTTGCTTGAAGAGTCCCCTTTCGATAAGGGAAACGAGCGAGTGTGGCTACAAAATAGCCTTAGCACGCTAGTTCTCCCTTCTAATCAAAGGGAAAATTAAAGTCACAAAGTTAGAACTCCCCGTTCCCGTCTTGATGCATTCCTATAGGATTCATGCATTTTACTCATTCGCTATCACATACACTTCTACTTTATATTCTAACCTTTTTCCCACATCCTCACTTCACACTACTTTAATTTTGCACGTTTTCACTCAACTACTTACACTTTATAATATCACTCGCACACATGCACTTTATGTTATTTTCACATTGTCATTTTTACTCACCTTACTTTGTAAATCCATTTGCACATTTCCACTTACCCACTATTATTTTTATTACTTTTTCATTACACACAAACTCACATTTTCACATGGCATGCATTCATTCCACTCATTTTTACGTCATTTAGGATTGTACGTGACCTCTCCAAAGGATCATTATTGGGCTTCACAATTAATGTGATTGGCACCACTCAACCTTTGAAGAGAAATTTCCCCCATGTCCCCCTAGGTCTAGGTTTTTGCATTCATTTAGTCATATCCAACATGCGATACATACCTTGGGTAGAAATTTAGGAAACGAGGGGCTAAGTCACGCAACTAGCTTTGGCTAGGGTAAGGGAGTGCCTTAGGCTTCGCCTTTGCCTTCTCCCTTACCAAACGTGACCCCCGATCCCTTTCTTTGGTTACGTAGACCTAAAAGTTTTCAAAAAGGGTTTGTTTACTTTTTCATTCAAAAAAACAAAAATCATTTTTGGGTGACTTGGTACACCCTAACTCTATACCAAGTGGCGACTCCATTTTTCATACATAAAACCCTTTTGAACTTTACTTGACCAAAACCGTCGCATTTTACAATCCCACGGTCTTTGCTTTCACTTCTACACACGTTCACACACTACACACACTACACACACTACTTCTACTTCCACTCACACACCATTATCAAAAAGTGGGGCGCGACAACTTGGCGACTCCACTGGGGACTTCCTAAGTGGGTCCAAGCATTTGATTTAGTCATTCTTTTCCTTTTTCTACCCTTTTTATGAATGGCATGTGGATATTAGGCTTGCATCTTCCATTTTTTGGACCTTTTGTCTCACATACGCATCAAACTACCTCCTCGCTCACGAAGGTATGATTGGTTGTTTGGATGTATGTTTTATTTACTTATCTCGCGCTTGCATTGCATTTGGGGGGGGTGTGTCACCTTTAGAGCCTTGCGTGGTTCTCAACCCTTTCCCTCAAAATAGGGAGCACTTCATACGTGCACGTTTATTTATTGTTATCCCATTTTATTTTATTTTCATGGGCGTTTCCCACACCGCCTTGTAGGATTAGGATCGATCGCCTTGGGTAGGCGGATGGTGTGCGCTGCGCCCATAGCGCTACCTAAGGGATCACTCGAGCCACCGATCGAAGGCCTTGGGAGTGATGACCCTTGGCCTTTGGGTCTGAAGGCTTGGGGACCTTTTAAACCTTATCGAATCTAGTCTCATTAGTGAACCCCAGTTTCATGCATCCATGTTAGCGTTTTCCTAGGTTAGAGTCAGCCTCACCCTCTTTTGGGCATATTAGGCACGAGGGAAGGGGTTCCACCCCTTTTACTTGTTTTATTGTATTTCTTTTTCTTAATTGCTCCCAATATGTTATGTGTACTATCAATTGCACTAACCATTCTTTTGTTTTCTTGGCTTGCATTCATGTGCCCTAGCAATAAGAGGCATTTTTGGCACTCTTTTAGTGGCCTACCCACTAGATAACTCACATGTTTAAATTTCAGTCATTATACTTAATTTTCAATAAATACATTTCATTTTAGACCTTTCCCCCCTTGATGCATTGTTTATATCCGTTAGGCCATATTTGTCATGTATTTACATTGCTTTAATAAATGGCATCATGCATTAAACCTTAGAAGGAACGCCAATTAGGCAATTTCCATGTTAGGGAAGCCAACCCTAATCCCATGGGTATTTAACCCTACTTTTGGGATTTTGCATGTCTACTTTTTGCAATTTAACCTAAGGGGTAAAATCCCAAGGTAACGGTATCTAAGTGAATTCCCCATCCAGATGACGCAGTATCGAATGCTCAACCAAGTCCCCCGAGAGCTGAATCAGTGGAGGAACAACCTATCCTATTAAATTGGGGGGCTATTTCAATATGTGGGACATCTACCGAGCCTGGTCGATATAATACCCAACGTGTCCGCTATTCAAGCATTGATCAATTATTGGGATCCAGATGCCTCGGTTTTCCGATTTGGAATGTGCGAACTCATCCCAACCCTAGAAGAGTTAGAGGGATTATTGCAAATGCCGGGAAAGGGCAGTCCTATGGTATACCCGAGCGGAGGAACCAGAGAGCAGTTTTGCCGATTTTTAGGATTAAGGAGCAATAGTTTAGACCAACACCCCGATGCTAGATCTTGTCCACTGAGGTTCCTATATGACCGATTTGGGGAAAGAGAGTCTTTTGAGCGCCATCAGATTGATTTTTTCATAACAAGGGGGCAATGGGAAGAGAAACGTATGCAAGCTTTTGGTTTGGTTTTGATTAACTTATTACTATTCCCTCAAAGGCATGGAAAGGTGACATTTGCAACCATCAACATGATTCAAAGCCTTTTTCTAGGAATTCGTGGGACAACACCAACTTTGATACCTGTTGTCATGGCAGACATTTTCTCAGCTCTTACCAATTGCCAAAGGAAAGGGGGGTTCTTCTATGCTTCGAATCTGATACTCCAAATGTGGATCATGGAACATTTGGCGAAGAGATTATTAAACCCGTTGGGTTCTTGCCTCCCAGTTGAGAATTGGATTGATTCGCATCGAGAGAGAGTCGGCTGCTACTACCGCGTGATGTCGTCAAGCCCGTTTATCGAAGAGTTCAACAATTTGACACCAGAAAAGGTGCAGTGGATTTTAGATTGGACCAAAGTTAGGGACCCAGCTTTTAGGACCACTCAACATGATTTCATCCCTTTAGCTGGAGTTAATGGTCTAGTAGCCTATATTCCGCAAAGGGTTATGAGACAGTTTGGCTACCCGCAAAGTATTCCTATGGTACAAGGGGTTGAAGATATCAGATTGGGTACGGTGACCGAGAGTCGAAGCATGGTATTAGAGGCTTGGGGAAATCTGCGAGGACTTGAGAATTTGCAGTTGGAATTAGTAAACAAGATGACACCTGCAGTTATGCCTGGATACAACGAGTGGATCAAGCAAAGGGTGGAACATGATAGGGCAAGGCAACAATCAGCATCAACCAGTCCCGAAGAACGGATGGAGAGGCTAAGGAAAGAATTAGAGCAATCTCAAGCCCAGCTTATAATGGCCAATAGAGTTCTAGAAGATACCCAAGTGCAGCTGAGGAAGGAGAAGAAGAAGAATGAGAAGCTAGAGGAAGCCATAGATGCCTTTGATAGGATTAGGGAAGGAGCTCGTAAGCTCAGTTTAGGGAGCTCTAGAGAATCACAAAGTACAAGTCTCTCGAGACATAGGGATTTTGTAAACATGGTTACTAAGACCATTGACGAGGTTGTAAAGAAAGATTGAACTTTTCCACAATTTATGAGACGCTTTCCATTTCAAAGTTCTAAATTCACTTACAGGTTTGAAAATGGAATTTTACCCCGAAGGTTCGCATCATGCTAGGCCTACCCTTGGCACAAAAAGGGTCCCCCCATAGGACATGCATCTGAATTGTTCGAATAATTACTAACTCATGCCTTTTTCTTTTTCCCTTTTGAATAAATTGCAGAAATCTAATAACGATTGGTTTATCTAAAGAAGTCTTTTGCATTCTCAGGTAAAATTTCAAAATAGCTCTTCGAAAAAGCCCCATTATTACGCGATCCCGAAGTAAGGCCCAAAGGAATCGTGTAGACATGAGTACTCAGCCAGAATCGTCCGATAAGGCCGTTGCAACTACCCAGCTGAAGCCACAAGTCCTGGGGTTCAGTTGACTGAATTACTCACCAAATTTGGGGAAATGGCATCCGAAATGGCCGCTCAAAAGAAGTTAATCGACGAACTCATTAGTAGCGGAGTACAACCTGAGCCTGTGCCCGCCACACAACCACAATCCGAACCATTTGTTATTCCTCCCTTTCAAACCACGTTACCATTTGTTATTCCTTCAATTCAAACCACGTTTGAGGGAACTGTCAATCCGCAATATGCTTATACTCAAAATCCTCCGTTCTATCCCCCTTATAGGCAAGGATTTCAGCCTCAAATCGACCCAAACATGTATCCGAATCCACAAACTTTTCACCAGACTACCGCAGAGCCCGTTGTGCCGGAGCACACTTTTCAAAACAAGCCAGAAATGGGAGAGTCGTCTACCCCAGTTGATATGAAGTTACTTAAACGCTTGGGTCGTTTCGATGAATTCATCCTGAAAAGCCAAGGTTTGAGCAAACAAGGGGTGTTAGATTACGATGATCCGTGCCTGTTTCCAAACGTACAACTGCCAGTAAGGTTCAAGACCCCTAAGTTCAACAAATATGATGGGACAGGCAACTCGAAAACACACATGCGTTTGTTTGCCAACAAGTTGGGCAAACCGGTGGATGATGAGAACTTGCCATTGAGGTTATTTTCGGAGAGTCTAGAAGGGGATGCTCTCGATTGGTACTCAAACCTAAAGCCAGAAGAGGTGAAGACCTGGCTCGATCTGTCCAACGCTTTCATCAGACAATACGAGTATAACTGCGAGCTAGCACTAACCCGGACTACTTTGGAAGGAACGAAGAGGCGACCATCTGAAGATCATAAGACATATGCCAAAAGATGGAGAAAGATAGCTGCAAAAGTGGAGCCACCAATGACTGAGGACGAAATCATACGTACCTTCATTAAGGCACATGATCCGCCATACTTTGAAGAAATTTTTCGAATGACTGGGTGTTCCTTTGCCGAGATTGTTAATAAATTAGAAGAATATGATGAGTTTATAAGGGCAGGAAAGATTATTAATGTGTCGGCTCTGAAATCGCAATTGGAAGCGATGCAAAATCAAGGCAGCGGTAACAAGAAATCCCCATTCAAAAAGAGAGAAGAGGAGGCTTCATTTGTCTCGAATCGAGGCCCTGCTCCCCAACCGAGATACCGACAGAACTCCACCTATTCACCCCGTTACCCGTACCAATCACACCTTCAACCTGTGCACCATACCACTAGTAACCACCCTCGACCTCGACCAAATTACCCAAACACACCTATAACACCATTTCATATTTCTCCACATAACTTTCAAACTAGACCTCGCTCTCCTTATCATCCAAGACCCACCTTACCCGTTAACCATAACTACAACTATCAACAGACCGCTGGCACCCAGGACCCGGCCAGATATAGAACTTTTACCAATTTAGGTCGGCCCTTGGATCAACTATATGAGCAGCTCAAGGCCGCAGGGAAAATTGGTACAATACCTCCTAAAGTCTATGCTAAAGGAGTTCCCCCTGGTTATAATCCTCAATCTTTTTGCGCCTATCATTCTGGAGCTCCGGGACATTCTACTGCCAACTGTTGGGTACTTAAACACAAAATTCAGGACATGATTGAGGCCGGAGACATAATTTTGAGAGGGAGAGAAGAACAAGGACCAAGTATAAGTACAAACCCTTTTCCCAGACACAAGGACACCTTTGAGGCATCCACCTCCAATGACGAAATTTGAAAATCCTGAAGGAGCTCTGCACAATTTGGATGGCTGACTATCCTCCCTCTCGAAGGGAATTTCGATAAATCTAGGGGTTGTTATTTACTAAAATTCACAAAAACTACTTCTTACATATGAGAATAGTTTAATGAAAGCATCTTTTGCAATTGAGCTTTTGTCTTGTTTCCGCTTTGATTTGGAGTTTCATGAAATGCACAGTTTGTTTTATTTATTTGATTATTGTCCTGATTTTTAATTCTTTTAAGATGGCCAAAGATGAAATTATTTGACCATTTGAATATCACTGTTCTGGAATTCGATGAAGCCGCACATTGAAAAATCCCTTCATTAAAAAATCCCTGCATTGAAAATCCCTTCCTTGAAAAAGCCTTCATTGAGAAACTCATATATTGAAAAATCTCTTCATTAAGAAATCCCTTCATCAAGAAAATCCCTTCCTCGCCAAGTTCGAAGCTGATTGGTTAAAGCAGCGTCACCGACGATTGATTTTGATGGATGAAAAGCAGCTGAATGCCATGTGCCATGGCCAATGTTACCAAAACGCATGACCTGTGTTCATAACAAAAAGGTCCGCCACCGGTCCTTTAGAGAAGGAGGACAAAGAGTTAAAGCAAGTTTTGCCATTACAAGATGAAGTTAAAGGCGAATTTGGTTCTGAACTGGTAAGGCCATTTGTCGTTCAAAAGGGGCTACAGAGCGAAGCACTTGTCCTAACAGAGATGGATGGACAGACATTCCCTCAACCTATCAACTCAGACACATGTAAGAGGTTTTTTTTTTATTTGATTATGCAAATTTCTTTTAGAAAATCACGCAAGAGACGAGGCAAAAGTCAGGCCATTTTTCTTTTCCAATCAAAGCATTTCATCCCTAGTTATCCCCTTTGAGCTATCAGAACGATAATTTTCGTTTGGCAGCCCCTGAGAATTGCAAACCCCACACTGGGGCAAATTTTTACTTTTGAGGAGAGATGATCAAGAGGGAAAAAAAGAAAGAAAACCCCCACACTGGGGCAAATTTATTTTGAAAGAGAGATGCTCAAAAGCAAAAAGAAAAAGAGAGAAAGAAAAACCTCACACCGGGGGCAAAATTTAGTTTTAAAAGAGAATGCAAAAGTGAGGAAATGCAATGAAAAATGCAAAAGGAGGAATCCAATTAAATTGGGGCAAATTTTCCTCGGTACCGTTCAAAATTGGAAATAGTCTTAAAATGATGCAATCTCAGGTTATTTCACACCTCTCATTAAAAATTTGCTTTCAAGCCTCAACTTTTCTTAAAAGCACCCCACCTGGCCTCGTTACAAGAGCCCAAAAGTCCTGGCTTTCGTCACTTGCTATATTTCTATTAGGAAATTCGCTAATCAACTGGCAAGTGATGTTCGTAATGCTTTCGCCTGAACTTATAAGGGAAGCGCATTTTACTGATGCCAGCAATCTTCAACTCATACTCCTGAATCGATCATGGTTAAGCTTTTCCATTGTTCCTTAGGTGAAAACCCGAAAGGGCACCTCAGAAAAGGAAAAAGAAAGAAAAAAAAAGAGAAAAACAACAAAACAAAAAACAAGGGTGGGGGCAACTTTGGTGAAAACCCAGAAGGGCGCCAAGGTGAGATTTGTAAGCACGAGGAGGAATAGCTGGTGACTTGGTTCATTTGGATCTCCCTTCATTTGGAATACTTCTGCCAGTGTTGAATTCCAGAACAAAGATATCCAGGGTGTCAAACATGACATCTGTTGGCCGAAAATTGTGTCATTTTGTAAAATAAATATTCTTTCGTAAGTACATTTTTAGGAAGCTCATTTTTTCCCAAAGTGCCTGCATTTATGGCATTTTGTAGGCACAGATGGTTATGTTGTGCATTCTTGTGCATATTCATTCCTTCATAGCATGTTAATTTTTATTACACACTTCATTTTATTTTAACTTCTTGAATTTTGGTAAATAACAATCCCCGGGGTTTATTTCAAAAGGATGCTTGGATTCAGTCGTCTGTTGGAAACGGTTGAGATTCAGCAAAGCCAGCCATGCAGCCTTCACAAGTATGGCAAAACACATACCTGGTCAGTTTGAGAAATCGGAAAAATTTTGGAGCGAGAAATCCAACTCAATCGGATGCCGCAGCGGAAGTTGGCAAAAAGGAAGGAAAAGGAGAAAAACTCATGTTTACACGATTCTCAAAGGAAAACGGATCAAATGATGGTGGCAATTTCTTTGCTTTTTCTCGCTTGCAGAAAAATTGCATGCACAAATGAAAGCAATCACACCCCGCACTGGAACCGGTGCCGGAAAGAGTTCTCCAGGGAATAAAGGCAGATCGAAAAAATGTTGCAAGCAAATTCGATCAAAAGGAGGTACAACAACACGGCAATGCAGAATCAACTATGGACTCAACCCATACTGGGGCAAATTATTTCAACAAGTGTCTCTCAGTCACGAAAGATCAAAAAATCAAAAAATCAAAAAATCAAAAAATCAGAAAAAATCAAAAAATCAAAAATAAAAAATCAAATCAAGTTCACCTCGGCAGGACCGGGTTTTATCCCGCTGACCGCTTACTTCTTTGGGACCGGGTTTTATCCCGCCAACCTCGGCAGGACCGGGTTTTATCCCGCTGACCGTTCATACTTCGTTGGGACCGGATTTTTATCCCACCAACCTCGGCAGGACCGGGTTTTATCCCGCTGACCGCTTACTTCGTTGGGACCGGATTTTATCCCGCCAACCTCAGCGGGACCGGGTTTTATCCCGCTGACCGTTTCCTTCGGCAGGACCGGGTTTTATCCCGCTGACCGCTTATTTCTGCAGGACCGGGTTTTATCCCGCCAACCTCGGCAGGGCCGGGTTTTATCCCGCTGACCGCTTACTTCGTTGGGACCGGGTTTTATCCCGCTGACCATTCATACTTCGTTGGGACCGGGTTTTTATCCCGCCAACCTCGGCAGGACCTGGTTTTATCCCGCTGACCGCTTATTTCGGCAAGACCGGGTTTTATCCCGCTGACCGCTTAGTCTCGCTCAACTCCGTCGACCCTCTGCCTTAGCCTTGAGAGCCTCAGTCCTTCTTTGGAGCTTGGTCAAGCCTTTTTTCGGAATTTCCTTGCCTTCAAAGGAGTTGGAGTTCCTTTTAAAACCCCGCTGACCGCTTACTTCGTTGGGACCGGATTTTATCCCGCCAACCTCAGCGGGACCGGGTTTTATCCCGCTGACCGCTTCCTTCGGCAGGACCGGGTTTTATCCCGCTGACTGCTTACTTCGTTGGGACCGGGTTTTTATCCCGCCAACCTCGGCAGGACCAGGTTCTATCCCGCTGACCGTCCACACCCCGTCAGGCTCAGATGTTATCCTACTGAGCAAATCATCGTACTGGGGCAAATTAGTTTTGGAAAGTGAAAAAAAAAATCAAATCAAAATAAAAATAAAAATAAAAAAAATCAAAAAAAAATCAAATCAGTTTTCATCACGGCAGACTTGGGTTCAATCCCACTGACCGATTGTCAGAGCATTTCATTTTGTATCGCCACTAGCCATGGGTCAGTCCCACTAGTGTGCAAGTTCCGTTTTAAATTTCTGTTCGGGTCAGTCCCGTTTTTAAATTTTTGTTCGGGTCAGTCCCGTTTTTAAATTCTGTTCGGGTCAGTCCCGTTTTAAATTCCTATTCGGGCTAGTCCCGTTTTAAATTTTTGTTCGGGTCAGTCCCGTTTTAAATTCTGTTCGGGTCAGTCCCGTTTTAAATTCCTGTTTGGGCTAGTCCCGTTTTAAATTTCCGTTCGGGTCAGTCCCGTTTTAAATTCCGGTTCGGGCCAGTCCCGTTTTAAATTCCTGTTCGGGTCAGTCCCGTTTTAAGTTCCTGTTCGGGTCAGTCCCATTTTTTCTTTAATTTCATGTTCGGGTCAACCCCGTTTTTAAATTCCTGTTCGTTGGAATCCTTTTGCAGCCAAATAACACAGGTAGGTATTTGGTGTCTATTTCTTTGTCTCAAATTTTTCCAAAACTCAGACAAAGAGGGGCAAACTGTAGACACCAAATTTTAGCGTGATTTCATTTACTATTTATTTCTTAGTTTTTATTTGTCGTGTTAAATTTTATTCACTTTTTAGTTAGTTTTTTATTATTTTTAAGGTTTTTAGCGTAGAATTTATCGAAAAGGAAAAATCACGCACAAAAAAATGTTTTATTTTCTTTTAGATTCAAATTTAATGTTTTTGTTTTTGTTATTATTTTGTTTCAAATAATTCTTTGAAAAAAAAAAGAAGAAAGAGAAGAGGAAAAAAGGAAAATTAGCATTTCATTTTTATCTTATTTAGCATTTCTTCATTATTTTTTTTATTTTATTATTATTTAGTTATCTATATTATTTAGTGTTTACTAAAAAAAAAGAATTAAGGCCCCGGCATGCAAGCTGCATATTTTTGCAGCTTGCAAAGGACAATCACAGATGCCCATCGGAGGGCTGGATGTGAAGGCAAGGGTAAGCCTTTCATCCTCACCATTGGGGTGAGGGTTTAGGAACCTGGGGTTCCATATAAAAGCAAAAGAAAAACAGCAGCCGGGGGGGAGGTTTTTTTTTTTGGAAAGGACGGATAGAGAGCTGGGGTTGGACGACTGAGGAAAAGAAAGGCCGAGGGAGATCGAGTGAGAGGAAGACCGAGAGCAAAAGAGAGGGGACGGGCTGAGTGAAAAGCGAATAGGGAGATAGCTAGAGAAAAGAACGGAAAAGGAAGAGCTTTCTGGGCAAAGAAATCAAACAGAGAGGAAGACTGTTTTTTTTTAAGAGAGAAAGAAACAGAAAGCTGAGGGTTTTGACGGTGGAAAGAGTAAAAGAGAGAGCTTTAAGAGTCTGGGGGAGAGCAGCCGGAAGAGGAAGCCGCAACCAGGAGGGAGACCGAGAGAAACCCAAGCAGTGACTTCATCAGAATCTGCAATCGATTTCTTCATCACCCAAGCTGAAGCTTCAAACCCAAAGGTGGTGAACAGGTAGCCTTCGACCCTTTGTCTTGCCTATTTTTCATTTCATACGAAATCTGGTTGCTGGACAGATGATGTTTCATGAGTTCCCTTTTTATTGTACAGCCCAAAAGCTGCTATCTTTAGTCGTTAGCTAGCATGTTTTTGTTGTTTACTGGTTCTGTCTTAGCTTCAATGCGTTTGAGGGTTCTTATTTGGGTCATGAGAAATCTGAAGTTGGGGTAATGAGTCGGTATTCTGCTTGTTTATGTCTTGGCCGAAAAGATATTGCAGAAAAGTTTTCCAACTTGGATTAATCTTCATCCAGAATTCTTTTTTGGCAGAAACAAATCTGTAGTAGGGTTTATTTTAGATCGATTTTCAAGGTAGAAATTTAGTTTCTTTAAGCTAGTGTCATGAATGCTTGTTTAAGCTCATAGTTTCTGTTCGTATGAGGAACGAGCAGAATCCAGAAAATGGTATAAAGACTTTGAACAAGTCTGTTTCGGATGTTTTCCTTATGTGTTGCTTAGCTGTTTTGGTTGTTTCTGTAATGTTTGATGTTGGCTTTAAGATTAAATGGAGCAAAATGGTAAGTTTTGTTTGTTGGCTGGTAGTCCGATATGTGGGTTGTGGTAACAATGGTGAGTTTAACATAACCTACACAAGTTTGAAGCTATGAAATTCGCAGCAAAGCTGCTACATTTTCCTGTGATGTTTTCTTTTCCGTGACTGGTTTGTTGAGCTTTCATACATGACTTGCATGCTTAATCTCATGCCGAAGGTAAGAAAAGGAAAGATTTGTGCTGAGTTTGCCTATTTGGGTCAAAAGAAATATTTGAATTATGCTTGAACACTTGCTAATATGAACCATCTAAACTGCTGAATCATTTGTACAAGTGTTCCAGGATTTTACATGACATCTTCTTGAGTTTCCAGCTTGTTTGGGTCATGGGGGTGGTATAGTTAGTGGCTTGGTTTAGGTTTGTGATGTTGGGTTTTAAAAACATCTAATCAAAGCTGTGATAAAAATTTGAATTGGTAAGAAAATTGCAGCAAGCTTCATTCGTTGTTGCTGAAAGTGTTGTTGTTGCTGGAATGGTTTTTGTACCAAATTTGCATAGAAATCATCTTCGTTTTGGCTCTTGCATGTATGATGAAGTATTTGGGGATGATGAAGTTGATGGGAACTTGGGGAGGGATCTTTGTTGAGATAGTTGTTTAAAGTTTGCCGTGGCTTATGGCCGTTTGTCTTTGTTAGATAATTTCCAGATTTTGTTGTAGAATAGAGTAGACTCATCCAGTTGCATGATCTTATGTTGGGCTCCAAATCCTATGTTATCTAGTTATAATGATGGCTAAGCATTAGAGTTACATGAAAAGACTTCATTTATGCAAGATCAAGTGTTTTGTTTTGGTTGCTATTGTTGTTGCTATAACAGAAGATGGGATTGCAGCAAGCTTCATACATGAATTGCAGAAGTAATGAAAGCTTTCTACGTGGGTTGCATGCTTTTTGCATGAAAATGTCTAAGGAAATTGTTTTTTAACCCCCCAAGTCTCCCTTTGTTCCACTGTGGCCCAAATAATTAGAGAAATCAACCAAATTGACCCCTCAAACTTCCTTTTTCCTTTCAATTAGGCCCTAGCTTTGTGAACATGGATGTTTAAGTGGTGTAAGTGCTATAACATTTGTGTGTATTGTGATTACTTGAACTTTTCATTACTTATGGGCTTTTGAAATTCCCAAATCGTTTCAACGGGTTTTGAGTGATTGGTTAATGTTTTTAATTGGGTCCTTGTCTGCCTTAAACCTTTGAGTATAGGTTGTTTAGTCTATTTGGGTGTTTTAAGTGCTTCAATTTCGTGTTATATTCATTCCATGCGATTAATGACTTATTTACATTTCTATCATTAAATTGGTGCATTAATCCTTTGCTTTGAATGGTTTTAGCCCAAGTTATCCCGTTAATTGGTGACTTAGCCCAATTTAAGTCTTGCCCACTTTATTAGCACCATAAAGGGGGGAGGTATAATCTCTTTTATCCTCTTGCATCTCCTACATGATCCAACGTGCTAAGTGAAAATTGCATGTCTACTTTGCTTTCCTAGCCTTTCCTTAATTCCTTTTATTTATGTCATTTATTTTTGCTTTTTATTTAAGTTATTCTTTATGGGGTATGTGTACACCTCTTGGCTTGTAATAGATAGGGCTTGGAGGAGCATTTGATGAAGACCTATTGAAGACGTGTGCCTAGCTAGCAAATGTAATAGGTCCTTTAGCTTGATTGCTTTGCTTTATTGCTATGTGTTAATCTGCTTTATTAGGCTTTTGCATCTAGTCGAGCATGCTAAGTGTTACGTGCTACGTGTTTACGAGTGTTTGGCATGTCTACTTGCTTTCTATAGTCATAGATGGATATGATGGATGAATGTACGTCACCACACTAGTCCAATGCTAGTTGTGGCTAATTATCCCGTTAGGAATTCATAGAAAGGGCTAGTCCAACGCTAGACCCTTAGGGATTTCCTTTTTCGTTAATGCATATTTGCATGTTCACTACATGTCATGCATTTTTCTTAGTTTTATCATTTGGCATGCTCCTCGAACCCCTTTTCCCCTCATTTTAGGATTTTTGCACCTCATGCTAGTTATAAGGGTACATTTGCTTGAAGATTCCCCTTTCGATAAGGAAAACGAGCGAGTGTGGCTACAAAATAGCCTTAGCACGCTAGTTCTCCCTTCTAATCAAAGGGAAAATTAAAGTCACAAAGTTAGGACTCCCCGTTCCTGTCTTGATGCATTCCTATAGGATTCATGCATTTTACTCATTCGCTATCACATACACTTCTACTTTATATTCTAACCTTTTTCCCACATCCTCACTTCACACTACTTTAATTTTGCACGTTTTCACTCAACTACTTACACTTTATAATATCACTCGCACACATGCACTTTATGTAATTTTCACATTGTCATTTTTACTCACCTTACTTTGTAAATCCATTTGCACATTTCCACTTACCCACTATTATTTTTATTACTTTTTCATTACACACAAACTCACATTTTCACATGGCATGCATTCATTCCACTCATTTTTACGTCATTTAGGATTGTACGTGACCTCTCCAAAGGATCATTATTGGGCTTCACAATTAATGTGATTGGCACCACTCAACCTTTGAAGAGAAATTTCCCCCATGTCCCCCTAGGTCTAGGTTTTTGCATTCATTTAGTCATATCCAACATGCGATACATACCTTGGGTAGAAATTTAGGAAACGAGGGGCTAAGTCACGCAACTAGCTTTGGCTAGGGTAAGGGAGTGCCTTAGGCTTCGCCTTTGCCTTCTCCCTTACCAAACGTGACCCCCGATCCCTTTCTTTGGTTACGTAGACCTAAAAGTTTTCAAAAAGGGTTTGTTTACTTTTTCATTCAAAAAAACAAAAATCATTTTTGGGTGACTTGGTACACCCTAACTCTATACCAAGTGGCGACTCCATTTTTCATACATAAAACCCTTTTGAACTTTACTTGACCAAAACCGTCGCATTTTACAATCCCACGGTCTTTGCTTTCACTTCTACACACGTTCACACACTACACACACTACTTCCACTTCCACTCACACACTATTATCAAAAAGTGGGGCGCGACAATCCCCTTACCCCTATATATATGACATTTAGATTTGCATCTCATTTAGGAAATTAGGGGGTAGATTAATGCATTTTGCCTGATTAGACTAGGGAAACCCCTTGGATATGGGATATGGACGAGTTTGGCTTTTTCTAGCCTTAGCACGCTCGTATTCCCTCTATTAAAGGGAACATTGAAAGTCACAAGTGTAAGTCCCCCGCACCCATTATGATGCATTCCTTTAGGTCATACACATTTGTATATTATTATTTTCTTTACTTTTTCTTTCTTTCGAGTCTCATGACTTGCATTAATCGTGACCTCTCCAAAAAGTCATTATTGGGCGTCACAATTAATGTGACTGGCACCATTCGAGCTTTGAAGGGAAATTTCAACCCCTCGATACCCCCCTAGGTCTAGGGTTGCATTCATATAGTGCATCCAAATGTGACAAATTCTTTGGTTAAAACAAGAAAATCTTTGACTAAATCACGCAACTAGCCTTGGCTAGGTCAAAGGGGTGTCTTGGATTTTTATCCTTGCCTTCCTCTTCGTCAAATGTGACTCCCGAACCTTTTTCGTTGGTTTATGTAGACTAGGAGTCATTTAAAAGGGGTTTCTTTCTACCTTTTCCTTTAAAAAATTCATTTTAGGTGACTTAGTACACTTTAACTCTATACCAAGTGGCGACTCCAATTTTTATTTTAAAAAACCCTTTTTAAACTATATTTTGGGTCAAATTGTCACATTTTCATGTCCTATTTAGACCCATATTTTTCTTCATTTTCCCTTGTAAATCAAAATTCATTTTCCAAAACAAAAATTCACCTTTTAAAGCCATTTCTTTTATTTTTATAAAAAATGGGGCGCGACAAAGCTCACTATGAAATTCAACTAGCAGTTCTGATTCATTCAATCATATCTCAGCACACACAACTCCGATTCAGGTAATTCCAAAGCCATTTGAGAGCTAAGATACAAGGATATAATTCTTAAGAAGACATCGACAACCAAATCAGTAGTATTCCTGGTTAAACTAACCAATTATAGAAGCTGATTATCAATTTCGGATAGAAACAGGGTAGCAGGGGTATTTCGGTCTTTTCATAGGGTACGTTACTCCGATTGAGCTGAAATTTTGCAGGAAACTATAAAACATCATTCTCTACAACTTTCATGTTTTGTTCTAAGGCCAATTCGGCCTCTAACTAGGGGTAACAGTACCAGGCAGAATAGGGAAAATTGAAACCCTAATCTGGAATTTTCCGCACAAAGTAGAAATTTTCCGAATTAGCTACAATTTATGCACTATGACTTCATTCTAGACTATCCCAAGCCATCATCCATGGTCACACAATACTAAACATATAAAAACAGAAAAATCAAGAATAAATATAAAATTCACCAATCTCTACCAAAAGTCAAGAATTCTTCCACAAAATCACTTATTCAACTACTATCAATCACTAATTGAACATTATCAAGATCAAAGGAAAGATTCCTTAACCACTCACCTTGTAAACTCAAGAAAAGAAGCAACTTATCACCTTTGCTCCTCAAACCACTTCACCACTCACCTTAATCCTACCAAGGGAAAGGGTTTTATGGAGCAAATCAAAGTTTTAACGGTTGGTTTGTGAGATCAAGGCAAGAAATTGAAGAAAGAAGTTGGAAATTTTCTCTTCTTTTTCCTCCAAGAAAGTCGGCCAAGAGAGGGAGAAATAAGAGGATTTTTTTGGTCAATTTTTAGTTATGTAAGAAAGGTGATACAATGGTCAAAATCCAAGGGTGAATTGAATGGTGACACTTGTCACCTTTTGGCTTAAAGCTTATCCTTTTGTCTCTTCTAATACCAATCCATCTAGTAACCTCTAATTATCTCTTAACACCTAATAAATAAAACCCGATATACAAAACGTAACCTAACTGGCCGAATTTTACCGAACTTTCAGCACTAGCGGGTCCCACGTCCGGTATACGATCTTAATTTCTCAAAACCTAACTAATACTAGAAAAATAATTTAAAAACCCTATTTGCTCATAAAAATTGTGTAAAATTTTTTGAACAAAGAAAATATGGAAAAGCGTGCAATAAAAAGAATAAACCCTAAAAATTAATAAAATTACGGGTTCTCACACTTGATGCTATGGAATTTTCCTCCAATTCTCAAGTGGCTTTCTCTTACTCATTGTACTACCACAAACTTACCTAGAGAGAAAATCTTACCACATAAAGGCTACGCTAATATACTAAGAAAGTTTAACAAAGATATCAAATTGTGTAGGGTAATATAGACTTAAGAATTAACTACAAAACTTAGTTACTACTTCTACTAGATTTTAAAATCAAGCATAGTACACCAGCAATATGCTATCTTCTCTAATCGAACTGCCTTCCTTTATTATTAACCACAAATAGAGAATCTTGTTCAAATCCTTTTCCTCAAAATCTCTATACCTAATCTGAAAACTCTCAATCTTGGCACAATAATAACCCAAATCAAGTTCCTATGCAGTATCATAGAATGGTAGAAAATAGAAAAGATAGTCAAACAAAAGTTAAAACAAGTTCAAAAGAAATTCATTTATAACAGTAATCAAATCGCAATAAAATCATAGAAACACGAAATAAGAGTACGTAGGTACAGAAGAAATAAAACAATTATAATACTAGCGCCTTAACGTTTGCAACTATCACAAATCTAACTATCATATACAAAAACTCTAACCAGACATACACGAGATTAATCCATGACAACACTCACTGATCCATTTTCCTTAATCAGTTTAATTTCAAATCCATTACTAGAACCTTTCACACCTTGCATTTTACCATCCAACTTTATCTCAAGTTCTCTAGTACTCTCTACTTTTGGTACTGAGATACAAGAATCCGAAACTAGGAGAATTCACATCTCAGGCCGTACGCTCCCAAGTGCAAATCTTCTAAGTTTAAGATTCTTACCTGACATACATATCTATCTACCTGAAGTATCATGATAAAAGTTTTATGCCTATACCTTTCATAATTCACAATTTACGCTCATGAAGAGCACTAAGTCCTTTATACGTATTCATATAATTGGGACCATATCACCACATGACCCAAACTCACCCCGTGCAAAGACCACGCAAAGTAGCTCTGATACCATCTGTGACGGCCCCACCTCCCCTTGGGGCATACCCTAGGGTTTAGTGGATCGCTTGCCCAACTCTCGCCAGGACTTACTCACTCACATCGAATAAAATAGGATGCAACCTCAATAATAAACGAAATAACAGTTCCCAGATTTGGCACATACAATTACATTCATTTCTATCTCAACCACCCATACAATCCCAAATACATCAAAAGATTTAAGTTCTCAATACATTCAACTCTAATCGAGCGACTAGTGTGAGTACAATTACAAATTTCAAAAATAACTAGACTGCGCTAGTCTGTACCAGTCTCACGCCTTGCTCAGACCCCCCGTAAGGAAAACAAATGACGTGAAATGAGCTAAAAATCCAGTGATGTTCCAAATAGCAAGTTGACCATTATTTAAAATTACAAGTATCACGTAGCAAAATAGCGAGTATAACAACTGTATAAAAGTAGCATTAATACTTCATGTAGCAAATCTCAAAATGAACGAGTGTAAAATTCTTTTCTTTTAAAACGAAACAATAACACGATAAGTACTAATCATTCCAAAGTATAAGGATACGGATGGCTCTCAGGAGCCAAATTCCATTGTATCACCAGAGTTTGATTAAGTATTAGTTGACACTCCGTCAACTTTCAAGTAAAGTAATCAGTCCAGTAGTACACCACTTAACTCTAATCTCCGTCCACCAACCAAACCCCTTATCGGGCCCGAACTCCACGATAAACACTGGTGGTAATACTCGAGTATACCTATTAGTCGAGGAGATAGCACTCCACTCGACAACACTAGATACCCATGGTTCGTTATCTAATCGACCAAGCCCTTGCTGGCTCGACTCGATTAACTAGCGAGTGGGGTTTGGGTCCCTAAGAATTCGATAAGATAACATCTCCAATCGACTGAATCAAAATAAAAGTACGGAGACGGGAATGAGAGACACCTCCTACTCACATTAAGTGTGGTACATGCTCCCGCTCAGCACTTACAAATCAAGTACAAGTATATCAAGTCAATTGCAATAATAAGCAAGTATATATCATATTAGGGCAAGTGCAATAAAGTACACTCTTGCCCGATCAAACAAATTATATATCATTAAATCACATTGGTCAAGTATTGAAAACAAGTGTCCAGTTCAATTAGATATTTGGAAGCACTCACCAAAAGATGCGGTGCCTTTACGGGTTACGTTCGGGTATTACTCCGTGTGTGGAGTCCAAATCTGCGACAAAATATTGTTTAAGAGCTTTTGAAAATAACTAAGGTTCGAAACTTAAACGTTTCGTTTAACGAGAATCAAGTAATTGAAACTCATTTAGAGAGTATTCGTTAAACTTATGCTCGCTCTTAAAACTTTGAAACTTTGAAACAATTATACATTGAAATACCATTTGAGTCTAAAGAATAGGGAAAACGTATTTCTATTAGTCGTAAATTTCATTTTTCCAAGAATATAAGTTTTAGTCGAATACTAACTTATATACCTCTATGAAAGAGAACTTGAATACCCTAGACGATTCAAGTAAGACTCGTTCCCGAATTCGTACTCAAGTCGCGAGTACCTCTACCTAACCCTTGAGTGTAAATTTGGGTAGCACGTCCTTTGTGTTTACCTATTTTCCAGCCATTTATGGCTTCATTATTCTATTCTCAATTCAGCCCCAAAAAACATACAATTAATCTCATCACAATAGCCATTCAATAGGCTCAAAATCATCCACGTACAACACAAGTATAATAATCCAATTAGAAATCAAGTTTTGAAGACAAAAGACTAAATGGCAGATTCGACATCTTATAACATTTTGATCACAACTAGAGTTATGTTTATCAGATTGGTGTGAACATTATACCGTTTCGAATCTAAGACAAAGGGTTACAACTTTCATGAAAATAACTCAACCTAGTTCACAATTGATCTAGGTCGAAATTATAGATTACAGAACCAGAATGTCCTTGTCAGTATGATTGTCAGTACTGAATTCAAATGACAATAACTCAGGCTACACAATTCCGTTTAAGGTGTTTTTAGTTGCGTTGGAAAGCTAAACCATAGGACTAAAAGTTTCATGTTTTGGCCAAAGGCTGATTTGATACGGATCAAGGTGAAAAATGAAGGCAAAAGTATGAAATCACAAAACTGTCCGCAACAATGAAGCTTTTGGCGGTCAGGGTATTTCAGACATTTCACATGTTACAGTGCTCGGATCGAGATGAAATTTTATATACAACTATAAAACACCATTTCCAACAATTTTTATGTTTTAGCCTAAGCCTAATTCGGCCTCCATCATACACGAATAGAACTGGTCAGAACAGAGCATTTCATCATCAAAGTTGGAAATTTCTTCTTAACACTAAACTAGCTTCTACAAATCATATACATGCCAAATCAAAGATGAAATAGCTTATATAAAATCTGGAAAAGTATTGATAAAACTTGAATTTGTTATCCCAACCCTAAAATTGCAAGTATCTCCATAAAATCAATCAAAATCAAGTTATCCAACAACTTAATCACAAAATTAAAGAACAAAAGGAGCTTCTAATGATTATACCTTCCAACACCTTGAAAACAAGAAAGCAAACCCTTTTCTTCTCAAAACACTCCACTCTTAGCTTGCTATCACCTTAGATGCAAAGTTAATCGGAATAAATTTTGGTAATTAAAAGAAATCTCTCAAGATTTGGTGAAGGAAATCGAAGGGAAAATGAACTTAGCTTGCTTGGTTTTGCTCCTCTTGAGGTTCGGCCAGCTTCAAGGGAAGAATGAAGAGCTTTTGTGCTCCCTATGGTTCGGTCAAGAGATAAGAAAAGAATGAAGTGAGATGCTCAAATTTGCTTCTAAGACAAAGACTAAACTAGTCTTGGTCAAAGGTCCAATATCCAACCTTTCTTCCTTGCTTTTGTTTTTTCCTTCTTCTCTCTTGTTTTTTTTTCCTCAAAACAGCCAGCCACTAGAAGGAAAATATGAAGATGATTTGGTCAATTGTTGGTTTTAGTAAAGTTAAGAAAGACTTGGTCAAGTCCAACTTCCAACGGGTTCGCGACACTTGGCTTTTCTAGAGTTTTCTCTTATTTCTTTTGATAAAAAATTATGGCTAATTCAAGAGATATTTTAGAGTTAATTAACTGAAATAAAGTGAGGAGATTAAGGTAATAAAGTCATGTGCAAGTGGTGCACTCAATCGGTAACGAACGGTACACATCAGTTCAACCCGATTTTCCTTATTTCGCACGTACTAGGGTTTTTACTTACCATTCACTAACTTATTATTATTACTTCTAATCACACATTATTTTCTCATCTAAAACTCACTCTTAATCACCAAATTTAGTACACACTCCGTACCGATTACTCACACTTCACCAAGTGATAACACTACCAAAATGCACCAAAACACACCAAAAACCCTAGTATGCACAAAAAAACCCTAACTTATGCCATTCCTTTAGAAAAATCATAACTTGAGTTATAAATATAAAAAATTCATAAAACTTGGCCTATTAAAAACTAGACTTCAAATACTAATAACCTTTAGAAGACATCTCAAAGAGATTCAATTCATAAGTTGGTCCAAATTGTGTCATAAGCTACTATAACATTCCTATTGTAACTTGTGCAGGACAGAATTTTCATCCAAGTTTACCAATTTTCTGAAATTTCTAGGGATTCAATCAAACTCTGAATTTGATACATTAGGAATCCCTATGAGTCTAGTTTTAAATACAACAAATGGAACTCAATTCCGATTTTCCTGTACGAAGTTATAGCCAATTTCCCAAAGCTGCGCAGAGCCTCCTGCGAAAATTTCAAGATTTTCTAACAACTTGAGAATATGAAACTTTTCTTAACAAAATTCACTCTCTTGGCTCAAATTCGACCATTAAAGGAATCAAAAATCAAAGGTAAGTGAGTTCACATAAGAGTTATAAAGACACGTAAAATTTCGGGGTCTCACAATTATACAAGAGTTGGGGCTTGGGAATCAAGTTGTAATCTTGTGGTGTTTTTCTCTCATAGTAAGAACAAGTTTTTCTCTTCGTGGACATAGGCTTGGTGATTAAGCCGAACCACGTTAATTCTTGTGCTTTGCTCATTGTTCATGCGAGATATTGTTTTTTATTAAATTGTTGGCCTTTTCCTTTTCAAATAATTAGCAGGATACCCTAACAAGTGATATCAGAGCTCCGTTAGGGTTTTGGTTAATTATTTGAAATTGAGTGGGTGGTGGTATACCATGGGGTTTGGAACTATACAATTTCCAATTCAACCGTTTAATGAAACTACAAATTTCACTCTTTGGCAAAAAAGAATGAAGGATGTTCTAGTTCAACAAGGTTTGGCAAAAGCGTTGAATGGAAAGAACAAGAAGCCAGAGAGCATGAAAGATGATTAGTTTGAGGAGTTGGATGCAATGTGTGCGAGCACGATTCAACTCTATGTGATGGACAACATCATAAATAATGTGATAGATGAGGAAGATTCTGCAGCAGACCTCTGGAAAAAATTGGAAATGCTTTATCTAGCTAAAAGCTTATCCAATCAGTTGCATCTAAAACAGCAACTTTATGCACTAAAGATGGTGAAGGGTGGCAGTCTCATGGATCACATGAATATGTTCAACGGAATTTTGGATCAACTCCAAAAGTTGGCATAGATATTGAGGAAGAACATAAGGCCCTTTTACTTCTTACCTCAGTCTCTGATTCTTACGAAAGTGTTGTGACAACCCTGTTGTATGGGAAGGATACTTTAGAGTTCGAGAATGTGTAATCTTCTTTGTTGGATCATGAAAAACAAAGGAAGGCAAACCAAGATATGATACAAGAAGCTGCGTTAATTGCTCAAGGTGAGAATAAAAGAAGAAAATAATTTGGTGGTGAATCTAAGACAGGTGGTTCAAAGGCCAAGAGAAAGGGTGGAGTCCAGTGTTTTGGTTGTCATGAGTTTGGCCATATCAAAAGATATTGCCCTCATCAAAAGAAAAATGATAAGAATGACTATGATGGTGTTGCTGGATATGCATTGGGTGGAGATATTCTCACAATCTCCAAAGGTAATAATACTTCTTCTCGTGATGG
The DNA here is from genome assembly GCA_036785865.1 of Coffea canephora. NCBI lineage: Eukaryota > Viridiplantae > Streptophyta > Magnoliopsida > Gentianales > Rubiaceae > Coffea > Coffea canephora. The sequence continues at coordinate 10,959,261 of CM071917.1, read as the reverse complement.
TTGGATTTTAGATTTTGGATGTGTTTCACATGTTTGCTCCAGGTTAGACTATTTTGATACTCTCCAAAGAAAGAAGACAGGTTTTATGTCCTTGGGTGATGGATCTACTTGTCAAGTCAAAGGTGTTGGAGTGGTGAAAATCAAAATGTTGAATAGAGAGATTCGTTCTTTAGGTGGTGTGGCTTATGTCCCAAAGTTACGAAGGAATCTAATTTCTTTAAGCCAGTTAGACTCCGAGGGCTACCATTTTTTCACTGCAGGTGGAGTCTTCAAAATCACACATGGCGAGATGGTCTTATTGATAGTGAAGAAGTATGGTAATTTGTACCATTTGAATACCTCAATGGATTGGGAGCGGAAGGGGATCCAGGAATACTCTCAAATTACAAATGGTGGTGAGAGGAAAAGTCCTGCTATGGGAGAGGGTGAATTGAGGCCTCTCTCGTGAGTCAACTAGGTGTTGGACTCGGTTAGCTACACATGTTCATTTGCCGATTGAATCAGCGAAAAACAAGACCATCTTGATTCGGGTGTGTAGTTAGGCACTAAGGTATTTGGTGGAAAAAAGCAAATGGAGTTTTTTGGATGGTTTGCTATGTTTGCTAAAAGAAATATTCGCCAAGGTGGAGATTTGTTAGGAAATTGGTTAATTTCTTTTAGTCAAGATCCTTATTTGGTGTGGAAAGTAACTAGTTTCCTACTTAGATTTCAGCTACTTGAAGTAGTAATCAAGTAAAGTCCTATTTGGTTTAGAATTAGATGTTATTTCCTACTCTATATGAGTTTAGGAATTAGTATTGGTTTCTAATTGTTATTTGATTTTTTGGCTAAGTAATGTTATCTATAAATAGGTAGATTGGCATACTACAAAGACACAAGAAAGGAGTGAGAGAGTTCTTAGTGGGTGAGAGGGTTATACAAGAGTTGGGGCTTGAGAATCAAGTTATAATCTTGTGGTGTTTTTCTCTCATAGTAAGAACAAGTTTTTCTCTCCGTAAACGTAGGCTTGGTGATTAAGCCGAACCACGTTAATTCTTATGCGTTGCTCATTGTTCATGCGAGATATTGTTTTCTATTAAATTGTTGGTCTTTTTTTTCTTTTCAAATAATTGGCCTAATACCCTAACAAATTCATCATACTGGAGGTTGCTAAGGGTGTGTTTGGCCAATTGGTGGTACAAACCTGCAAAGACTGCCAGAATGAAGTTATACTCCTCCTGTTACCTATCTTTGTATGCTGGAATTTGTGGAAAGCAAGAAATGCAGCAGTTTTCCAAGGTGTTCTTGTTGATTTCCGTGCTATCTGCAGAGCCATTTTTATTGATATACAGGATGTGTACTAGGTTAAGTTTAGGGAATTTCAGACAGTGGAGTCATGGCTTCAATTTTTCGACTTGGCTAATAAGCGGGCTGATGTATATGTAACAAGGCTCATGCATTGGGAAGCTCCGCCCTTGAGAATGTGTAAATTTAATATTGATGGTTGTTCGAAAGGAAACCCATGATCGAATGGTGGAGGGGGAATTCTTTGGGAATCTTTGGGGAACTTAATTTTTGAGTTTTCTGGATTTTTTGGCTTCGGATCTAGTTTACGCGTTGAAGCTAAAGCCTTGTTGTTAGGGATGCAGTTATGTGTGCAAAAAGGTTGTAACCGGATTGTTATTGAATCAGATTCCATGGTCTTGGTTCAGATTCCTATATATATATATATATATATATATATTTATATAAAGGAGTTGTTGTATGACTCTTGGGTAATTTTCATCTAACATTTGTAAGGGCGTTTTGGTAATGGTAAAAATATAACAGTATTGATTAAGCAAAATGCACAAGTTTCTGTTGCCTAATTTCGCATGGTTTACCTACTGTACCCTTTAGTGGCTAATGGTTTGGCTACTTTGCCATTGATTTAGCAAAGTGGGTAGAAAAGCGAAATTAACTCCCCTCAAGTATGTTTAGCTGAATTGATTATGCAAATTAAATGCATATAAGATAATATTGGTGCAGTACGGCTAAAAATGAATGCTTGAATTGTAACTGTAGAAAGTTTCATCTTCTTCATTATTAAAGCTCAAGAACCATTAATTCAACTCTTGCAACAAATGGCACTTATTTGAATTAGTAATTGTAGCACATTGATGAGGCCATTAAAGTGTGAGAGGTAAAGAATCATTTGGAATAAATGTCAAAATGAATGCTTGAATTGTAACTGTAGAAAGCTTCGTCTTCTTCATCATTAAAGCTCAAGAACCATTAATTCATCTTGCAACAAATAGCACTTATTTGAATTAGTAATTGTAGCACATTGATGAGGCCATTAAAGTGTGAGAGGTAAAGAATCATTTGGAATAAATGTTACAAGAGTAACGTAGGACCTCCCATTTTCTTCAACATTTGCTCATCAATTTGTAACGTAGGTTACAATAATGGCTATTGTTAAGGTACAAAATTGTGGATTAAGAAGCTTTGCACAATACCAAAGTTGGGTTTGTAGAGGTATGCTCAATTTTGCTCTTGCTTTCTGGTCTATGAGTTGCATAGCTTCCATTCTACAAAATCCTGAATAAGCCTTTGTGCTTGCTATTGCAAGCGGGCGAAGTGTGGAGAGATTTTGCTCTTAGATTGCACTTTACTACTGAAGGTACAAGGTAACTCTATATTCCCACTTGATGCATGTCATTTATTGATTAAATATGATTACAATTATACTTGATCCATTTGAATCATGTGCTTAAATGAACAAGTGTGTGAATGATTGTTCCACTTTGAAAATTATCTTGTAGTTGATGCAATTTATTGGTTCAATAGTTAAGTGACTGAGTTGTTGTGTGTGGATAGAAATTGCCATTTGAATAGATAAACGGCTATATTTACATGCTTTGTTATTTTTGTATTGAATATCGTAGACCTGATAATTGTTTGATACAAGTTAGTGTTTGTAATGAGGAAAATTAATTTGCTCTCTAATTATTTATAGATGCATGTATTGATTGAAATAATGGTTCTTAGTTGTAGTAGTCAAGCAAACAAATGCTATATATAAATTTTCTATGTTTAAGTTTAGGGCTTGTGGGTTGAAATTTAGGATGGATCAAACAAACAATATTGAAAAACTTAATGCTAAAAAGCACTTTGGGAATCAAAAGGCAAGAAAAAGATATGTATTGTTATCAGTAGAAGAAAAAGATAAAGTACGATTGGACAACAGAAAATAAGCGTAAAGCACTAAAAATTCATGTTCATTTTGTTAAAACTATTAAACAAAACAATGGTGAGTATTCCTGATTGAACAACCTAATTTTGTTTGAAAGATTAAACTTAGGGGAAAATGATACATATGATAACACCATGAGTTTCCATTTGTATTAGACATAGAAAAGGAAAGTAGGGAACTGTGCCGTTATTGCTCAAGAAAAGAATCTAGCCAAGCACCAGAAAAATGGAATGCTAATTATGACAATAGAAAGCTTAAGGAACATATAAGTGTGTTCCACTTGATGTCAAGTTATCAAACACTGTTAAGTTATTTGACCACACCACAGGTATCAATCCCCACGCTTCGCGTGGGACTTCCCTCTAGTTTCAAACATACTTATCAGTGCCCCTGGTCTATATGTAGTGAGGTGGAGCAAATTCTTGACATTTCTCATGGGGTAGCCTTGATCCAACATTGCTTACGTGAAGCAAACAAGGTTGCGGATATTTTGGCGAATCAAGGTTATGCTAATTCTGAATCTTTGGTTTGTGTTTACATCGATTTGCGGATTTACCAAAGATGGCTAGGGGCAAATCTCGACTAGATAAATTAGCTTTTCCGTCGGTCAGAAGATCGAAAGTTAAATGAATGGTTCTTCATCCTTTCATATATTATCTGGTATTTCTGAGATTAGGTTTATCCCCTCTTGTACGGTTTTAATAGAATAAAATTTTGAGCTGGCATCCCAAACCCGAATATGGAATTTGCCAAAAAAAAAAGATATTTAACCAAAAGGTTATTTCTTGTCTTAATTTTCATTATAACTATGCTGCATATTTATGAAACAGACTTATCTTTATAATTAAAATTAATATTTGATGTTTTTAGATGTCATATATTTAAATAGATAAAAATTATTTTGAGCGTAACATATTAAAATAATTTTGTTGGGAAAAATTTGGCCCCCAAGAAAAAAATCCTTGCTTCGTTATTGGCTGACAGGATGCTTAATATGATTAGGAGACCTGACTTGGCAGTGGAACCGAGTGAAAAGGAACCGGAGCAGAGGAAGGAAAACGTTGAACATCATTGGAAGTTATCTTCTTTGGCTGTGACTTGGTTAAGATTACAAGTATGCGCTGTTCCAGATGCAAGGGATAACATTTCTGGCAAAATCTGAGGACCTTCGTTCAAGTAGCAACAGGGATCTACAACATTTTCATGGTAGAAAGTAGAGGTGGCAAAATGGGTGACTTGGGTAAAATAGGTAATGGGTATAAGTGAGTCAACCAATTTATATCCATTTAATTAGATGGGTATAAATAGGTAAGTTAAAAAATGAATTGGGTAATCCAATTACCCATTTATAACCCATTTATTTTAACTTTTATAAACTCATTTAAATTCATTTTTGCAAACTAAGTTATCAATTTATATCACCTTTTGCACCCATTATTAGTTTTAAATATTTACTTATAATGTTCAATAAGCCTAATTATCAATTTTTTTCTTATCCGTACTTTATGTCGCAAAATTACATGCTATTTAATAATTGAATAATAAGAATATAAAAATTTAAACTAAGTACTATAAAAGCTAACATAAAAACTTAACTCAAAAATTTTGAACTCCTAACATTTTTTTCATATATAAATTTAAAATTTCATTTTGGAAAGATAGGAAAAGAGGTTAAAAATCATTATAAATTGGTAATGTTAAAAAATGAGCAAGTTAACAAACTAAGAGAAAATAAAATGATAAGATAAAACGAACAAATAATGATAATAATGAAACTAAAGTAGTTAACATCATGACAAAATGAAAAATTCAAAAAAAAATGGGTAGGGGAAGAGAAGAGACTTGGGAAAAGACAATTCTAAATGGGTTAATTGGGTTTTATGGGTTACCCAATAATACTCATTTATTAAATGAGTATTATTGGATAACCCATTTATACCCATATGCAAAAATTTAAGATACCCATACCCATCACGAATAGATGGGTATGGATAAATTTAATTAAATGAGTTGATTTGCCACATATAGTTGAAAGTTAACAAATTTACATATCGAAAGAACAATCCACAGTCAATTTCAACACCAAAAGATACAAAGACTATTAACTGGGAATGAAACACTAATAGTGATCCCTACCAAGAAGCTAAACGTATCACATAAGAGTGGCTAAGCATTGTCGAATCTGTAATCATCAGACGAGATTCCATACATTAAAGGAAATACCGGTAAGTTAATGCATCCAACTTCCAACGGGCATAAAAATTTCCAAACAATTGTTGCAACAAAACTGTTAAGTAAGCACAAAAATGATTGTCAATCAACACAAACAACATCGGATTGACATCTAATAAATACCATAGTGAATTGGCAAATCAAAATTAAATATGTCATAGTAAAACCCTTCATAATGCTATGATTAATATTTCCATTGCAAATTAATACATAAAAGACATGGAACAAGGCTCAGCAAAAGAAATTAGATAATCATAAAAGGCACAACCGCAAAATAGATTTGTGGTTCATCATATACTTTTTTTAATGGGCATGATTCATCATATACAATCTTTAAACTCTCTGTCTCTCCTCTCTTTCAAATTTTCAGGTTAACCATTTTCGAAGCTTGTTGTCCAATACGTAGCCACAAAGGAATTCAAAATCATTGCAGCTTTGAGGTATATTCAGCAAAAAACTACAAACCGTCAACATTAATCAGGATCTAGAGCATTACTCATCATCGGAGTCATAGTTTTTTATTGATAACAAAAAGAAAGAAGAAGAAGAAAGTAATAGACTTTGATTAGGCAAAGAATCATTTTGCACACACAACAAGAAGAATAGGTTATGAGAAGTAGTAATCAAACAAAAGTTTCATTCCTTTTTCTCTAAATGGACAGCCTATTTCAATTAACTTGGGCATTATACAAAGAAGGGAAAAGAATTTGCATTGCATACACAACATATCAATGCAAGACAGAGCAGTTTCATTAGAGACGGTTCTCCCCTTCATTTTCAATGCATAAAACTCACAATTGAGTTCCCACCTCACAATCACCCTTGTTACCACAAGTGAGCCATAACAAGATTGAACAGTGAAGAAATGACAATTATTCTTACCATCAAATGGATCGTGTTAATGCTTTAAGTAAAAGCCAAAACATTCCATGCAATTCATCCAATCCTTCTCAATTTAAGTTCAGTAGTTGGTTTTACTATATAGCATCCTCAAAATCAGTTATACGCAATTCCTCTAAACATAAGCTATTAAAAAGCATGGTCAAAATTGAAAACCTCAAGAAATCAAAGTATGGATCAGACGCTAGCAAATTTTCAATATGCACAATGAAGAAGCGCTGAGCTTCCCCGGACCGAGTTGAGCTGATGAGCTCGGCGTGCTGACGAGAGAAGCGTGTCCCAAACCTGCAAGACAGACAAAAGATGGTGATTTGACAGGGGAGCCCCGAGGTTGTCCCCGAGGGCACTCCGACGGTCAAGTTAGTTTTCCGGTAGGTGGAGTTTACAGGAAGCAAAGCCGTGAGGAGTAGTGTGCCGATAGTGAGCGTACCTTGTGTAGTGGGTGTACGTTACCATTTATACCTGCTCCAGAGTCTGACCTCCGTACGTTTCGGGACCTGCCCGGGATAACCTTAATCCCGCGCTGAGGGGGATTTTCCCCGCCCTCTGCGGGATTGTTCCCCGGAGCCTCTCAGAGCCCTAGAGGCGGTGAGCCCCAGGACGGTTGCCAGGGGCCTGCAGGCCAGGCCCAGATCTGCCCTTCCTGGGCTGCCACTTGTCTAGACCCAGAACGGGGCCTCTGCACTAGCCCTCTAGATTAGGTAGGGCTTCCTGGCAGATCTAATCTACACCCCTGCCACGAGGGAGACCAGCGCTGCGCACTGCTCTAACAGGGTCATCTCCGGTATAGTGCTGTCCCTGAAAAGCCGCGCCCACGTCCTTTCAGTTGTCGCGTCTTTTCGGTCTCCGTACCACTCTTAAATGCATTCACATGGGCGGTTCAAATTCGAGCAAACCGTTTTTCCCCCATTTCATTCCCTATAAATAGGAGTTGCCAGATTTCATCCGACTCTGTTTGCCATTTTCCCTTCTTCGTACATTTTTGCATTCTCCGAAATCCCAGCAGCAAGACTTCCGGCTTTCCGTGCCCAGATTCCGGCGATTCCTTCCTTCTTTTCCATTCCATTCATCAGTAAGTCCTTTTCCTTCACCCTTTGCTCCCTTTACCATCTTCTGCTTTTTATGTCGGATCAGTCTGGCGTGACTTCCCCTAGATTTCGTAGAACCCTTAGAATCCTCATTTCCTCCTCGTCTTCATCCTCATCTTCATCTTCTCCCCCCACTCTCTCTTCTTCCTCTGCTTCCAACTCCAGCTTCCAAATCCCTGACTTGCTAGAGCCCATAGTCGTCATGAGCTCTCCCTCTGCCCATTCTCCCTCTGCCCGAATGCTGGAGGAGGTGGCCGAGCTCGATGCCCTCATCAAGCAGCAGGCCGCATCCGTACCCTCCCCCAAGTCCCCGCATGACTCCCCTGGCGGAGCCCAGGGAGGGGCAGGCGAGGATAGGAACTCTTTCGGGGGGACCCCTGCCTTTGAGCAGGGGGATGATCCTGAATTCACCTACGGTCATTCCGACCAGCAGGAGTTCACCCTCTCACCCGAGGCGGTGGCCGAACTAGCCGGGTCTTATTCCATTCCTCCGGCTTTCGAGCCGAGGGCCGCCGGGCCCGGCGACCGAGCTTGCCGACCTCCCCCTGACTTCGTAGCCATCTATAAGGAGCAACTGGTCGCAGGGCTCCGTCTCCCAATTCCTCCAGCACTGGTTGAGATCCTGAGCTACTAGGGGCTCCGAATCACCCAAGTCCACCCCAACTCGATCAGGATTATCATCGGATTCCTGATCTACTGCCAAATCTGCTCCATCCCCTATTCTCTTTCTCTCTTCCGAGCTTCCTATACCCTCAAACTCTCCCTTCTTTGGTGGTACTATTTCTCCCACCGAACTGCGAACAAATGTCGGGGTGGGAAGGGCACCCAGGATCTTCTCTTCAAGGTCCCCTCTTCCATAAAGAACTAGAAGGGGGACTTCTTCTTTGTTAAATCCACGCATTTTTCCCCTAATGTATGGAAGGTTGGGGAGGTCATTTCCGACCCTTTTCCAGAGGACTTGGACTCTGAAGCCCTCAGCCAACTGGTGAACTCCAAGGTGAAGCTCTACGCGGCCAGGTTCTCCACCGAGCAGATATCTGCGGCCGGGCTGATGGGGACGATGTCTGGGTCCCCTGGAGAAGTGGTGCCTTCCCCCCTCAACTACGACGACTGTAATGCCGCCTCTGTGCTCCCGTTGCCTTTTTTTTTCACCAGCCTGTTTTGCTAACCTGGTGCTATTTGCTGCAGTGAGGAGGCTTTCCGAGTTGCTGGGCACGCCCTCCGAGCCGGTGGCCCCGACTCCGCAGCTAGAGGCCGCCAAGAAGGCCTCTGAGGCCGCTCCATCTCCCGGGGGTAGCTCGGGCCCCCAGAAGGAGGCATCTCACTCCTCCCCCTCCAAGCAGGCCACCAGTAAGAAGAAAACGGCCGGGCAAAAGAGGGGCCGAGGGGACGAAACCCCCCAACCCGAGAAGAGGCTTGTGCTCACCTCAGCACAGCCCCCTCTCCTGCTGACGTCGGGGGACGCCCTCCATGCGGGTCCGGTCCACTTGAGGGTCAGCTCCGCGGAGGAACACGCACGGGAGTCACCTCCCCCCCAGCCTGTGGCATTTCAGCAACGTGGCCCCCTGAAGCCGGGCCAGGCCCCACCATGCACGACTCCCATCGCATCTGTCTGTCCTGGGGGCTCTCTATCAATGACCGAACCCAATTTCCAGAGGTGGCTCGCGAGCCGATTGTGGGCTCGGTCCTCCCCAGGGACAGGAGGTGGATGGAGCTGGCCAGCCCCTCCGAGCTCCAGGGCGCTTATTACACTGCCCAGGCCCAAGTACATTCCTCACTCCTTGGGCTACTTGTGCTTCCGCTCTTCTGCTAAGTCGCGTAGTGTGCTGACCTCTTTTTCCTTTTCCTCAGGCCAATGCCTCTGGTGCTGACTGTGAGAACCCGTAAAAACCCTAATCATTTTCCTAGGGTTTTAGTTTCCGTACTTGCATAAATTTTTCATTTTCTGGCTTAGAAATATTTTTATGGTAGATTTTATGCGTAATTATAGTTTTAGATGATTTTTCTAGCATTGGTGAGTTTTTAGAAAATTAAGAATATATATTGGACGTGGGACCCACTAGTGCGATAAGTTCGGAAAAATTCGGCCAATTAGGTTAAATTCCGGATACTGTGTAAAATTTATCGGGTGTTAACAGATAAGTAGAGTGTATGAAATGATTGATGTGAGAGGAAAAGAAAGATAAGAAGGCATTAAATGGAGTGACAAGTGTCACCATGTCATTGGTGGAACTTTAAGATTTACTATTCACAATTTTGACTTTTTTGACCAAAGGTTAAATATCTTAAAAATTGCTCAAAAATTCACCATTTCTTCTTCATGGTGGCCGGCCCTCTTGTGCTAAGAAAGGAAGAAAACTTCTTCAATTTTCAAGTCCCAACTAGCTCAAATCAACCAAAAATACTTGCTTCCATCTATTTCACTCCATAAAATCTTTACTTCTAGTGTTAGTAAGTGTCTTGGTGAAGCTTGTTTGAAGGTCTAAGGTGGCCAACATCTCTACATCTCTTGTTCTTAGGTAAGTGATGTTTGATCACCCTACTACATCTAATGATGCTTATTTTGTGCCTAATGGTGGCTTGAGTGAAGGAATTTCTGGTTTTTATCTTGATTTGACTTGATTTGGTGAAGTTTTCCATTTTATGATGAATTTTTTAGTTTAATATGATCTTGATGTTGGGGACTTGTATGATGAATGGTAATGGTTTATAATGCCTCTAGTGGGTGTGAAATGTAGATAAATGCTACTAATTTTGGATTTGGATGGAAAAATGGAAAGTTAGGGTTTGAAAATCCCCTTTTCTGTCCGGTTTTGTATCTCAGGCTTAGAGGCCGAATTGGCCTTTGCTCAAAACATGAAAGTTGTAGGTATTGATGTGTTTGAGGTGCCTGTAAAATTTCAGGTCATTTGGATTAGTGTAGAGTGAGTTATGACGAAATTACTGTAGCTGTTCTGCTTTGGACAGAATGCGAAAACTGTACTGGTTATCGGCCATTTTGGCTGGAATTGGTTTGGATTTGGAAGTTGGTGTCTTCTGATGAAATGTAGCTGGATGTCTTAGCTAACATATGCCTTTGGAATTTCGGCATTTGGACTTGTATAGACTGCGTTGTGTTCATTACAGTTTTGTGTGATTTGGAAACCTGTTTTGCTAATTCTGGTTTAGTAATTTGGCATTTTTGACCTAGTTGGGCTAGGAACTGGATTGGGTGACCTTCTACATTGTTGTAGCCCTGTTTCTTGGCTTCGAAACGGTGGGTCTTACACCCCCATCCGATAATTGTAGTGAGAGTTGTGCCATTACCGCATTATGAGGTCAAATCCGATTTTCTTATCAAGGCCTAAGCTAAAGCCATTTCCTAATTTCTGGTTTCCTGTGATGCTTTTATATGTTTGCAAAACCCTATTGGGGTTGTGATTGGCATTGTTTTGTGACTCGCTATCGAGTCTCATTGCATTTGTTTACGTGTTCTAGGGCGTGACGGTGGTTCACGACATTCTCCTGACGGAAGTGCGTGAAATAGCACTTAATTGATTGGTGAGTATACTACTCACTTAAATGTTATTATGTGGCTTTGCTAAATGTATATGTGATGCCTTGAAAGCTTACTTGGATATTGGAATTGATTAAGGTGAGGGTGTACACAAATCCAAAATCAATGCGAATTTTTTCTTCATGAGTGTCCTGTTTCCTTTTTGATGTTCTTTCTCCTTTCGGACGTCCGACAGTTTCCTTTCGGCCGTCCGACCTGTTTGTCCTGTTTTTGCTTCTCCTTTTGATTGTTTTGCATTTCATGACACATTCGAACCTGATTCTAAATACAAACACTCATATTTGAAGAAAGTTAGATAAACATTTCAAAGTACCAAGAATAACACACTTGACGTACTAACAAGACAGTATCTTTGATTGGAACAAAACAATGACTAAATTCATTCATATTATTTCAATCTTGTTTGCCACATCCAAAGCATCGTAGACTGAAGTCAATTAAACATATGCTTTCTTTGTTTCATCAGGCCTGATCAAAGTGTTCACTTTCTTGGTCTGTATAAACAAACTTTTGTGATCATCAAAACCAAGAATAACATTCTCCCCCTTTTTGATGATGACAAAACAAAAGTTTGAAATGAAATTGATGATTGTAATGAAAACTCCCCCTCACTTGGCTGTCCATCCGAGTTAAACAATTAAGCATTAAACAATTAAGCATATCAGCCAATCCAAATTTAAACAATCAATCCAACATATCCTAACATCACCAATCATCAATCACCAATCATCACTCAATCCAATCATTATACCATCTCCCCCTTTTTGTCATCACAAAAGGGCAACCAATCACATCGACATCAACATCCCTTTTTGTCATCCACACAGTCACAAATTTACACAAGTTCACAAATCAACATCCAACACATCCATCAAAACAGTACTTAAAATAGACAATCATATTCATTAGACAATCATACAATCCACAAATTCATTACATTCACACAAACAGAATAGACAATCATTCATCAAAATATTTAGACATCCATTAAAACAGTACTTAAACATCCACCAGATCATACCAAAAGAAACTTAAAATCTCCATTACAATACATATTCATTGCTGAATACCACAAACACATAAAAGAGACAAACAGAATGCAAATGTCCTAAATGATGAACTAAGTGGATCCAGGAGTCCTCCGAGAGAGCTGATATTGAGAGAGGTCTTCTTCATCAGTTTCTTCATCATCTTCAGCAGTTTCTTCAATTGGTGCCTTGCCTTTGTCTGATGTGGAAGGGCCATGAGGAGTCACAGGAGTTGATGGATTCGGATCTGGAACTGATGAACCTGGATCAGTGGTTCGAGGTTCTTTGTCATGTGAGACTTCCTCAACCACAGGTGGAGAAAAAAGAAGGTTCTTTTTATCAAGAAAGGCAGCTTGTTGCTCAGAAGACATGGTGAGCATTAGGCCATGTTCTAGAAGAAGAACATGCTGTTTGAGTTCATAAAGAAGCTCAATTACCTCATTACTGGAAGAGGAAGATGCTTTAGTGGCAGACTTCCTAGGGTGAATAGGAGTGAGTGAAATGGGAGAAGGATCATGTACAGTCTTAGACCTCTGTTCACTAGATTGTGCCCCCTTATATGCCCACAAATTATCCTTATAAACAAGATTTTTCCTTTCAAAATATGCCTTGGTAAAGACATAAGAAGATGCTTCTTTTGGACAAACACCTAGAGTTGGAACTTTGTAAAACTCAAAAATCTTTTGAAGAAACTTGCCATACGACAATTTTCTGCGAGAATCAGTGGTGTAACGAAGTAAAAACTTGCACATGACAAACCCAAAATCAATGCGAATTTTTTCTCGAAAACAATAAAACAGATACAACTCCATTTTATTTGCATCAGTTCTGTGTCCATCAGTGGGTACAAGTAGATTTGAAATGATTGAAAAGGCAATAAGATTCACCGGAGCAAGATCATTTAGTTTAGCATCAGTGGGTGAGGAAAAACTTCTTTTGAAATAAGTTAACATTTTTGTCCCATCAAAATGATTAGCAGTAGTAGGGAGCTCTTCATATGAAAAGAAATTAGCAACTTTATCTTTGCATAAACGTTCAATGGTAGTATTTAAAATTGAATTCACAGTATCAGAATCAAAGAGTATGTCTACCCCATTTACCCTGGACATGATCTCAGTTTCATCCGTGCCTTTCCTAAGATTTGCAAAAAATTGATGCAGCATTTCAGGATAGTAGACATTGGGCATAGAGATCAGATGAGACCATTTTTGAAAAGCAAATAGACTCAGAATGGAATCTAAACCTATGGAGCGAAATTCAGAGGGGTTTACAGTTCGTTGAGGAATGATACCCTTCTGGGATATCCAGGAGTATTTTTCTTTCGCCGCATCATCAAAGAAAGTAGGGAGAGTGGCTGATTTTGGAGGCGGTTGAGAAGAGGTCCCCTGTCCAGATTCTGGTTGAGAAGTGGGTTGTGGAGTAGGCCGTGACATTTGACCCTTGATAGCTCCTCTTTTGAAGCGTTTGGATGTCCGTTTGACAGTAGGAAGATCCTCATTCTCATCCCTGAGTGGATGCTTACGTCCGGCAGTAACTTTTCCTCCCCTTAGATTCACCATTGTATGAGATGTGTGTGATGAAGGATGCAAATGATGCACACAGCAGTAGGGAAGTGAAACGCACAAAAATTTTGGAACAAAAAACTTTGTAGAGGATTTGACAGAGCGATTATGAAAAGATAGGGTTTTGAGGAAAATTTGGGGATGTGCGACGTGATAGATGATTTTGTGAAACGATCAGGAAAAGTGACTCGCAATTGATCAGGAACTGTTTAGGTTGAGTCAATTTTGAAATGAGGGTCTCAGAATGATGTGAATTTGAGAGTGAGAGATGAGAGGGTTTTCGTCCGAGAGGAAATAGAATAGGAAAGGTTTGAAGCAAATGAGGAAGAAAGTAGTTTTAAAAAAAATGAGCCGTTGCACTGTCGGACGGCCGAACGAAGTTGTGCGTCCGACAGCTGCGTCCGAACAGGTGCAATCTGGAAAATGGCTGAAGAACATCATCGGACGTCCGTTCATCCTCTTTCGGACGTCCGAAGGCAATGAAAAATTTATGATGATTTTTCGAACATTCCTAATTTTGATCTTAGATGAATGAATTGATCTAATGGCAAAGCTTTTGTAAAAATATCAGCAAATTGATCTTTAGAACAAACATAATTTACACAAATTTCACCTTTTTGAACAAGATCACGAATAAAGTGGTGCTTTATTTCAATATGCTTTGTCCTAGAATGCTGAATAGGATTTTTGGTCAAATTTATAGCACTAGTATTATCATAGAATACAGGCATGCAGTCATACAACAATCCATAGTCATTCAGGGTATGCTTCATCCATAAAAGTTGAGCACAACATGCACTAGCGGCAATATATTCTGCTTCGGTTGTAGACAATGAGATTGCATTTTGTTTCTTGCTAAACCAAGAGACTAAAGAATTTCCAAGAAAGTGACAAGATCCACTAGTACTCTTTCTATCTACACGACACCCTCCAAAATCAGCATCCGAATAACCATATAGTGCAAACTCACTGGATTTAGCATACCAAAGACCATAATCTAATGTACCTTTCAAATACCTAAAAATTCTTTTTACAGCATTCAAATGTGATTCTTTTGGACACGATTGAAATCTAGCACACAAGCAAACAGCAAACATAATATCAGGTCTACTTGCAGTTAAATAGAGTAAGCTTCCGATCATACCTCTATAATGCTTTTCATCCACATGATTACCTTCTTCATCTTTGTCAAGCTTTGTAGAAGTGCACATTGGAGTTCCAACTTGCTTTGAGTCCTCCATGCCAAACCTTTTCAGTAATTCCTTGGTATACTTTGCTTGATTGATAAAAATTCCCTCAAGAGTTTGATGTATTTGAAGTCCAAGGAAGAAATTTAATTCTCCCATCATACTCATTTCAAATTCATTTTGCATAGTGGTGGAAAACTCCTTACATAGATACTCATTAGTAGCACCAAAGATAATATCATCAACATATATTTGCACAATGAGAAGGTCATTCAACACATGCTTAGTAAAAAGTGTGGTGTCCACAATACCTCTTTTGAAACCTTTTTCAATCAAGAACCCACTTAATCTTTCATACCAAGCTCTTGGAGCCTGTTTTAAACCATATAAAGCTTTAGAAAGTTTAAACACATGACTTGGAAATTTTGTATTTTCAAAACCAGGGGGTTGATCCACATACACTTCTTGATCAATAAAACCATTTAAAAAGGCACTTTTAACATCCATTTGAAACAATTTGAAACCTTTGAAGCAAGCAAAAGCAAGAAGCATTCTAATAGATTCTAATCTTGCTACGGGAGCAAATGTTTCATCAAAATCTATTCCTTCTTCTTGTGCATATCCTTTAGCAACTAATCTGGCTTTATTTCTCACAACAACACCTTTATCATCCAACTTATTTCTAAAAATCCACTTTGTGCCAATGATAGGTTGATTTTGAGGTCTATCAACAAGTGTCCAAACTTCATTTCTCTCAAATTGATTAAGTTCCTCTTACATAGCCAAAATCCAATTTTCATCCTTTAAAGCATCATTGATATTTTTGGGTTCAAAAAGAGAAACTAAAGCAAAATTATCAATCAATTTTCTAGATGAGGAACGAGTGTTTACCTTCTCGGATGGATCACCAATTATAAGCTCTTTTGGATGATTTTGGTTAAATTTCCAAGCCTTGGGAAGAACTTTGAGTGGATCATCATTTTTGTCTTCATCTTCCTCTTCTTGATCATTATGAACTTCATTTTCCATTTCAGTTGCTGCTGGTTCAGAACTTCCTTCATTTCCAATTGATAGCTTTTCCATTCCTTCTCGAACACCTACATCATCATCCTCACACAAACTTTTGGAATTATCATCATTGGCTTCATCAAATGTTATATGTATAGCTTCTTCAATCACAAGTGTCCTTCTATTAAAAACTCTATATCCTCTTTTATTCTCACAATACCCCAAAAATATTCCTTCATCAGATTTTTTGTCAAACTTACCAAGATGTTCCTTTAGATTCAAAATAAAACATTTACAACCAAATACTTTGAAATAACCAACCGTAGGTTTCTTATCAAAAATCAGCTCATACGGAGTTTTCTTTAAAATAGGTCTCAAGAGTATTCTATTCATCACATAACATGCAGTGTTTACCGCTTCAGCCCAAAGATATTTAGGCAACCTACATTCATTCAACATAGTTCTAGCAGCCTCTTGGAGAGTCCTGTTTTTCCTTTCTACAACACCATTTTGCTGTGGAGTCCTTGCAATAGAAAACTCATGTGTTATACCATTATGGTCACAAAATTCTGGAAAACCACAATACTTGAATTCCGTCCCATTATCACTTCTAATCCTAACAATTTTTAACCCAAGCAGATTTTGCACTTTAGCAAACATTGAAGTAAAATTCTTGAAGGCATCATCTTTATGAGCAAGAAATATCACCCAAGTGTATCTAGAATAATCATCAACAATTACAAAACAATATTTTTTACCTCCCAAGCTAGTGATTTGAGTAGGACCAAATAAGTCAAGATGCAAGAGTTCTAAAGGTTTGGAAGTAGATACACACTTCTTTGGTTTAAAAGAAACTTTTGTTTGCTTTCCAAATTGACATGCATCACAAATTTTATCCTTTTCAAAACTGATTTTTGGCAAGCCTCTAACAAGCTCCTTTTTCGAAATTTCCTTTAGTAAATCCATGTTAAAATGACAAAGTCTCCTATGCCACAACCAAGGATCTTCATTTGAAGCTTTAAGACATTTTAAGCTAGAAGAATCAACTTTATCAAGAATCACAATATATATGTCGTTAAACCTCTTCCCTTTGAACACAATATTATATTTGGAATCAAGTACAATGCATTCATGCTTTTTAAACAACACATACAAGTCTTTATTACACAATTGACTAACACTAAGCAAATTATATCCTAAGTTATCAACTAAGAGCACATTATGAACAAAGGTTTCACCATCCTTACCAACATCACCTATTCCAATTGTCTTAGCTTTCACATCATCACCAAATGTCACCTTTCCACTTGATTTTGATTTCAGCTTTATAAACAAAGAAGGATCACCGGTCATATGCCTTGAGCAGCCGCTATCAATGAACCATTTGGACTTGTTTGATCCTTTTTCCTGAAAAGATAAAGTGTTTGGTACCCTTTTTAATTTTTGGGTCCATAAGAGTTAGCATTGTATCTAACTAACCACATGCATCTCATCCCTTTGTTCAAATTCCTTTTCACATAGCAATCTCTACTCAAATGCCCTTTTTGACAACAAAAACTACACATAATGGAAGAGTTTTTAACATGTACTGGTTTAATATATCTTAATCCACCTCTTCTATATGTTGTGAAGCCATGTGCAACTTTGTTGTGTGGAAATGTTTTTTGACAAGCAGTAAGATGAGTAGATGACATGTTCTTTGTGAAGAAAACTTGCTTTCTTGCATTCAAGGTTTCATCCAATTTATCCATTCTTTTCTTCAAATCACCATGTCTTTCCTTCAGCATTTCACAAATATTTGTCTTTCTATCAAGCTCATTTTGAACATTGCATCCGGCTCTTACAAGACTTTCATTGTCAGTCTTTAGTTGTTTATTTTGTTGAAGAAGATTTGTATTTTCTTGAATGAGAAAAGCCATTTTCTGTTTTAACTGCTTGTTTTTATCATACGATTCCTTCAAGGCATCATGCAGTTTCTCAACAAAGGATTCAAGATCATCATCATCACTTTCAGATAGAGAGTGTGTGGAAGTTACCTCATTATTTCCAATAGCCATGAAGGCCATTTGAGCTGATTCTTCTTCTTCTTCAACTTCCCCTTCGGAGTTGCATTCATTCCAAGTAATCTGAAAGTTGTTGAATCTTGGCTTCCTATCAGCTTTTCCATCTTTCATCTTCTTCATGGGGCATTCGTTTGCATAGTGTCCAGGTTGTCCACATTCGAAGCATTTGTCCAACTGTTTCTTGTTGAAATCTTGTTTTCCTTTGTACTTTGCAATAGATGGCTGATTCTGGAATTGATTGCTAGGTCCTCCCCTTCTAAACTTTCTTTTATTCAGGATTCTTTTGAAGCCTCTGGTGATGAGAGCAAGATCATTATCATCACCATCCGAGTCTTCATCATCCAGATGAGCAGAATCATCTTCACCTTGAGTAGTCTTTAGAGCAATGTTTCTCTTTGCTCTAGCATCCTCTTCCTCCTGCACTTTAGATTTCAGTTTCAACTCATAAGTGGTTAGAGAGTTAATGATAGATTCAATAGGCACAGAACTTAAATCCTTGGCCTCCTCTATTGCTGTCACTTTATTTTCCCATTCTTTGCCCAAGACATTGAGAATTTTCCTGTTTTTCTCTCCCAAGGTGTACTCTTTGCCCAACGCCTCGAGATCTTTGATCAAGTCAGTGAACCTGCAATACATTTTGTCAATATCCTCAAGAGGTTCAATTTTAAATGATTCATATTTCGTGACCAAGATGGCCTTTTTCTGTTCTTTCACATTGTCACCACCCTCATGGATTTCTCTTAGTTTATCCCACATTTCTTTAGCCGATTTGCAGCCTTTTACTCTGATTGATTCATTTGAATCTAGGGCACTATAAATAACATTCATGGCCTTGGCATTCAATGTGAGGTTAGTCCTATCTTGAGCATTCATTTCAACTCTTGTTTTTGGCCGAAGCAACCCTGTATCTGCATCAAGAAAGTTAGCTTCATGCGGTCCTTCACTCACAATAAACCATAGTTCAATATCAATAGATTGCAGAAAGATAATCATTCGTTCTTTCCAGCTAACATAGTTAGAGCCACTGAACATGGGAGGCCTAGTAACAGATTGCCCCTCAACAAACATAGCATGACTGGTTGTCATCTTTACTCCAAGCCGTTAGAGCTTAATCTCAAGGAGACCAAGCTCTGATACCAATTGTAAGTCCCAAAGACAACCAAGAGGGGGGTGAATTGGGTTGATTAAAATCCTAACCAAATTTATGCACTTTTCCTTTAATTGAAATTTACCTTCTTTTCTAGTAATGATTAGCCAAGTAGATTAGAAGACAGGAGCAATATTGATCAGAAAAACAAGTATAGAAAAGCAATGAGAATTTTATTAAACAGAAAAGTAAAATAGGGAATCAAACCAGGTGTCTACCAAGCTATCCTCAAACTTGAAGACCAAACACTAGGAAGAGCAACTTCTCTTTGATGAAAGAAGATCGACTAGATGTACAATGGAGGGAGCACTTCCTCCTTGCCCTAAGCCTTACTTAGTCAAGTTAAGAAGTTTTACAATCACTCAGAAAACCCTCAACAAAGCTACACTAAAGATCCTTTCAACCACAAAAGAAATGCTCAACAGAAATTCACACCACTTTAATACAAATCTGCTTTGGAGACTATTTTCTAGCTAAAATATCTCTATAGAACTTGTAAACAAAGTGAGCAAAAGTCCCTGCTTGGTTCTAACCAGTTTGATTTTAAAGGGAACCAGAAATGGGCTTCATCAATGCTTCCAACGGATAAAAGGCAGCTGAAGAGTCAACTAGCCGTTGGAGCTGTCGGACGTCCGACGAGCAAATCATCGTCCGAACCAATCGTCCGAAAACAGCAAGTTTGACGTTCGGACGTCCGATGAGTGTTTATCGTCCGACAGTACAGCGTCCGAGCTTAGGCCGAGAGTTGACAAGTTAATTTGGAATTTCTCGGACGTCCGATGCGGTTGATGTGCGTCCGAGGTGTGCGTCCGAACCTTCCGGACGTCCGATGGCTCTTTATGAGCGTCCGACATAACTTCCTTCTTGATGTTCTTACTTCTTTCGGACGTCCGACAGATTCCTTTCGGCCGTCCGACATGAGTGTCCTGTTTCCTTTTTGATGTTCTTTCTCCTTTCGGACGTCCGACAGTTTCCTTTCGGCCGTCCGACCTGTTTGTCCTGTTTTTTCTTCTCCTTTTGATTGTTTTGCATTTCATGACACATTCGAACCTGATTCTAAACACAAACACTCATATTTGAAGAAAGTTAGATAAACATTTCAAAGTACCAAGAATAACACACTTGACGTACTAACAAGACAGTATCTTTGATTGGAACAAAACAATGACTAAATTCATTCATATTATTTCAATCTTGTTTGCCACATCCAAAGCATCGTAGACTGAAGTCAATTAAACATATGCTTTCTTTGTTTCATCAGGCCTGATCAAAGTGTTCACTTTCTTGGTCTGTATAAACAAACTTTTGTGATCATCAAAACCAAGAATAACATTCTTCATTTTCCCTTGTAAATCAAAATTCATTTTCCAAAAAAAAAATTCACCTTTTAAAACCATTTCTTTTATTTTTATAAAAAATGGGCGCGACAGTTGGCGACTCCACTGGGGACTTAGAGAGTCCGAACAAATTTGATTTAGTCAATCTTTTTCTTCTTTTAACCTTTTCATATATCGCATTTGGATGTTTAGGGTTGCATTTTTCTTTTTCTAGGATTTTTGCATTTCGGCGTATCAACTCACTCCCTCACACATTTGCGTACGATTGATTTGATGGATGAATGATTTATGTGATGTGATCTCGCGCTTTACATTGCATTTGGGTGGGGGGAATTTTACCCTAGAGTCTCGCGTTGGTTCTCGATCCCTCCCCTCCAAACGAAGCACTTCATACGTGCATGTATAGTTTTATACCCTATTTTTTTTTTCTTTTTCGTGGGCGCCATCCCACACCTCCTTGTAGGATTAGGATCGATTGCCTTGGGTAGGCGGATGGTGTGCTCTGCGCCCATAGCGCTACCTAAGGGATCACTCGAGCCACCGACCGAAGGCCCTGGGAGTGATGACCCTTCGCCTTTAGGTCTGAAGGCTTGGGAGCCGAAGCCTTATCGAGTCTAGATGCATTAGTGAGCCAAACCTTATGCATCCAACGTGTTATAATTGTCCAACGTGTTATGTGATTATGTGTTGAACTAACGTTTCCTTGTTTCTTATCTTTTGCATTCACAAACGTTAGAAAATAAGAGATCTGGCATGATCCTCTTTTATGACCTACCCTTATAGATAGGCTATTGCACGTTTAGAAATTTCGGTATATTTCATTCGTAAATTAATAATGGCATGTCATTTTTAGGCCTACCCTGGCGTATAAAGGGTTCCTTAGGTCATATTTCATTTCAAATTGCATGTTTTATTGCTTTAATACACTGGCATCATGCATCCACCTTAGAGGGAATGCCATTTAGGGGATCCCGTGCTAGGATTAAACCGCCATGTGTCTCGGATATATAATCCAATGAGACTTGCACGTTTATATTTCCTGTACCATCTAAAGGGGTAGTGCACAAGATAAGGTAGGATCCGGTCATTTTCATAGAGCGATCTTTGGAATATGAGCATCTAATAATCATCTTTTGGCCATTTTTTACATGGTTGGTAAAAATTCCCTTGCATAAAGGACATTAATTTGGAAAAAGTCACAAATGATTCCTCACTGTTGAGACGATGAATATAGAGGCCAAATCTTGATTTTAGGAGGCTCATAGACTAATGCATCGCAATGATTTTCTTGAAACTACCAATGAGTAGACAATTCGATCAATTTTTGAAATAAACCATCAGTTTCATTCAATCCATTGGACCATTTTATTCATCAATTTCATCCAATCCATTTTGTCAATTCATTCAATTTTAGGACAATATAATCATTTTTTGAATAAATCATTAACTCCATTTCATTCATTCGGCCAATTCACCCTTTTTTTTTAGGGTAATCGAACCGATTTTGAATAAATCAAGTTTCATTCGATCCATTTGATCGATCTACCCTTTTTAGGGTGATCCAATCAATTTTGGATAAATCAAATTTTATTCAATTCATTTGACCAATTTACCTATTTTTAGGGCAATTCGATCGTTTTTTTTGAATAAATCATCAATTTTATCCAATCCATTTGACCCATTTTTTCCCCTTTAAGGTTTAAGTCTAAGGTTCACTGAATAAATTAATCAAGACATTGCAATCTCTTTTACACATCATTTTATGTGTTGATTAAAACAGGCAATCCATTCGGACTTTGTCCTCATTTTTTTAGGACAAATGTCTCTTCTCACTCCAATTGGTCGAATTTTTCAAATTATTTTTCACTCAATCAATTGATCGGATTCATCAGGTATTGTATGGTGCCTACCCTAGAGGATTGCATTTTCATGCTAGGCCTACCCTTGGCATAAAAAGGTTCCCCCATAGGACATGCATACCGATTTTGCAGTTTTGCCTACTAACTCGGGGTATTTTTCTTTTGTTTTCTCCCCTCCCCTGCATTCGTAAAAATGCTTTAATAAGATGAAAATATTTTTCTATGTCTGATAAAATTTGAAAATTACAAGTATTACTTGATTCTTGGGCAAATCCTACAATGAAAACATGAATGATCCATCTGAAAGCTCTGGACTAAAGCCTCTGAGAGACTTTATAATTGTTTTCAAAGGGAAATTCTGTTTATTTGATTTGTTAATACATTTTTGTTCTAAAAGAAAGGGAGACAAAAGTGTATATGTGGGGTTTTTTAGAAGTTTTCTCTTCTCATTTGTATTATAATTGCACGAGGAAATTTTGTTTTAAACATTTTTAGCAATAAAGTTTTGGACAATTGTTGTTTTTATTCATTGGAGATTTCATGATGAATTTTAAGAAATAAGACTAAATTGAGTTTTCCTCAACCTCCAGTCTGAAAATTCACAAGTGTATGCTTTCTAAAATTCTTACGTCCACTGGATTGGTGATAAAAAAGAAAAAGAAAAAAAAAAGAGGGTGAACGGTCACTTAAAGGCCCAATGAGATACCTTTTCTCCTTCACAAAAGCACCCCAAGATAAAATCAGTCACATTGATTGATAAATTGCAAATTGGGGCAATCTTTGCTTGAAAAATGTCAACTGTGTCTAAAAGATTCAACTCACATCTCAGTGAAAGCAAAAAGGTGCATTATTCTTGTTTGTTTTGAAAATTTGGAATGATACTCCGAGCGTTCGTTTCTCTACCCATACAGATTTTATCATTTGCTCTCCCATTTGAGCCTTTGAAAGAATAATTTCGTTTCAAATAAGAGCCTTAATGATCACTACCCTACATTGGAAAATTTTCAAATATCAAAAGAGAATGGATTTTTCAATGAGCAATTCGTTATTTTGGTTGTCATGAAGCGTAAGAATGATGCTTTGGCCATCGTTTCTACAACCTAAACACTATTTATCCCTTGCATCCTTGTTTGAGCTGAAATGGGTGGTTCTTTTCAAAGCACCTATGATCGCACCCCACATTGGGGAAGAAGATTGGAGAATTTTCCAAAAGAAAAGGGAAAGGCAAAAATATCGAACCTAAATAGAGAAAATTTGATCCTACCATCAATATTTGGGCTTCAATTTTTGAAAAGAAAAAGGAGGAGTGTCTGGAAAATCACCTATGTTTCACAGATATAGATGAACAGGAGTCTTCCTCAGTTGAGCATAAATTGGGGCAAATTTTTGGAAAATTTCAAAGGAATGGCCGAAAGCTGAAGGAAAAATCAAAAACAAAAAGAAAAGAGAAAAATGAAAGAGAAAAAGAGCCTCAATTGAGAATAAATTGGGGCAAGTCATGATTTAACCCTAAAAGATGGTTGATACAATAATGCAATCTCAGATCATTTAAATCACGTTCGAAATCCGATATCAAACCTTAACTTTTCTGAGCACCCCACCAGACCCCATTACAAAAGGCGAAAGTCCTGACTTCTGTTTCTTTGCAATATCTCTGTCAAGAAAATTTCTAATTGGTAAGTGAAGCTCATACACTGATGCCGAGAAATTTTTAGATGTATTTCTGAATTGATTAGATGAGATTCACACTGCTCATCATGTGTGTCGCGCCCCACTTTTTGATGGTGTAAGGGTAGTGTGTAAGATATGTATGTGAACGTATGTGAAAGTGAAAATAAAAGGCCGTGGGATTGTGAAATGCGACGGTTTGGCCAAAAATATAGTTCAAAAAGGGTTTTTTGAATGGGAAAATGGAGTCGCCACTTGGTATAGAGTTAGGGTGTACCAAGTCACCCAAAAATGATTTTTGGAAAGAAAAGAAAACAAACCCTTTTTTAAAGAACTTTTAGGTCTATGTAACCAAAGAAAGGGATCGGGGGTCACATTTGATAAGGGAGAAGGCAAAGGCAAAGCCTAAGGCACTCCCTTACCCTAGCCAAAGCTAGTTGCGTGATTTAGCCCCACTTTTCCTAATTCTTCTACCCAAAATATGCGTTGCATGTTGGATGTGACTAATGGATATGAAAAGGAAAGAAAAATGCAATCCTAAATCTAAAATGTCTCTTATCAGGCTTTTTGGTCCCAACCACATGAGTTGTGATGGCCAATAAGGAAAGCCCTCATAGAGGTCATGGATAATGCAAATGAGGACTCAAGTATGAGTGTAAGTGTGCAAATGTAAGAAAAGTGCAAGTGTGCCAATTGAGAAAATAAAGGTGTTTGTGTGCGAATGGATGAAAATAAGGTATAATGGTAGTAAATATATAAGTGCAATTGGGTGCAATTTGTGAGGTAGAAAAATAAGTAAGTGATAGGAAAAGAAGAAAAATGTGCGAACATGACATGTGGATTGAGAAAAAATATAAGTAGTGAGAAAATGTGGATAAGAAAGTGAGGAAGTGATATGATAAAAATGAGAGTGTATGAACCTAGAGGAATGCATCAAGTCGGGTACGGGAATCACTCCTAACTTCACGATTTTAATTTTTCCTTTGATTAGAAGGAAGAACTAGCGTGCTAAGGCTATTTTGTAGCCACACTCGCTCGTTTCCCTTATCGAAAAGGGACTCTCAAGCAAATGTACCCTATAACTAGCATGAGGATGCAAAAACCTAAGATGAAGGGGAAAGGATGGGAGAGGCATGCCAAATGCTAGAAAACTAAGAAAAATGCATGAAATGTAGTGAGACATGCAAGTATGTACTAACGAGAGGGGACGGCCTATTGGGTCTAGCATTGGATTAGCTCCTTTCTAGCGCTCTCTCACAAGCATTGGACTTGTAAGAGCTCAATGGGACAACCATGACTAGCATTGGACTAGCCACGGTTACGTTCATTTGCATCCATCATACACATATATAAGTAATGTGCATAATTAAAGCAAGTAGACATGTGAGCACGTATTTTCACATAACACATAGCACATAAGCATATTTATCTAGATGCCAAACCCTAAGAAAGCGATTAAACACATAACACATAGACATGTAAAACACACAAGGCAATTAATGCCCTAACTATTACATTTTTTGGGGGAAGGCCTACTACAATCTAAAAGGGGAATAAGAAGGAATAAAACAATTAAATCCCTAACTATTACAATTTTGGCATTCGAGTGCCTTCCAAAATGATCAAAATTGAACTAAAAATAAATATACAAAACTAAAGCCAATAAAGCGAATGAATAAATAAATGAAATAAATAAATAAACATTCGAGAGGCCATGCAATTAAACATGTAAATCACATAGACACATAAGGTCAAATAAAGTGAAAATAAAGGATAGAGTGTACCTCTCTTGAATTGATGGCCTAAAGAGATGGACTTTACTTATTTACCCTCCAAAATAATAAAAGAGTCAAGGCATCACTTTAATTAAGAAATAATTACAAAAGATAGACATGAAATTGAATCAATTAAATCATGTAGACAACCCATATTTAAGAAGTCAAAAGAAGGAAGGACTTGATTGCAAAAATTAACAAAGCTTTGGGGTCAAAATTAAAGAAAAATAAAGCTTAGGGACCTATTTGCTATTAAGTTAGGGACCCAATTGAAAGCATTGAAAGTTTGTAGGGCCATAGTGAAATTAAAGAAAAGTACAGGGACTGATCTGCAAATGCGTTCTCTGGTTTCTTAATGGATCAAGCCATTGGGCCATTTTATTCATTTCTTAGGCCGAAACCCCTCTTAGCCCCAAAACAAGACCCAAGCCAAACAAACAGGCTAGCCTACACTTTACAACAAATAAACCCAACCAAAACAAGTGGGCTTTTACCTCCTAAGCCCAAGTCAGAAACCCAAACAAAAATGAATTAAAACCCCATTTTTACAAACCCAAACACATGTTATGACCCACAACCTAAACCATAATACTAAACCCAACAAGATTAGTAAATCAACAAAAATTATTATGCCACAATTATGATCTAAATCCCAGAATTAATATATCCAACAAAGTCAGATAAAATAGGCAAACATAGGATTAAGCTCAAGAAAGGCAAAATGAATTCGATTTTTCCAAATTTCGGGGGGCACGGTAAACAAGGGGGAGACTTGAGGGGTTAGAGTACAATTATCGAAAGTTTTTCATGCAAGTTCATGCAAAATTACGCAGCTTACGATTCTGCAATATTATCTCTGCTGCTAACTTTTATCAAAACTCAACTAAAATGCCTTAAACCTCTGCCGAAACTTCAAAAACAAATCCACAAGATAAGAGCCTAAAATTCCAACCATAATCTTGCAATCAAGAAACAAACAAAAGACTCAACATTCACAGAAAACATCTCTCCAGGTTCTCGGATGGGGCCAACTGACAACTTTTATTCAAAAAGGCAGAAATGAATAACAATGGCAAAACTGCAAACATGTTCTACTGAAGGAAATCTGATATGAGTCAAATCATTCACATGCAAAAACCACGAGCACAGTGTAGAATTCTTTTGGAAAAACCCATACAAAGCCACGAGGAAACTTTCTTTTGAACACAAATACTCTTCGTAACTCTGATGGCAGGAATCTCATGCGGAACTTCAAACAAGACCAACAAACCTATCACCCAAACACCACTGAACATTTCAATTAGCAAAAGTGAACCCAGAGTCATTTGTCTAGAAACACCAACTTGCATAAATCATGCCTTGCGGCTAAACAAAGACAACCAAACAGAAGACTGGTAGTAAATAAAGTTGCAAAACTACAAATCTAAACCAATAAACCAGAAACTCATGCCAGCCAAAACTTCTTGTGACTAAGCAATGCACCAAGAATTTTCAACGTAAGGAAAACAATTGAACGACTTAGCCGGTTTCTTCACACGAAAATGAAGGCAAGTTGGCTTTCAATTAGAATTTCCAATTAGGCATTTTATCAAACACTGAATGGGCATAAAAATTGAGCAAAACTTTGTTCAATTGATGTCATAATCAGCCCCAAAATTTATAAGAAGCAAACAAATTCAGCCCAATCGACGTATACAGCATCCATATTCAAAAATTTGAGGCCAATTGGCAGGAAAATCACACTAGATGAAGCCACGGCAGACCCATTTCACACACTTGAGAAGAACTGAAATTTAAATAGAAAACTTACAGAGCTCTTGACAATGAAGATCCGCGGGCGATGATGGTGGGTTCCGGTGGTGGCAATGGCAGACAGCAGCGGCAGCGGACGCGAACTGGTGGTGGCTTGGTTCTTCCTCCGTCTCCTAGATCCCGTTTCTTTTCCTCAGCCGTAAGCCTCCTCTGTTTCTCACCTAGCCGCTACTTCCATATATTATTTTTTCTTTTTCCAGCCGTAAGCCTCCCCTAATTTTTCTTTTTCATCCGCTTGGCCCTTTTTCCTCCGGCTCCTCTTCTGTTTTCCTTTCCTTGGCCTTTTGCTTGCTCAAAACCCTAGCAGTCCCTCTCTGTTTTTTTCATTTTTTCTGTTCCTCAGCCTTCTCCCTTTTTGGTCCGTAGCTCCCTCTGTTTTTCTTTCTATTTTTCAGACCAAACTCCCTTGATTTTTAGCTTACCCCTCTCCGCAGCTTTTTCTTTGGATTTTTATTCCTTGCTCTGTTGTCTCTCCCTCTCTCGTTCTTGCCTCACCCCCAGATTTTTGTTTCTTTTTTCCTTTTTCTCCTCCCCAACCCAGAGCTCCCTTGTCGCCTTTCATTTTTTTTCTTTTTTTTTCTGCCGTTTCCTCCCATAACCTCTTTTGCAATTTTTTCTTTTATTTCCCTAAATTTTCTAAGCCCCCCAAGTGTCTAACACCTCACCTAGAAGGTGTTGTGTTGTCAAACAAAATAAAGGGACACTTGTCCCTATGCATATTCTCCACTTGTCTAGCATGCAAATTTTCACCTATTTCACACATTTCCCTTATTATATTTTTGTATATTTTCTCTTTTTCTCTCTTTTTCTTTTTTCGATAAAGTTTAATACTAAAAAAATAAAAAATAAAAGACTAATGAGCAAAATAAAATAAAAACCCTAGAATTGAAACAAATAAAGTTAAGATTAAATTAATCAAACAAATAAAGTTTTTTTTAAAAAAAATCAAAAATTTGGTGTCTACAGTTTGCCCCTCTTTGTTTGAGTTTTGAAAAAACTTGAGACAAAAAAGTAGACACCAAATACTTACCTGTGTTATCTGGCTGCAAATTACTCAAATGACTGACGCTTTTGAAATGAGGACTGACCCCGTTAATGAAAAATTTTAAAATGGGACTGACCCCAAACAAAATTTAAATCGTGGGACTGACCCGAATGAAATGAAAATCATGGGACTGACCCGAATCAAAATTTAAAATCATGGGACTGGCCCGAATAAAATGAAAATCATGGGACTGACCTGAATAAAATGAAAATCATGGAACTGGCCCGAATAAAATGAAAATCATGGAATGCACGCTAGTGGGACTGACCCACGGCTAGCGGCAGGGTAAAATGAAAGGCACACTAGTGGGACTGACCCAACGGCTAGTGGCGGTGTAAAATGAAAAGCTGGTATGTATGAAAAAACTGCATAGGACCTGTTTGAAAAAAAATTATCCAAAGATTTGCCCCAGTGTGATGAATTGGTTAGTGGGATTAAACCCGAGCCTGCCTTGATAATCGGTAGGTCAGTGGGATTAAACCCGAGCCTGCCTTGAAAAATCGGTCAGTCAGTGGGATTAAACCCGAGCCTGCCTTTGACAAATTGGTCGGAGGGATGAAACCCGAGCTTGCCTTGATAAATTGGTCGGTCAGTAGGATTAAACCCGAGCCTGCCTTGATAAATTGGTCGGTCAGTGGGATTAAACCCGAGGCTGCCTTGATAATCGGTAGGTCAGTGGGATTAAACCCGAGCCTGCCTTTGACAAATTGGTCGGTCAGTGGGATTAAACCTGAGCCTGCCTTTGACAAATTGGTCAGAGGGATGAAACCCGATCCTGCCTTTGACAAATTGGTCGGTCAGTGGGATTAAACCCAAGCCTGCCTTGATAATCGGTAGGTCACTGGAATTAAACCCGAGCCTGCCTTTGACAAATTGGTCGGTCAGTGGGATTAAACCCGAGCCTGCCTTGATAAATTGGTCGGTCAGTGGGATTAAACTCAAGCCTGCCGAGAATAAAAGTGGTCAGTGGGATAAAACCCAAGCATGCCGAGAATAAGAGCGGTCAGTGGGATAAAACCCAAGCCTGCCGAGAATAAAAGCGGTCAGTGGGATAAAAACCCCAGCCTGCCGAGAATAAAAGAATAAGAGCGGTCAGTGGGATAAAACCCGAGCCTGCCGAGAATAAGAGCGGTCAGTGGGATAGCACCCGAGCCTGCCGTGAGAAATTAAAACACACACGTTAGTGAGATAAAGTCAATGCTAACGGTGGTAGAAGAAAAACGCACACGTTAGTGAGATAGACTCGATCCTAACGGTGATAGAAGAACAGAAACACACACGTTAGTGAGATAGACTCGTTGCTAACGGTGGATAAATCAGTGAATTAAATGTGGTTGTCAAGAATGGAAAATGGAAGGGTGCGCGGCGGGCGCTGAAATTTCATCAACAAGAAATTGAAATTTGTCAAGGAACAAGAAATTAAATTCAAGTTTGATTTTTGAGAATCTTTTCAAAAATAATTTGCCCAAACTTCCACCAATTATTGTGCAACCGATCAATTGATTTGCATTACGGCATGGTTGCTCCTCCTTGAGGCCTTGATTCATAAGGTTTTGACTTACGCTTCTTCATCGATTTCAGCCATGAGTACCTGCACAGGGGCTTGCCAAAGTACAACATGCACTTTATCTTAAAATATTGCAACTTTTACTCATGAAAAGAGCAGTGTGATTGATTTGAAAGTCTTGCTTGACTCTTTGACGAAATCCTCAAATGGACTATAAAAAATATTTGCCCCGGTGTGGGCCCATTTGATTGCAAAAATTGGTTTGGATGCTTCTCCATTTATTTGAACAAAGTAAGAAACTGGGTTTTCTATATAATGTGAAGAAAATTGAACGTCTTGCTTAACTCATACAGAAAATTTCATGATGAATTTCTCAAAATAATGCCAAATCACAAAAGATTTCTTCCTCGCTTTTAGCATCGATGCTTTGGGTAATGGGTCACCACTTGCAGGACCAATCAAGTGGGCGTTATTTCTGATTTTGAGGTGGCTAAGGGAAATGAGAGGTCGGGACTTGTTTTATTCTTGTGCCCAAATTGTATGTAATCCCTTCAATATCACATCTTAGTGAAAGCAAATAGTTTGTCACCCCTATTTCTTAAGAAAATTGAGTCAACATATAAGCTTTAAGCTTGCAACAAATGGGTAGAAAC
Source organism: Coffea canephora (assembly GCA_036785865.1). NCBI lineage: Eukaryota > Viridiplantae > Streptophyta > Magnoliopsida > Gentianales > Rubiaceae > Coffea > Coffea canephora. The sequence continues at coordinate 10,928,620 of CM071917.1, read as the reverse complement.
GATAGTTAAACATGTGAAAACTGGTTATACCCTTATGATCACAAATGATTGATGGATTTTTTACGAGCATGATCCTCACTTTGGATTGTCATGAAGGAATAAGTCAACGATGGACTTTATTAGCTTGTAATGTGGCTTGAAACGATAGTTGAAGGATAAGTCTTTCAAGGACATTGCACCGAAGATCGCATTTTTCCAAAATTGCCCCCTATTCTGAACTCAAAGATCTCAGAATTTGTTTGTATTCTTCTCATCATTCACCAGGGACTTCAGCGTCGAATTTTTCTGCATTTTCTTGCATTTACTTTTCTTGCTTCGCTTTTTGCCTCTTTTTCCTTTCCCTCAACTTGGTGGGTTTTCACATGGTGAGTAGCGTCAACCCCATACCCAAGCAATTCAGAAATACAACTAAAATTTTTCGGCATCAGAAATTTTCTTGACAGGGCCATTGCAAAGAACAGAAGTCAGAACTTTCGGCTTTTGTAATGGGTTCTGGTGGGGTGTTTAGAAAAGTTAAGGGTTGAAGGCAGATTTCAAGAGTGGTTTGAGTAATCTGAGATCGCATTGTTGTGCCAACCCTATTTTAGGGTTAAATCAAGACTTGCCCCAAAGTTTATGCTCAATTGAGGCTTTTTCTCTTTCATTTTCTTTCTTCTTTTGATTTTTCGGCCTTCTGCCATTCTTTGAAATTTTCAAAATTTGCCCCAGTTTATTTGTGAACTGAGGTTCTCTTTTCTTCTTTTGTCTTTTGATTTTGTGGCTTTTCACTTTTTCATTTCTTGAAATTTTCCTTTTCAACTCAAACTTGCCCCAGTGTGGGGTTTACGATTCTCAGGGGTTGCCAAATGAAGTATTTTATTCTGAAGGCTCAAAAGGGATAACTAGGGATAGAATGCTTGATCGGAAAAGAAGAGGGCCTGACTTTTATTCTGTTCCTTACAATAACTCTGAAAGGAAACTTTCATTAATGGGAAATTTCTGGCATGTATCTGAATTAACTGACTGAGGAAGACCCTTGTTCATCCATATCTGTGAAACATAGGCGGTCCGTGCGGACAAATCTCTTCCTTTTCTTCTCTTCCTTTTTTTTTAAAAAAATTGGAACCCAAGTGGAATCAAATTTCCCCAATTTGCGGTTCCTTCTCCTTTTTTCTTTTTCTTTTTCAAAATTCCCCAATGTGGGGTGCGATCATATGTGCACTCGAAAAGAACCACCAATTTTTTGGCTCAAATGAGGATGCAAGGGATAAATGGTGTTTAGGTTGTAGAAACGATGACCAAAGTATCATTCTTACGCCTCATGACAACCAAGTAAACGAATTGCTCGTTGAGAATCCATTCCCTTTTGAAAATCTTTCCAATGTAGGGTAGTGATCATTAAGGCTCTTATTTGAAACGAAATTATTCTTTCAAAGGCTCAAATGATAAAAATCTGTATAGGTAGAGAAACAAATGCTCGAAGTATCATTCCGAATTTTCAAAACAAACAAGAATAATGCACATTTTTTTGCTTTCACTTAGATGTGGATTGAACTAGATTAGACACAATGAACATTTGCAAGCAAAAAGTTGCCCCAATTTGCAACTTATCAATCAATGTGACTGATTTTTATTTTGGAGTTAAGTGAAGGAGAAAGGTATCTCATGGGCCTTCTGAGTGACCTCTTTTAATTCTGAGCACTCTTATTGCATAGCTCGGATCACCAATCTAGTGTACACAAGGATTTTAGAAAGCATACCCTTGCGAATTTTCAGGCTGGAGGTTGAAAAAACTCTCAATTCGGTCTTATTTCTTAAAATTCATCATGAAATCTCTTAATGAGCTCAATAAAGAATGAAATGTACACGAGTATTATACAAAACAAATAATTGTCTGAACAAAAGCTTCATTATTGCCAATGTTTGAAAAATTTAAAAGCAATTCTACAAAATTCCTTTGCACATGTATACACATTTTCTCTCTTAATATCCCCTTTTTCTTTGAGCAATGAAATCCCTTAGATGTTTTGCATGAGCGCTTTCAGATGATTTTCGAATTCACGTTGTAGGGCCTGCCTAAGAATCAAGTAATACTTGTAATTTTCAAACTTTATCAGATCAAAATTGTTATCAGATATAGAAAAGTATTTTCCCCTTATTGAAATATTTTTTATGAATGCAGGTGGAGGGGAAAAACAAAAGGAAAAATACCCAGAGTCAGTAAGAAAGAATAAAAAATCGGTATGCATGTCCTATGGGGGAACCCTTTTTATGCCATGGGTAGGTCTAGCATGAAAATGCAATTCTCTAGGGTAGGTACTATACCATACCTGATGAATCCGATCAATTGATTGAGTGAAAAATGATTTGAAAAATTTGGCCAATTTGGAGTGAGAAGAAACATTCGTCCTAAAAATGAGGACAAAGTCTGACTGAATTGCTTATTTTGATCGACGCATGATGTGTCAAAAGGGGTAAAATGGTCAAATGTATTGAATGAAATTTGATTATTTATTAAAAATTGAATGGATAACCCTAAAAAATGAATTCAACTAATCAAATGAATTGAATGAAATCAATTGATCAAACCGGTCGAGTGAAAGGATGATTTATTCAAAATCGACCGAATTGCCCTAAAAATAGGTTAACTGGTCAAATGGATCTGATGATTTATTTAAAACCGACTAGCTTGCCCTAAAAATGAACAAATTGATAAAATGGACTGGATGAAATTGATGAATAAAATGATCCAATAGACTGAATGGAATTGACGGCTTATTGTGATGCATTAGTCTATGAGCCTTCTAAAATCAAATTTTAGCCTCAGTTTTTTATCGTCTCAATAGCGAGGAATTATTTGTGAATTTCTTCAAATTAATGTCCTTTTTGCAAGGGATTTTTACCAATTTGATAAAATGGCCAAAAGGTGATTATTAGACGCTCATATTCCAAAGATCGCCGCATGAAAATGATCGGATCCCACCTTACCTTGTGCACTACCCCTTTGGATGGTACAGGAAATATAAACGTGCGAGTCTCATTGGATTATATATCCGAGACACTGGGTGATTTATTCCTAGCACGGGATTGCCTAAATGGCATTCCTTTTCTAGGGTTTATGCACGATGCCAGTTTATTAAAGCGATAAAACATGATATTATGACCTAAAGGGACCTTTTATACGCCAAGGTAGGCTTAGAATGCTATGCAATTATTAATCTATGAATGCAATATACCAAAATCTTTAAACGTGCAATAACCTATCTACAAGGGTAGGTTCTAAAAGAAGGTCATGCCAGACCTCTTATTTTCTAGGGTGTAGGAATGCAATGGAGACACAAAACCAAGAAAAGTTAGTTCAGCCAGATAAATACACATAACACATTGTAGCAACCAGATAAAGCAATCAGTACAAAGAAATAAAGCAATAGGAGGGAAAAAGGGTTAGATCCCTCCCCTCGTGAATAGTGTCCCTAATAAGGCAAGGCAGACTCTACCCTAGGCAAGCTATCATGGATGCATTAGGTATTGGCACACTAATGCATCTAGACTCGATAGGTTTTAGGTCCCCGAGCCTTCAGACTTGGAAACCAAGGGTCATCAATCCCAAGGTTCTTTGTCGGTGGCTCGAGCGATTCCCCAGACATTGCTACGCACACATCGTGTCACGGCTCCATGTCATGAGTGAATCTATAAAAAATCCTCAACCTTCGACTAAAAACTAAAGACTATGAACCCAAAGCTTAAAATGGAAGATTGAGTGACCCCTCGGATCATGCTACTCACACATCGTGTCGCGATCACAAATCCAAGTGAGTCGCCTAAAATCCTAATAGGGTGGAGTGGCGTGACAAGCCACTAAAAGGAAAATAAATGAGGGGTGAAAAATTAAAGCGTATGCACGTATGCTAGTGCTCGTTTGGAGGGGAGGGATCAAGAACCAACACGAGGCTCTAGGGTATGTCCCCCACCCAAATGCAATGCAAAGCGCGAGATAAAACAAGTAAAACATACATCCAAACAACCAAATCATACATACGTGAATGAGGAAGTAGTTTGATATGCGTGCGAGGCAAAAAATCCTAAAAATGAAAAATGCAACCCTAATATCCAAATGCTATGCATAACAAGGGTAGAAAACGGAAAAGAATGGCTAAATCAAATGCTTGGACCCACTTAGGAAGTCCCCAGTGGAGTCACCAAGCTGTCGCGCCCCACTTTTTGATGGTGTGAGAGTAGTGTGTGAGATATGTATGTGAACGTGTGTGAAAGTGAAAATAAATGGCCGTGGGATTGTGAAATGCGACGATTTGGCCAAAAATATAGTTCAAAAAGGGTTTTTTGAATGGGAAAATGAAGTCGCCACTTGGCATAGAGTTAGGGTGTACCAAGTCACCCAAAAATGATTTTTGGAAAGAAAAGAAAACAAACCCTTTTTTAAAGAACTTTTAGGTCTACGTAACCAAAAAAAGGGATCGGGGGTCACATTTGATAAGGGAGAAGGCAAAGGCAAAGCCTAAGGCACTCCCTTACCCTAGCCAAAGCTAGTTGCGTGACTTAGCCCCACTTTTCCTAATTCTTCTACCCAAAATATGCGTTGCATGTTGGATGTGACTAATGGATATGAAAAGGAAAGAAAAATGCAATCCTAAATCTAAAATGTCTCTTATGAGGCTTTTTGGTCCCAACCACATGAGTTGTGATGGCCAATAAGGAAAGCCCTCATAGAGGTCATGGATAATGCAAATGAGGACTCAAGTATGAGTGTAAGTGTGCAAATGTAAGAAAAGTGCAAGTGTGCAAATGTAAGAAAAGTGCAAGTGTGCCAATTGAGAAAATAAAGGTGTTTGCGTGCGAATGGATGAAAATAAGGTATAATGGTAGTAAATATATAAGTGCAATTGGGTGCAATTTGTGAGGTAGAAAAATAAGTAAGTGATAGGAAAAGAAGAAAAATGTGCGAACATGGCATGTGGATTGAGAAAAAATATAAGTAGTGAGAAAATGTGGATAAGAAAGTGAGGAAGTGATATGATAAAAATGAGAGTGTATGAACCTAGAGGAATGCATCAAGTCGGGTACGGGAATCACTCCTAACTTCACGATTTTAATTTTTCCTTTGATTAGAAGGAAGAACTAGCGTGCTAAGGCTATTTTGTAGCCACACTCGCTCGTTTCCCTTATCGAAAAGGGACTCTCAAACAAATGTACCCTATAACTAGCATGAGGATGCAAAAACCTAAGATGAAGGGGAAAGGATGGCAGGGGCATGCCAAATGCTAGAAAACTAAGAAAAATGCATGAAATGTAGTGAGACATGCAAGTATGTACTAACGAGAGGGGACGGCCTATTGGGTCTAGCATTGGACTAGCTCCTTTCTAGCGCTCTCTCACAAGCATTGGACTTGTAAGAGCTCAATGGGACAACCATGACTAGCATTGGACTAGCCACGGTTACGTGCATTTGCATCAATCATACACATATATAAGTAATGTGCATAATTAAAGCAAGTAGACATGTGAGCACGTATTTTCACATAACACATAGTACATAAGCATACTTATCTAGATGTCAAACCCTAAGAAAGCGATTAAACACATAGCACATAGACATGCAAAACACACAAGGCAATTAAGGCCCTAACTATTACATTTTTTGGGGGAAGGCCTACTACAATCTAAAAGGGGAATAAGAAGGAATAAAACAATTAAATCCCTAACTATTACAATTTTGGCATTCGAGTGCCTTCCAAAATGATTAAAATTGAACTAAAAATAAATATACAAAACTAAAGCCAATAAAGCGAATGAATAAATAAATGAAATAAATAAATAAACATTCGAGAGGCCATGCAATTAAACATGTAAATCACATAGACACATAAGGTCAAATAAAGTGAAAATAAAGGATAGAGTGTACCTCTCTTGAATTGATGGTCTAAAGAGATGGACTTTACTTATTTACCCTCCAAAATAATAAAAGAGTCAAAGCATCACTTTAATCAAGAAATAATTACAAAAGATAGACATGAAATTGAATCAATTAAATCATGTAGACAACCCACATTTAAGACGTCAAAAGAAGGAAGGACTTGATTGCAAAAATTAACAAAGCTTTGGGGTCAAAATTAAAGAAAAATAAAGCTTAGGGACCTATTTTCTATTAAGTTAGGGACCCAATTGAAAGCATTAAAAGTTTGTAGGGCCATAGTGAAATTGAAGAAAAGTACAGGGACTGATCTGCAAATGCGTTCTCTGGTTTCTTAATGGATCAAGCCATTGGACCATTTTATTCATTTCTTGGGCTAAAACCCCTCTTAGCCCCAAAACAAGACCCAAGCCAAACAAACGGGCTAGCCTACACTTTACAACAAATAAACCCAACCAAAACAAGTGGGCTTTTACCTCCTAAGCCCAAGTTAGAAACCCAAACAAAAATGAATTAAAACCCCATTTTTACCAACCCAAACACATGTTATGACCCACAACCTAAACCATAATACTAAACCCAACAAGATTAGTAAATCAACAAAAATTATAATGCCACAATTATGATCTAAATCCCAGAATTAATATATCCAACAAAGTCAGATAAAATAGGCAAACATAGGATTAAGCTCAAGAAAGGCAAAATGAATTCAATTTTTCCAAATTTCGGGGGGCACGGTGAACAAGGGGGAGACTTGAGGGGTTAGAGTACAATTATCGAAAGTTTTTCATGCAAGTTCATGCAAAATTACGCAGCTTACGATTCTGCAATAGTTTCTCTGCTGCTAACTTTTATCAAAACTCAACTAAAATGCCTTAAACCTCTGCCGAAACTTCAAAAACAAATCCACAAGATAAGAGCCTAAGATTCCAACCATAATCTTGCAATCAAGAAACAAACAAAAGACTCAACATTCACAGAAAACATCTCTCCAGGTTCTCGGATGGGGCCAACTGACAACTTTTATTCAAAAAGGCAGAAATGAATAACAATGGCAAAACTGCAAACATGTTCTACTGAAGGAAATCTGATATGAGTCAAATCATTCACATGCAAAAACCACGAGCACAGTGTAGAATTCTTTTGGAAAAACCCATACAAAGCCACGAGGAAACTTTCTTTTGAACACAAATACTCTTCGTAACTCTGATGGCAGGAATCTCATGCGGAACTTCAAACAAGACCAACAAACCTATCACCCAAACACCACTGAACATTTCAATTAGCAAAAGTGAACCCAGAGTCATTTGTCTAGAAACACCAACTTGCATAAATCATGCCTTGCGGCTAAACAAAGACAACCAAACAGAAGACTGGTAGTAAATAAAGTTGCAAAACTGCAAATCTAAACCAATAAACCAGAAACTCATGCCAGCCAAAACTTCTTGTGACTAAGCAATGCACCAAGAATTTTCAACGTAAGGAAAACAATTGAACGACTTAGCCGGTTTCTTCACACGAAAATGAAGGCAAGTTGGCTTTCAATTAGAATTTCCAATTAGGCATTTTATCAAACACTGAATGGGTATAAAAATTGAGCAAAACTTTGTTCAATTGATGTCATAATCAGCCCCAAAATTTATAAGAAGCAAACAAATTCAGCCCAATCGACGTATACAGCATCCATATTCAAAAATTTGAGGCCAATTGGCAGGAAAATCACACTAGATGAAGCCACGGCAGACCTATTTCACACACTTGAGAAGAACTGAAATTTAAATAGAAAACTTACAGAGCTCTTGACAATGAAGATCCACGGGCGATGATGGTGGGTTCCAGTGGTGGCAATGGCAGACAGCAGCGGCAGCGGACGCGAACTGGTGGTGGCTTGGTTCTTCCTCCGTCTCCTAGATCCCGTTTCTTTTCCTCAGCCGTAAGCCTCCCCTGTTTCTCACCTAGCCGCTACTTCCATCTGTTTTTTCTTTTTCCAGCCATAAGCCTCCCCTAATTTTTCTTTTTCATCCGCTTGGCCCTTTTTCCTCCGGCTCCTCTTCTGTTTTCCTTTCCTTGACCTTTTGCTTGCTCAAAACCCTAGCAGTCCCTCTCTGTTTTTTTTCATTTTTTCTGTTCCTCAGCCTTCTCCCTTTTTGGTCCGTAGCTCGCTCTGTTTTTCTTTCTATTTTTCAGACCAAACTCCCTTGATTTTTAGCTTACCCCTCTCCGCAGCTTTTTCTTTGGATTTTTATTCCTTGCTCTGTTGTCTCTCCCTCTCTCGTTCTTGCCTCACCCCCAGATTTTTGTTTCTTTTTTCCTTTTTCTCCTCCCCAGCCCAGAGCTCCCTTGTCGCCTTTCGTTTTTTTCTTTTTTTTTTCTGTCGTTTCCCCCCATAACCTCTTTTGCAATTTTTTCTTTTATTTCCCTAAATTTTCTAAGCCCCCCAAGTGTCTAACACCTCACCTTGAAGGTGTTGTGTTGTCAAACAAAATAAAGGGACACTTGTCCCTATGCATATTCTCCACTTGTCTAGCATGCAAATTTTCACCTATTTCACACATTTCCCTTATTATATTTTTGTATATTTTCTCTTTTTCTTTTTTCGATAAAGTTTAATACTAAAAAAATAAAAAATAAAAGACTAATGAGCAAAATAAAATAAAAACCCTAGAATTGAAACAAATAAAGCTAAGATTAAATTAATCAAACAAATAAAGTTTTTTTAAAAAAATCAAAAATTTGGTGTCTACAATGTGAAAATCCGCCAGGGCACCTTTGAAAAGAAAAGGAAAAAATGCAAAGGAAATGAAAATTTGATGGTGAAGTCCCCGTTAAGTGATGATGAAAGTCACCAAGTCTAAGATCTTTGAGTTCAAAATAGGGGCAATTTTGGAAAAAATGCGATCTTCGGTGCAACGTCCTTGAAAGTCTTATTTTTTCAACTATCTTCTTCAAGCCGCATTACAAGTCCATAAAGTCCATCGTTGACTTATCCTTCATGACGACTCGAAGTGAGGATTATACGTCTGAGGAATCTATCAATCATTTGTGATCTTAAGGCTATAACATGTTTAGCTATCATTTCTGCCCACATGTCACAGGCCTAAAAAACTTATATGTTGACTAAATTTTCTTAAGAAATAAGGGTGACAAACTATTTGCTTTCACTAAGATGTGGTTTCATACAATTTGGGCACAAGAATAGGGCAGATCCAAACCTCTTTTTTTTCCTAAGCCATCTCAAAAGCAGAAATAACACCCACTTGATTGGTCCTGAAAGATGAGCTAACAAGAAGTGGTGACCGTTACCCTAAGCATCAATGCTAAAGTGAGGAAGAAATCTTATGTAATTTGGTATTATTTTGAGAAATTCATCATGAAATTTTTTGTATGAGTCTATGTACGACGTTAAATTTTCTTCGCATTGTATGTTGGGAAACACAGTTTCTTACTTTGTTCAAACAAATGGAAAGTCATCTAAATAAATTTTTGCAATTAAATGGGCCCACACTGGGGCAAATTTTCATTTGAGAGATTTTGCAAAATGGGCCTACACCGGGGCAAATTTTTATTTGTAAAATTTTGCAAAATAAGCCCACACTGGGGCAAAAAAAAAAAATTTTGTAACTCATTTGAAGATTTCGTCCAAGAGTCAAGCAAGACTTTTTTTAAATCAATCATACTACTCTTTTCATGAGTAGTAGATGCATCAAGAAATTTAAGTGCATGTTATACTTTGATGAACCCCTTGTGCAGGTATTCATAGTTCAAAATGATGAAGAAACATCAATTGAGGTGGGCCGATACCGGAAAAGAGAAGAAGAAAAGAAAAGAAAGAAAGAAGCACAAGACAAAACAAAAGGGGTGGAGACGACCTTAGCAAAACCCGAAAGGGCACTAAGTGCTTTCGCCAACACCGAACTCCGGAGTAGAGATATTTGAAAGGGCCCGACACTGGGGAAAATTATTTTTGAAGAGATTCTCTCAAACAAAAATAAAAAAAAATCAAATCAAAAAATCAGAAAGATCAAAAATAAAAAAATCAAGTTTAATTTCTTATTTCTTGACAAATCAAATTCAATTTCTTGTTCACAAAGATCTCGTTGGGACCGGGTTTTATCCCGTCAACCTCGGCAGGACCGGGTTTTATCCCGCTGACCGCTTATATCACGTTGGGACCGGGTTTCATCCCGCCAACCACGGCAGGACCGGGTATAATCCCGCTGACCAATGAATGGCAGGACCGGGTCTAATCCCGCTGACCAAATGAAAGGCAGGCTCGGGTTTAATCCCACTGACCAATTCTCAAGGCAGGCTCGGGTTGAATCCCACTGACCAATTCATTACACTGGGGCAAATTTTTGGATAGTTTTCCAAGCAAGTCTTATATAGTTTCTTCACACACACTAGCATTTCATTTTACACTGCCACTAGCCGTAGGTCAGTCCCACTAGTGAGCATTTCATTCACACTGTCACTAGCCGTTGGGTCAGTCCCACTAGTGTGCATTTGATTTTCTGTTCGGGTCAGTCCCATGATTTTACATTTTATTCGGGTCAGTCCCATGATTTTAAGTTTTATTCGGGTCAGTCCCATGATTTTAAGTTTTGTTCGGGTCAGTCCCATGATTTTAAATTTTATTCGAGTCAGTCTCATGATTTTAAGTTTTATTCGGGTCAGTCCCATGATTTTAAATTTTATTCGGGTCAGTCCCATGATTTTAAGTTTTATTCGGGTCAGTCCCATGATTTTAAGTTTTATTCGAGTTTATTCGGGTCAGTCCCATGATTTTAAATTTTGTTCGAGTCAGTCTCATGATTTTAAGTTTTATTCGGGTCAGTCCCATGATTTTAAGTTTATTCGGGTCAGTCTCATGATTTTAAATTTTATTCGGGTCAGTTTCATGATTTTAAATTTTGTTCGGGTCAGTCCCATGATTTTAAGTTTTATTCGGATCAGTTCCATGATTTTAAATTTTGTTCGGATCAATCCCATGATTTTAAGTTTTATTTGGGTCAGTCCCATGATTTTAAATTTTGTTCGGGTCAGTCCCATGATTTAAATTTTGTTTGGGTCAGTCCCATTTTAAATTTCTGGTTCGGGCCAGTCCCACATTTTAAATTTCTTGTCTGGGTCAGTCCCATTTTAAAATTTTGTCAAAGGGGTCAGTCCCTGTAGACACCAAATTTTTAAGGTATTTTGTTTACGATTATTTTTATTTTTTGATTAATTTCATTTACCTTTAATCTTTTATTTTTAAGTCATTTTAAGTCGTTTAATTAAACTTTAATCATTAACCATTCAATTGTTATTTTTCGATTCTAGTTTTTGAAAAAGAAAAGAAAAAAGAAAAAGGAAGAAAAAAAAAAGAGAAATCAATCGAAGGGACAAAAAATAAGACACATAAGCCCACTTTGGGGTTGGAAATCTTAGCCTTTCATATTAGGTTTAGTTTTGGGGTGCCCTAAAAAGAAAAAGAGCCGCAAGCAACAAGGGGTGTTGGTCAAAAGCAAAGAAAGCGAAAAAGAAAAGGAGATCACGGCAAAAACAAAAGAGAGAGAGAGGTTACGGGGAAAGGAAAAAAGAAAGAAAAAACAGAGAAGGGATGGGCGGCTACATCAGAAAGGGGGGTTGGCAGCCGCAAAGAGGAAAATTTTAGAAGGCAACAAAGAAAAAGGCAGCCGCAAGTGAAGAGAGGAGACGGGCGGATGAAAAAAAAAATGGAGAAGGGAGCTAGAATGAAAACAGAGGGGAAGGAATCGGAAAAAGAAAAAAACAGAGAAAGAAAGAACAGAGCAGAGAAAGGGGGTTTCAGCTGGAATCATCGGGAAAAATCTTTGCAAAAAATAAGAACCCCCATCTTCAACCCCAGCGGTTTTTTCAAAAATGGCCTCGGTCACTTCTCATCACTCCACTACAACTCATGTGGTTGGGACCAAAAACCTTACAAGAGACATCTTAGAATTTAGGTTTGTTTTTTTTCTTTCTTTTTGCATTCATCTAGTCAAATCCAAGCATGCAATACATATTTTTGGTAGAAAAGTTAGGAAAAGTAGGGTTAAGTCACGCAACTAGCCTTGGCTAGGTCAAAGGGGTGCCTTGGATTTTTATCCTTGCCTTCCCCTTTGTCAAATGTGACTCCCGAACTTTTTTCAATGGTTTACGTGAACTAGGAGTCGTTTAAAAAAGGGTTTTACTACTTGTCTTTAAAAATTCATTTTTTAGGTGACTTGGTACACCTTAAACCATTACCAAGTGGCGACTCCATTTTTTATACAAAACAAACCCTTTTTAAACCTTACTTGATCAAAACCGTCGCATTTCAATCCCATGGTCTTTTCTTTCACCTCTACACACGTTCACACACACTACACACACTTCCACACAATATATTCAAAAAGTGGGGCGCGACAACTTGGCGACTCCATTGGGGAGTTCCTAAGTGGGTCCGAGCATTTGATTTAGCCATTCTTTTCCTTTTTCTACCCCTTTTATGCATTGCATTTTGGATATTAGGGTTGCATTTTCCTTTTTAGGACCTTTTGCCTCCCTCGCTCACGAATGTATGATTGGTTGATTGGATGTATGTTTACTTGTTTATCTCGCGCTTGCATTGCATTTGGGTGGGGGATATCACCTTAGAGTCTTGCGTTGGTTCTCGATCTCTCCCCTCCAAACGATCACTAGCATACGAGCATACGCTTTAATTTTTTCACCCCTCTTTTATTTTTCTTTTAGTGGCTTGTCACGCCACTCCACCCTATTAGGATTTTAGGCGACCCATTTGGACATGTGATCACGACACGATGTGTGTGTAGCATGATCCAATGGGTCACTCAATCTTCCGCTTTAAGCTTTGGATTGATAGCCTTTAGCTTTTAGTCGAAGGTTGAGGATTTTTGATAGATTCACTCAAACACGTAGCCGTGACACGATGTGTGTGTAGCGGTGTTTGGGGAATCGCTCGAGCCACCGACAAAGAACCTTGGGATTGATGACCCTTGATTTCTAAGTCTGAAGGCTCGGGGACCTGAGCTTATCGAGTCTAGATGCATTAGCGAACCCCAACCTCATGCATCCATATTAGAATTGCCTTAGGGTAGAGTCGGCCTTATCCTGAGCTAGGGACACTATTCACGAGGGGAGGGATCCAACCCCTTTTTCCCTTTTATTGCTTTGTATTGATTGCTTTATCTTGTTGCTACAATGTGTTATTTGTATTTATCTGCCTGAACTAACTTTTCTTGGTTTTGTGTCCCCATTGCATTCACAAACCCCTAGCAAATAAGAGGTCTGGCATGACCTTCTTTTAGAAGCCTACCCGTGTAGATAGGATATTGCACGTTTAAGAAGTTGTGGTATATTTCATTCGTAAATTAATAATGCCATACCATTTTAGACTTACCCTGGCAGATAAAGGGTTCCTTAGGTCATGTTTCATTTCAAATTGCATGTTTTTCTGCTTTAATAAATGGCATCATGCATAAACCCTAGAAAGGGAATGCTATTTAGGGGATCCCGTGTTAGGAATGAGCCACCTTGTGTCTCGGATATTTAATCCAAGGAGACTTGCACGTTTACATTTTGTACCATCGAAAGGGGTAGTGCACAAGGTAAGGTAGGATCCGATCGTCTTCATAAGAGCGATTTTTGGAATATAAGCGTCTAATAATCACTTTTTGGCCATTTTATCAAAATTGGTAAAATTCCCTTGCGTAAAAGGACATTAATTTGAAAAAAATTCACAAATGATTCCTCCTATTGAGACGATAAATAAATTGGGGCCAAAATTTGATTTTTAGAAGGCTCATAGGCTAAATGCACTGTAATAAATTTTTGAAACTACCAGTGGATAGCTTAATTTTTTAATAAGCTCCCAATTCCATTGAACCATTTCAGTCATCAATTTCATCCAGTCCATTTTATCAATTCACTTATTTTTAGGGCAATCTAGTCGATTTTTGAATAAATCACCAATTTCATTCAATTCATTTGATTTAGTTAGGGCAATTTTGTCGATTTTCGATAAATCATCAATTTCGTCTGATTCATTTGATCAATTTACCCTTTTAGGGCGATCTGGTCAATTTTGAATAAATTCTCGATTTCATTCAATTCATTTGACCAATCTCATTTTTTAGGATGATCCGGTCCGTTTTGAATAAAATTCTCAATTTCAGTCAATCAAGTTCCTTTTTTAGGATGATCCGGTCAATTTTGAGTAAGTTTTTTTAAATTTTACTCAATTCATTTGACCCATTTCCCTTTTTAGGGTAATGCGGTCGATTTTAAATAAATTTCATTCAACCCGTTTGACCAATTAGGGTTTCAATGTCGAAATTCCAAATTGGGAAATCTAGTCGATTTTGAGAAAACCATTCATTGCATCCAGACATTTGATCAGTTGGGGTTTTGACCCGTGCTTCACTAAGAAAATTTTTGTCAACGAATTCCAATCTCTTCGATAGGAAGTTCGTCAAGGTCAAAACCCGTGCGTTTTTGCAAATATCGATCAAAAGTGATCAATCCATTCGGACGTTGACCTCATTTTGGCAAATGTCTCTCGTCACTCCAATTGACCAAATTTTTCAAAATTATTTTTTCACTCAATAAGTTGATCAGATCCATCAGGTATGGTATAGTGCCTACCCTAGAGGATTGCATTTTCATGCTAGGCCTACCCTTGGCATAAAAAGGGTTCCCCCCATAGGGCATGCATACCGATTTTATAGTCTTGATTACTAACTCTGGGTATTTTTCTTTTGTTTTCCCCCTCCCCTGCATTCATAAAAATTTCATAAAACTTGAAAACATGAAATAAAGTGTGAAAACAATTCTGATCTGATAAAGTTTGAAAATTACATGATTCTTGGGCAGGCCCTGCGATGTGAATTTGAAAATTCATCTGAAAATGCTTGTGTAAAACATTTAAGAGATTTCATTGCTCAAAGGGAAAAGGGGGCTATTAAGAGGGAAAAGTGTGTATACATGGGTAAAGGAGTTCCTTAGAATATTTTTCATATGTATTGCTCTTTAAATTTTTCAAACATTGGCAATAATGAAGCTTTTGTTCAGACAATTACTTGTTTTGTATAATACTCGTGTATATTTCATCCTTTATTGAGCTCATTAAGAGATTTCATGATGAATTTTAAGAAATAAAACCGAATTGAGAGTTTTTTTCAACCTCTAGCCTGAATTTCACAAATGTATACTTTCTAAAATCCTCATGTACATTAGATTGGTGATTCGAGTTATCCAATAAGAGTGCTCAAAATTAAAAGAGGTCACTCAAAAGGCCCAATGAGATACCTTTTTCTCCTTCACTGTACAATTCATATTTTTGCCCACTTCATTTAACCCCAAAATAAAATCAGTCACATTTTGATTGATAAATTGTAAATTTGGGCAATCTTTGCTTGAGAAATGTCCATTGTGTCTAATTATATTCGATTCACATCTAAGTGAAAGCAAAAATGTGCATTATTCTTGTTTGTTTTGAAAATTTGGAATGATACTTTGAGCTTTCGTTTCTCTACCTATACACATTTTATCATTTGCTCTCCCATTTGAGCCTTTGAAAGAGTAATTTCGTTTCAAATAAGAGCCCTAATGATCACTACCCTATATTGAAAAATTTTCAAATATCAAAAAGGGGAATGGATTTTCAATGACCATTTCGTTACTTTGGTTGTCATGAAGCGTGAGAATGATACTTTGGCCGTCGTTTCTATAACCTAAACACTGATCATCCCTTGCATCCTCATTTGAGCTAAAAATTGGTGGTTCTTTTCGAGTGCACAAATGATCCCACCTCACATTGGGAAAGGAGATTGGGAATTTTTGAAAAAGAAAAAAAAGAGAGAAGGGGAAAAGCAAAATGCTAGAATAAGGAGGGAACCGCAAATTGGGGAAATTTGATTCTACTTGGGTTTCAATTTTGAAAAGAAAAGAAAAGAGGAAAAAGGACAAGTTCTGTCCGGTGGACCGCCTATGTTTCATAGATATGGATGAACAAGGGTCTTCCTCATTCAGTTGATTCAGATACATGCAAAAAAGTTTCGCATTAATGAAAGTTTCCTTTCAGAGTTATTGTAAGGAACGAAATACAAGTCATGCCATCTTCTTTTTCGATCAAGCATTCTATCCCTAGTTATCCCTTTTGAGCCATCAGAATAAATTATTTCGTTTGGCAACCCCTGAGAATCACAAACCCCACACTGGGGCAAGTTTGAGTTGAAAAGGAAAGTTTCAAGAAGTGAAAAGTGAAAAGCCACAAAACCAAAAGCAAAAGAAGAAAAGAGAACCTCAGTTCAAAAATAAATTGGGGCAAATTTTGTGAAAGTTCAAAAGAATGGCAGAAGGCCGAAAAATCAAAAAAAAAAGAAAGAAAATGAAAAGAAAAAGCCTCAATTGAGCATAAACTGGGGCAAATTCTGATTTAACCCTAAAATAGGGTTGGCACAACAATGCGATCTCAGATTACTTAAACCACTCTTGAAATCTGCCTTCAAGCCTTAACTTTTCTAAACACCCCACCAGACCTCATTACAAAAGCCGAAAGTCCTGACTTCTGTTCTTTGCAATGGCCCTGTCAAGAAAATTTCTGATGCCGGAAAATTTTAGCTGTATTTCTGAATTGCTTGGGTATGGGGTTGACGCTACTCACCAGGTGAAAATCCACCAAGTTGAGGAAAAGGAAAAAGAGGCAAAAAGCAAAGCAAGAAAAGTAAATGCAAGAAAATGCAAGAAAATTCGATGCTGAAGCCCCTGGTGAATGATGAGAAGGATACAAACAAATTTTGAGATCTTTAAGTTCAGAATAGGGGCAATTTTGAGAAGAATGCGATCTTTGGTGCAATGTCCTTGAAAATTATTTCTTTAACTATCGTTTTCAAGCCACATTACAAGCTAATAAAGTCCATCGTCGACTTATTCCTTCATGACAGCCCAAATTGAGGATTATGCTCATAAGAAAATCCATCAATCATTTGTGATCATAAGGGTATAACCAGTTTTCGCATGTTTAGCTATCGTTCCTAACCATTTGTTGCAAGCTTAAAGCTTATATGTTGACTCAATTTTCTTAAGAAATAAGGGTGACAAACTCTTTGCTTTCACTAACATATGAGGTTGAATGCATTACAATTTTGGGCACAAGAACCAGACAAATATTGACCTCCCATTTCCTTCAGCCACTTCCAAATAAAAAATAAAGTCACTTGATTGGTCCTGAAAGATGAACCAACCAGAAATGGTGACCCATTACCCTAAGCACCAATGCTAAAACTGAGGAAGAAATCTTCTTGAATTTGGTGTTACTTCGAGGAATTCATCATGAAATTTTTGCATGAGTTCAAACTTGACGTTTAAAGTTTCTTCACATTGTATATGTGCTTCTTTTCTAAAAGTGTGGTTTTTCTTTGTTCAAATAAATGGGAAATCATTTGAACAAATTTTTGCAATCAAGGGAGCCCACACTGGGGCGAAATTTTATTTGTGAGATTTCATGAAAATAAGCCCGCACTGGGGCAAATTTTTTGTAATACATTTGAAATTTTGTCCAAAAATCAAATAATAACATTTTTTCGAATCAATCCCGCTGCTCTTTTCCTGGAATTTAAGTGCATGTCATGCTTTGTTAAGCCCCTGTGCAGGTATTCATGGTTCAAAATGACGGAAAGCATCCAGTAAGGCGAAAGGCCGATACTGCAAAGAGAAGCAAGAAGAAGGAGGAAAAATGGACGCTACACTGAGGCAAAGTATTTTGAAAAAATTCTCTCGGAAAAATCCGAAAGGGAGGAAAAAATCAAAAAGAAAAATCAGAAAAAGAAAGAAAAATCATCATCAGAAAGGTCAAAAATCAAAAAACTCAAGTTTAACTTCTTGCTTCTTGACATTCAAATTCAATTTCTTGTTCACGAGATCACGTTGGGCCTGGCTTTCGTGCCGCCAACTTCATAGCATCCCGTTGGGCCTGGATTTCGTGCCGCCAACATTTCATTGGGCATGCTCGGGTTTAATCCCACTGACCAATTCATCATATTGGGGCAAATTATTTCGACAAGTCTCTCTCAATCAGGAAAAATCAAAAAAATCAAAAATCAAAAATCGAAAAATCAAAAAATCAAAAAAATCAAAAATCAAAGTAAAAAATCAAATCAAGTTTCATCACGGCAGGCTCGGGTTTGATCCCACTGTCCGATTGTCAAAGCGTTTTATTTTCATTGCTATTGGAGCTGGGTTTGTCCCGCCAGTAAGCATTTTATTTTCATTGCTATTGGAGATGGGTTTGTCCCGCCAGTAAGCATTTTATTCAGCCAGTAAGCATTTTATTCTCATTGCTATTGGAGCTGGGTTTGTCCCGCCAGTGTGCATTTCATTTTGTTCAGCCACTAGCCGTGGGTCAGTCCCACTAGTGAGCATTTCCTTTCGTTAGCCACTAGCCGTGGGTCAGTCCCACTAGTGAGCATTTCCTTTTCATTTGCCACTAGCCGTTGGGTTTGTCCCACTAGTGAGCCTTTTATTTTCATCTCCACTAGCCGTTGGGTTTGTCCCACTAATGTGCCTTTCATTTGCATTCGCCACTAGCCGTTGGGTGCCTTTCATTTGCATTCGCCACTAGCCGTTGGGTTTGTCCCACTAGTGTGCCTTTCATTTGCATTCGCCACTAGCCGTTGGGTTTGTCCCACTAGTGTGCCTTTCATTTTGCATTCGCCACTAGCCGTTGGGTTTGTCCCATTAGTGAGCGTTTTCATTTTCATTGCCACTAGCCGTTGGGTTTGTCCCACTAGTGAGCCTCTCATTTGCATTTTGCCACTAGCCGTTGGGTTTGTCCCACTAGTGTGCCTTTCATTTTCATCGCCACTAGCCGTTGGGTTTGTCCCACTAGTGAGCATCTCATTTGCATTCTGCCACTAGCCGTTGGGTTTGTCCCACTAGTGTGCCTTTCATTTTCATTTGCATTCTGCCACTAGCCGTTGGGTTTGTCCCACTAGTGAGCGTTTTCATTTTCATTGCCACTAGCCGTTGGGTTTGTCCCACTAGTGAGCCTCTCATTTGCATTCTGCCACTAGCCGTTGGGTTTGTCCCACTAGTGAGCGTTTTCATTTTCATTGCCACTAGCCGTTGGGTTTGTCCCACTAGTGAGCCTCTCATTTGCATTCTGCCACTAGCCGTTGGGTTTGTCCCACTAGTGTGCCTTTCATTTTCATCGCCACTAGCCGTTGGGTTTGTCCCACTAGTGAGCATTTCATTTTCATCGCCACTAGCCGTGGGTCAGTCCCACTAGTGAGCATTTCATTTGCATCACCAATAAACATGGGTCAATCCCACCAACACTCCATCTCACTTCAATTCATCTGATTTTAAATTCTGTTCGGGTCAGTCCCGTTTTAATTCTGTTTGGGTCAGTCCCATTTAAATTCCTGTTCGGGTCAGTCCCGTTTAAATTTCTGTTGGGTCTATTCCATTTTACATTTCTGCTCGGGTCAGTCCCGTTTAAATTCTTGTCCGGGTCAGTCCCGTTTAAATTTCTGTTGGGTCTATCCCGTTTTAAATTCCTGTTCGGGCCAGTCCCGTTTTAAATTTCTTATTCGGGTCAGTCCCGTTTTCATTTTCTTGTCGGAGTCAATCCCATTTCAAAAAAAAAAAAAAAAAAAACTGATTGTTAAAGAGGTCAGTCCTCATTTCAGAAGTGTCAATCGTTCAAGTCGTTTGCGGCCGAATAACACAGGTAAGTATTTGGTGTCTACTTCTTTGTCTCAAGTTTTTTCAAAACTCAGACAAAGAAGGGCAAACTGTAGACACCAAATTTTTAAGGTATTTTGTTTACTATTATTTTTATTTTTTGATTAATTTCATTTACCTTTAATATTTTATTTTTAAGTCATTTTAAGTCGTTTAATTAAACTTTAATCATTAACCATTCAATTGTTATTTTTCGATTCTAGGTTTTTGAAAAAGAAAAGAAAAAAGAAAAAGGAAGAAAAAAAAAGAGAAATCAATCGAAGGGACGAAAAATAAGACACATAAGTCCACTTTGGGGTTGGAAATCTTAGCCTTTCATATTAGGTTTAGTTTTGGGGTGCCCTAAAAAGAAAAAGAGCCGCAAGCAACAAGGGGTGTTGGTCAAAAGCAAAGAAAGCGAAAAAGAAAAGGAGATCACGGCAAAAACAAAAGAGAGAGAGAGGTTACGGGGAGAGGAAAAAAGAAAGAAAAAACAGAGAAGGGATGGGCGGCTACATCAGAAAGGGGGGTTGGTAGCGGCAAAGAGGAAAACTTTAGAAGGCAACAAAGAAAAAGGCAGCCGCAAGTGAAGAGAGGAGACGGGCGGATGAAAAAAAAAATGGAGAAGGGAGCTAGAATGAAAACAGAGGGGAAGGAATCGGAAAAAGGAAAAAACAGAGAAAGAAAGAACAGAGCAGAGAAAGGGGGTTTCAGCCGGAATCATCGGGAAAAATCTTTGCAAAAAATAAGAACCCCCATCTTCAACCCCAGCGGTTTTTTCAAAAATGGCCTCGGTCACTTCTCATCACTCCGCCACAAATCATGTGGTTGGGACCAAAAACCTTATAAGAGACATCTTAGAATTTAGGTTTGTTTTTTTTCTTTCTTTTTGCATTCATCTAGTCAAATCCAAGCATGCAATACATATTTTTGGTAGAAAAGTTAGGAAAAGTAGGGTTAAGTCACGCAACTAGCTTTGGCTAGGTCAAAGGGGTGCCTTGGATTTTTATCCTTGCCTTCCCCTTTGTCAAATGTGACTCCTGAACCTTTTTCAATGGTTTACGTGGACTAGGAGTCGTTTAAAAAAGGGTTTTACTACTTGTCTTTAAAAATTCATTTTTTAGGTGATTTGGTACACCTTAAACCATTACCAAGTGGCGACTCCATTTTTCATACAAAACAAACCCTTTTTAAACCTTACTTGATCAAAACCGTCGCATTTCAATCCCACGGTCTTTTCTTTCACCTCTACACACTACACACACACTACACACACTTCCACACAATATATTCAAAAAGTGGGGCACGACAACTGTAGACAAAACTCAGACAGTGGAGTCGCCAACTGTCGCGCCCCATTTTTTGATAAAATAAATAAATGGTTTAAAAAATGTATTTTTGTTATTCAATTTGTGATTGGAAAATGAATTTTTTGAAAAAGAAAAATGGGTCTAAATGGGGGTTTGAGAATGCGACGATTTGACCCAAAATTATAGTTTAAAAAGGGTTTTTGAAACGAAATACGGAGTCGCCACTTGGTATAGAGTTAGGGTGTACCAAGTCACCCAAAAAATGAATTTTTAAAGAAAAATAGGAAAAAGTAGTGAGAAACCCCTTTTTAAACGACTCCTAGCCCACGTAAACCAAAGAAAAAGGTTCGGGAGTCACATTTGACAAAGGGGAAGGCAAGGATAAAATCCAAGGCACCCCTTTGACCTAACCAAGGCTAGTTGCGTGATTTAATCAAAGATTTTCTTGTTTGAACCAAAGAATTTATTACATTTGGATGCACTACATGAATGCAAACCCTAGACCTAGGGGTATTGGGGGAAATTTCTCTTCAAAGGTTGAGTGGTGCCAATCACATTAATTGTGAAACCCAATAACGATCCTTTGAAGAAGTCACGAATAATGCGAGTGGGATGCAAATGAATGGAATGCATGTATGCAATGTGAGGAAATGAGTTTGAAAAAAAGTAATAAAAGACAATAATATGTAAGTGAAAATGTGCACGTGAGTGGGCAAGGTACGGTATGTGAAATGATAATATGAAGTGCATGTGTGCAAGTGATGATAAAAGTGTTTCGTGTGCAAGTGAAGAAACATAAAGGTGCACGTGTGCAAAATGGGAGGAAAAAATGAAAGTGTGATGAGGGTAGAAAATGGTAGAGTGGATTTAAAAATGCATGAGCCTAGGGATACATGCATATTGGGCACGGGGAGACCTAAATCGTGACTCAATTTTCCCTTTGATTAGAAGGGAGAACTAGCGTGCTAAGGCTATTTTGAAACCACACTCGCTCGTTTCCCTTATCGGAAGGGGACTCTTCAGGCAAATGTACCCTATAACTAGCATGAGGTGCAAAAACCTAAAATGAAGGGGAAAGGATCGGAGGAACATGCCAAATGCTAAAAACTAAGAAAAATGCATGAAATGAGGTGAAACATGCAAGTATGGACTCACGAGAGAAATCCCTAAGGGTCTAGCGTTGGACTAGCCCATTCTATGAATTCCTACTAGCGTTGGACTAGTGGAAACGTACATTCATCCATCACATTCATTCATGACTATAGAAAGCAAGTAGACATGCCAAACACTCATAAACATATAGCACATAACACTTAGCATGCTCGACTAGATACAAGAACCTAATTAAAGCAAGTAACACATAACACATAGACATGCAAATCACGCAAGGCAAATGAAGAAAAAGAACCCCTAACTATTACACTTGGGGAGGCCCTATTACAATCTAAAAGGGAAATGAATTAAATAATAAATACCTAACTATTACAAATTTGGCATTCGAGTGCCCATCAAATAATCAATTCGAACTAAAATAAATGTATAAAGCCCATAAAGTAAATAAATAAATGAAATGAATAAAAACACTCAAGACGCATAAAATCAAACATGTAAAGTCACATAAGGCACGTAGAGTCAAATATAGTAAGAAATAAGGGATTAGGGTGTACCTCCCTTGAATTAGAGCCCTAATGGAGTGAAGTCGCTTATTTATCCTCCAAAATAAAAGAAAAGGTCAAGGTACCAATTTATTTGGCAAATAATCACAAAGGATAAAAATAAACATGAATTTGAATCAATTAAATCATGTCAACAAACCACATTTAAGGAGTCAAAAGAATAAGAGACTTGATTGCAAACATTAACAAAGTTTTGGGGTCAAAATTAAAGAAAAATAAAGTTTAGGACCCATTTGCAATTAAACCTGGGACTTAATTGAAAAGAGATGAAAGTGTCTAGGGCCACAATACAGTCAAGGAGAAATTCAGGGACTGATTCGCAAATGCATTTTCTGGTTTCTTAATGAATCAGGCCACTTGGGCCACTTTATTTATTTACTTGGGCTGAAAACCTTCTCAGCTCAAACCAAACCCGAGCAAACAAACGGGCTAGCTTATCTTTAGTCCAAGCAAAGTCCAATTTTAAAAAAATGTGGGCTTCATCTATAACCCGTCGACAAACAAAACTTTGAGCTAAACTCTAATTGAAATATGTCTAAAACACTTCTTAACACAGCCAACCTTAAAAGAACTCCATGTAAGTTTCATGCAACATATGAGCATAAGATTTCGTCAACAAGACCTGCTGCATTCTCTTTCAAACTCAGATTTCAGATTCAAATGCACAAAGCTTAATCCCAACTTTCTCAATCCAACATCCAAACTTTACACTAAAACAACACAACACATAACTTTGGCCTCTAGACAAGCAAAACTTAGAAAAGAAATCATGTAAATTCTTAAAAAACTTGCATGCAAAGATGCTTCGGCAATCTGATTATTCATTTTTCAGCAAAGCTATTCAAACATGAATCAAGTGCACGGACTGAGGACATGGGACAAAGAAAAGATAACATGCAACAAAACCTTTAAACACAAAAGGCAACTAAGTGACCTGAACTTGGGCAGCTGATTTTACAACATTACATGACCATGTCTACTGCTGCAAAAAAACTAGGGAGCTTCCCACAGTCTCCAATCAAGTTTGTAGTTTGTGATAGCAAAGTTATGTATGAACTCGCTTTACAAACTCAAGGTGATTTACTCACAGCAAGAGTAAAATGAGAAAAAGAAACAGCATGGAGCATAAAAGAACAAGTGAGCTAAGAAGGAACACGACAACAAATTTTCTTCATTCATTTGGAAACCTGGAAACTAATCATGATGACACGATCATAACTCAAAGGATAAACCTCAGTGCTAACCAATGCAAATGAACAAAGCTTGTAAATTGCTGTGCCACAAATTTATAAGCTGCGGACTTTATGAATTGTGAAACGTGAAGCATAAAAATCCAGCTAAACGGAACACACCACTTCATGTAACAAGAGCGAAGTTAAACATGAGAGACGGACGTAAGACATCACAAGCAGAATGCAAGGAAGAAGGATCAAGAAAGATGGACATATAGGTGTGTGAGTAACTAACAAGGAAAAAGAAACACCCATCAACAGACTGCCATCTAACAGACTTTTGTTACGTGCATTCTGGGCATGCCTTATGCTTATTAAAAGGATTCTCAACATCTGACTAATTTACCAAAGAGAGACATGAAACAGAGAGAAGAGGGAACCTATGAAACGGAAGAGATAAACAAGAGAAAACAGCCCATAAGTACTAACGAATAGATTGCTGTATATTTACATTCAGGTTCTCAAACCAATCTGACAACTTGGAGAAAACATATCATTCTAGTCCTAAACGCTACTCAGTGAACCAGCCAACAGGGCAAACATTTTCTTTTGCCTCCAATTGCTTTCAAGAAAAGTAGCTCCACGGCAAACTATATCAGCAATTTTTTGCACATCACATAGGAAACCAGTCTGATACAGCAAAACAGCAAGAACCGACTCTCAAATTTCTTGTTTCTTTTCCTCTCTCCAACTAACAAACACAAACTAGCCAGAATCCCTCTCACACGCGTACAGAAAAATGCGCGAAACCTCATCTTTTGATTCAAGACTTTGTTTAGGCATTTTATCAAACAATAAGTGGGCATGGAAATTTTCAGCAAATCTGTGAGCAATTGAGATAACAACCAGCCCCAAAATTGTTTAGAAATAAAGAAATTCAATTCCAATAATCATATGCAGTATGTATATTCAAAAATTGAGGCCAATTATCAGGAAAATTGCACTAGATGAAGCCACGGCAGTCATGCTTAAGGAACTGAAATTCAAAGGAAAAGGGTCAACTTACAGTGATCCGCAAGCGATGGTGGATTCAGAGGAGATGACAGCAGCTCCGATTCTTCACGGGTTGTCTGCTCCTGAGCTCATTTCAATGCTTCCAACCTCCAGCTTGCACCTCTGTTTCACTGCTGGAACTCACCCTCCTCTCTGCTTGATCCTTAGAGTTGCCGCCATCGTGAAGCTCTCAGTTTCTTAGCCTTCCTTGAACCCGTAGCTTCCTTTTCTCCTCAGCCGAAAGCTCCTCCCTTTCTCCGCCTCAACCTTCAGCCGTCAAAACCATCCTCAAAACCCTCCTCAATACTCAGCCGCCCCTTTCTTCCTTTGTTTTCTTCCGTTGGTCCGCCGCCTCTCTTTCCATTTTCATTCGTCCCTTTTTGCTGTTTTTTCTTAGCCCACAGACTTCCCCCTCTGGTTTCTTTCTTTTTCTCTTCTCCAAAAAAAAACCCCTGATGCTTGCGGCTCTTTGGCCTCTTAAAGGCCCCTCCAAAGACTAAACCTAATATCAAGGGCCAAGATCTCAAACCCCAAAGTAGGCTTATGTGTCTTATTCTTTGTCCCTTTTGATTGATTTTTTCCTTTTCTTTTTTTTTTCTTTAATTTAGTATAAGGACCAAAATAAACAATAAAAATAAAATAAAATAAAATAAACTAGAATAAAATAAAGTAAAAGACCTAAAAATAAAATAAAAATAAAAAAATAAACTAAAAAGCCTAAAATTGAACACATAAATCTAAACTTAAATTAATTAAATAAACAGAGTTAAAAATAAAAAATTCGGTGTCTACAGTTTGCCCCTCTTTGTCTGAGTTTTGGAAAAATTTGAGACAAAAAAGTAGACACCAAATACTTACCTGCATTATTCGGCTGCAAAATGATTCCAACGAACAAGAATTCTAGAACGGGACTGACCCGAACATGAATTTAAAAAACGGGACTGACCCGAACAGGAAATTAAAACGGGACTGACTCGAACAGAAATTTAAAACGGGACTGGCCCGAACAGAAATTTAAATGGGATAGACCCAGACAGAAATGTAAATGGGATAGACCCATGGGATAGACCCGGACAGAAATTTAAATGGGATAGACCCAGACAGAAAACATAAATGGGATAGACCCACGGGATAGACCCGGACAGAAATATAAATGGGATAGACCCAGACAGAAATGTAAATGGGATAGACCCAGACAGAAACTTAAAATCATGGGACTGACCCGAATAAAACTTAAAATCATGGGACTGGCCTGAATAAAACCTAAAATCATGGAGTGCTCACTAGTGGGACTGACCCACGGCTAGTGGCTAAGCAAACAAAATGCTCACTAGTGGGACTGACCCACGGCTAGTGGCTAACGAAAATGAAATGCACACTAGTGGGACTGACCCACGGCTAGTGGCTAAGCAAACGAAATGCTCACTAGTGGGACTGACCCACGGCTAGTGGCTAACGAAAATGAAATGCACACTAGTGGGACTGACCCACGCCTAGTGGCTAAGCAAACGAAATGCTCACTAGTGGGACTGACCCACGGCTAGTGGCGAACGAAAATGAAATGCGCACTAGTGGGACTGACCCACGGCTAGTGGCGAACGAAAATGAAATGCCTTGACAATCGGACAGTGGGATCAAACCCGAGTCTGCCGTGATGAACTTGATTTGATTTTTTGATTTTTTGATTTTTTTTTTTGATTTTTGATTTTTTGATTTTTTTTTATCTTTCGAGAGAATCTTTTCAAAATTTGCCCCAGTATAATGAATTGGTCAGCGGGATAAAATCCGGTCCTGCCAAGGTTGGCGGGATAAAACCCGGTCCTGCCGAGGTTGGCGGGATAAAACCCGGTCCCAACAAAATAAGCGGTCAGCGGGATAAAACCCGGTTCTGCCGAGGTTGGCGGGATAAAACCCGGTCCCAACAAAATAAGCGGTCAGCGGGATAAAACCCGGTCCTGCCGAGATATGAAACTTGATTTGATTTTTGATTGATGATTTTTCTTTTCTTTTTGCTTTTCTTTTTGACTTTTGAGAATCTTTCCAAAAAATTAATTTTGCCCCCAGTGTAGGGCCCTTTTCCCTTCTTTCTTCTTGCTTCTCTTTGCAGTATTGCCCTTCCACCTCACTGGAAGCTTTTTGTCATTTTAAACCACGAATACCTGCACAAGGGGTTCATCAAAGTATGACATGCATTCAAATTTCTTATTTGGAAAGAACAGCGTGATTGGTTTGACATCCTCATATATATTACAAAAATTTTTTGCCCCAGTGTGGGCTCCCTTGATTGTAAAATTTGTTCAGATGATTCCCCATTTATTTGAACAAAGAGAAACTACACTTCTAAAATTAAAAAAATAGTCATCTATACAATGTGAAGAAACTTAGATGTCGAGTTTGAACTCATGCGAAAATTTCAGGATGAATTCTTCGAAATAACACCAAATTCAAGAAGATTTCTTCCTCATTTTTAGCATTGGTGCTTAGGGTAACGGGTCACCACTTCTGGTTGGCTCATCTTTCAGGACCAATCAAGTGATTTTATTTCTGAAATGGCTAAGGAAATGGGAGGTAAGAATCTGTCTCATTTTTGTGCCCCAGTTGTATGTAATCCATTCAATGTCACATCTTAGTGAAATCAAAGAGTTTGTCACCCTTATTTTCAAGAAAACTTAGTCAACACACAAGCTTTCTAGGCTTGTAACGTATGGACAGAAGTGATAGCTAAACATGTGGAAACGGGTTATACCCTTATGATCACAAATGATTTGATGAATTTCTTATGAGCATGATCCTCACTTTGGATTGTCATGAAAGAATAAGTGAACGATGGACTTTATTAGCTTGTAATTTGGCTTAAAAACGATAGCTAAAGAATAAAACTTTCAAGGACATTGCACCGAAGATCGCATTTTCCAAAATTGCCCCTATTTTGAACTCAAAAGATCTCAGACTTTGTTTGCATTTTTCTCATCACTCACCAGGGACTTCAGCGTCGAATTTTTCTGCATTTTCTTGTATTTACTTTTCTTGCTTTGCTTTTTGCCTCTTTTTCTTTCCCTCAACTTGGTGGGTTTTCACATGGTGAGTAGCGTCAACCCCATACCCAAGCAATTCTGAAATACAGCTAAAATTTTTCGGCATCAGAAATTTTCTTGACAGGACTATTGCAAAGAAAAGAAGTCAGGACTTTTGGCTTTTGTAATGGGGTTTGGTGGGGTGTTTAGAAAAGTTAAGACTTGAAGGCAGATTTCAAGAGTGGTTTAAGTAATCTGAGATCGCATTGTTGTGCCAACCCTATTTTAGGGTTAAATCAGAATTTGCCAGAGCTTGTGTTCAATTGAAGCTTTTTCTCTTTCATTTTCTTTCTTCTTTTGATTTTTCGGCCTTCTGCCATTCTTTTGAACTTTCACAAAATTTGTCCCAATTTATTTTTGAACTGAGGTTCACTTCTCTTCTTTTGCTTTTGATTTTGTTGCATTATCACTTTTCACTTCTTGAAACTTTTTCTTTTCCAACTCAAACTTGCCCCAGTGTGGGGTTTGCGATTCTCAGGAGTTGCCAAATGAAGTATTTTATTCTGAAGGCTCAAAAGGGATAACTAGGGATAGAATGCTTGATCGGAAAAGAAGAGGGCCTGACTTGTATTCCGTTCCTTACAATAACTCTGAAAGGAAACTTTCGTTAATGCGAATTTTTTTTTTGTATGTATCTGAATTAACTGACTGAGGAAGACCCTTGTTCATCCATATCTGTGAAACCAAGGCGGTCCGTGCGGACAAATCTCTTCCTTTTCTCTCTTCTTTTTTTTTTCAAAATTGGACCCCCAAATGGAATCAAATTTCCTCAACTTGCGCTTCCCTCCTTATTCTAGCATTTTTGCTTTCCCTGTTTTTTTTTCTTTTTCAAAATTCCCCCAATCTCCTTCCCCAATGTGGGGTGCGATCATATGTGCACTCGAAAAGAACCACCAATTTTTAGCTCAAATGAGGATGCAAGGGATAAATGGTGTTTAGGTCGTAGAAACGATGGCCAAAGTATCATTCTTATGCCTCATAACAACCAAAGTAACGAAATGGTCATTGAAAATCCATTCCCCTTTTTGATATTTGAAAATTTTCCAGTATAGGGTAGTGATCATTAGGGCTCTTATTTAAAACGAAATTATTCTTTCAAAGGCTCAAATGGTAGAGCAAATGATAAAATGTGTATAGGTAGAGAAACGAATGCTCGAAGTATCATTCCAAATTTTCAAAACAAACAAGAATAATGCACATTTTTGCTTTCACTTAGATGTGAATTGAATCGGTTTAAACACAATGGATATTTTCAAGCAAAGATGGCCCCAATTTGCAATTTATCAATCAATGTGACTGATTTTATTCTGGGGTTAATAGAAGTGGGCAAAAATATGAATTGTACAGAGAAGGGGAAAAAGGTATCTCATTGAGCCTTTCGAGTGACCTTTTACTTTTTCTTTCTGAGCACTCTTATTGTATAGCTCGGATCACCAATCGAGTGTAAGGATTTTAGGAAGCATTCACTTGTGAATTTTCTGGCTGGAGGTTAAAAATATCTCAATTCGGTCTTATTTTCTTAAAATTCATCATGAAATCTCCAATGAATAAGAATAAAGAATCAAATGTACATAAAACAATAATTATCCAAAAATTTTATTGCTGAAAAAGTTTGAAACAAAATTTCTCATTCAATTATGATACAAATGAGAAGAGAGAAACTCGTAAAGAGCTCAACATATACACTTTTGTCTCCTTTTCTTTTGGAACAAAATGTACTAACAAATCAAATAAACAGAATTTCCCTTTGGAAAACAATTACAAAATCTCCCAGAGGCTTTAGCGTAGAGCTTCCAGATAGATCATTTATGTTTTCGTGGCAAGGTCTGCCCAAGAATCAAGTAATACTTGTAATCTTCAAACTTTATTGGATTAAAATTATCATCAGATATAGAAGAATATTTTCGCCTTATTGAAACATTTTTATGAATGCAGTGGAGGGGGAAAACAAAAGAAAAATACCCCGAGTTAGTAGGCAAAACTGCAAAATCGGTATGCATGTCCTATGGGGGAACCCTTTTATGCCAAGGGTAGGCCTAGCATGAAAATGCAATCCTCTAGGGTAGGCACTATACCATACCTGACGGATCTGATCAACTTATTGAGTGAAAAATAATTTTAAAAAATTTGGTCAATTGGAGTGACGAGAGACATTTGCCAAAATGAGGTCAACGTCCGAATGGATTGATCACTTTTGATCGATATTTGCAAAAACGCACGGGGTTGACCTTGACGAACTTCCTATCGAAGAGATTGGAATTCGTTGACAAAAATTTTCTTAGTGAAGCACGGGTCAAAACTCCAACTGATCAAATGTCTGGATGCAATGAATGATTTTCTCAAAATCGACTAGATTTCCCAATTTGGAATTCGACATTGAAACCCTAATTGATCAAACGGGTTGAATGAAATTTATTTAAAATCGACCGCATTACCCTAAAAAGGGAAACGGGTCAAATGAATTGAGTAAAATTTAAAAACTTACTCAAAATTGACCGAATCATCCTAAAAAAGGAACTTGATTGACTGAAATTGAGAATTTTATTCAAAACGGACCGGATCATCCTAAAAAATGAGATTGGTCAAATGAATTGAATGAAATCGAGAATTTAATCAAAACTGACCAGATCGCCCTAAAAGGGTAAATTGGTCAAATGAATCGGACAAAATTGATGATTTATCAAAAATCGACAAAATTGTCCTAACTAATCAAATGAATTGAATGACATTGGTGATTTATTCAAAAATCGACTAGATTACCCTAAAAATGAACAAATTGATAAAATGGACTAGATGAAATTGATGAATGAAATGGTCCAATGAATTGAATAGAATTGGGAGCTTATTAAAAAATCAAGCTATCCACTGGTAGTTTCAAAAATTTATTACGATGCATTAGCCTATGAGCCTTCTAAAATCAAATTTTGGCCCCAATTTATTTATCGTCTCAATAGGAGGAACCATTTGTGAATTTCTTCAAATTAATGTCCTTTGCGCAAGGGATTTTTACCAACTTTGATAAAATGGCCAAAAGTGATTATTAGACGCTCATATTCCAAAAATCGCTCTTATGAAGACGATCGGATCCTTCCTTACCTTGTGCACTACCCCTTCGGATGGTACAAAATGTAAACGTGCAAGTCTCATTGGATTATATATCCGAGACACAGGGCGGTTTATGCCTAGTACGGGATCCCCTAAATGGCATTCCCTTCTAAGGTGGATGCATGATGTCAGTTTATTAAAGCAA
Organism: Coffea canephora; assembly: GCA_036785865.1. NCBI lineage: Eukaryota > Viridiplantae > Streptophyta > Magnoliopsida > Gentianales > Rubiaceae > Coffea > Coffea canephora. Next base: position 10,897,455 of record CM071917.1, on the reverse strand, counting down.
TAAAACATGCGACTTAAAGAAAACGTGCCCTAAGGAGCCCTTTATACGCCAGGGTAGGCTTAGAATACTATGCAATTATTAATCTATGAACGCAATATACCAAAATCTTTAAACGTGCAATAACCTATCTATGAGGGTAGGTTCTAAAAGAAGGTCATGCCAGACCTCTTATTTGCTAGGGTTTGTGAATGCAATGGGGACATAAAACCAAGAAAAGTTAGTTCAGCCAGATAAATACACATAACACATTGTAGCAACGAAATCAATACAAAGAAATAAAGCAATAAAAGGGAAAGAGGGGTTGGATCCCTCCCCTCGTGAATCGTGTCCCTAATAGGGTAAGGTCGACTCTACCCTAGGCAATTCTAATATGGATGCATGAGGCTGGGGTTCGCTAATGCATCTAGACTCGATAAGCTCAGGTCCCCGAGCCTTCAGACTTAGAAACCAAGGGTCATCAATCTCAAGGTTCTTTGTCGGTGGCTCGAGCGATTCCCCAAACACCGCTACGCACACAACTTGTCACGGCTACGTGTTTGAGTGAATCTATCAAAATCCTCAACCTTCGACTAAAAACTAAAGGCTATCAACCCATAGCTTAAAGCGGAAGATTGAGTGATCCATTGGATCATGCTACACACACATCGTGTCGTGATCACATGTCCAAGTGGATCACCTAATCCTAATAGGGTGGAGTGGCGTGACAAGCCAGTAAAAGGAAAATAAAAGAGGGATAAATAATTAAAGCGTATGCACGTATGCTAGTGCTCGTTTGGAGGGGAGGGATCAAGAACCAACGCGAGGCTCTAAGGTGATGTTCCCCAACCAAATGCAATGCAAGCGCGAGATAAACAAGTAGACATACATCCAATCAACCAATCATACATTCACGAGCGAGGGAGTAGTTGGATACGCGTGAAATGCAAAAAATCCTTAAAAAAAATGCAACCCTAAAACACCCAAATGTGATATATGAAAAGGTTAAAAGAAGAAAAAGGTTGATTAAATCAAATTTGCTCGGACTCTCGAATGTCCCTAGTGGAGTCGCCAACTGTCGCGCCCCATTTTTTGATAAAATAAATAAATGGTTTAAAAAATGCATTTTTCTTTTTCAAAAAATTCGTTTTCCAATCACAAATTGAATAACAAAAATACATTTTTTAAACCATTTATTTATTTTATCAAAAAATGGGGCGCGACAGTTAAGTGTTTTTCGTTATTTTTAATTTTGTTTAAAAAAAAAAAAAGAGCCGCGGCATGCAAGCTGCATATTTTTGCAACTTGCAAAGGACAATCACAGATACGATTGGAGGGCTGGATGTGAGGGCAAGGGCAAGCCCTTCATCCTCACCATTGGGGTGAGGGTTTAGGAGATTGGGGAGTTGATATAAAAGGAAAAAGAAAGCATCAGCCGCGGGAGGAGTTTTAGAGAACGGCGGAAAGGAAAACTGAGCGACCGAGAGAGAGGCTAGAAGGTGACGGCTGGGAAAAGAAAAATCAGGAGAGAACTACAGAGGGGACGGAAGAGGGATCTAGAGCAGCTAGAGAGAAGAAACCGATAGTGACGGCTGTAAGAAAGGCAGAGGGCTACGAGAGAAAAGGGAGCGAGAGGGAAACAGAGGAGAAAAGCAAGAGGGTTTGTCCAAGAAACCAAGAGTGTGGGATACGGGGAGAGTTGGATGGCTAGAAAGAAAAGCTAGAAAAGAGAGTTTCTGGTGAGGGAAAAGGAAAACCTTGGAAGAAAGAAAAGAGGACGGCTGATAGAAAGAGCGGCGACAGTGAGAAGAAGGAAGGAAGTGTGAGGTTGCAACGACGGTGCTGCGCCATCATCACTGCCCTCCCGTCAATATCTTTCGAAAACCCAGCACAATCATCCCAATCCTTTCACGGTCATTCCCCGGCTCATCTTGTAGTTAAAGGTAACACCTTTACCCTTTAGACTTAGAAACAGTTTTCTTTAATCGTGGGTTGATATCTTTTTCTTACAACATGCCGGTCGGTGGTCTTTCGTAGCTTTTATTTTCGTTTCTGTAGGTTGGTTTAAGTTTGGGTTTTGGGATTAAAATTCACAGTGGGGCTGGTATGTTTGTTTGGCTTGTGTGATGTTTGTTAAGATTGAAACGTAGCAAAGCTTTGCAGTTCTCACCTCCTGTTTTATCGATTGGGTTTGCTTAGTGTTGAGTCGTATGGTTGTATGATTTTTTTTTAGCTCGGAGATTGTTTGTACAGTATATGAATCTGAAGTAAACATAGAAGATTTGCAAAGTTTTCCAGATATTGCAAACCAGTTTTTCAAGTTGGTCATTTTGTTTCCTTCGCTTGGTTTCTTTCTGTGGAATTTGCTGAAGTTAGACAAATTTTGTTTGATCCATGTTAAGACTGATGATTGGTAATATCTGTGGGTTAAATTGCTAAAGAATCAGTTTTGTGCATTTTGTTTATGAGTTGGAGCTTCTAAAATATTTGCAGCAGAAATAGAAAAGTTCTTGCATGCTCTTTTGCTGTTTTTCTTACCTACATTTGCTCACTAAAGGCTTCGGTCATCCAGTTTACTGATTGCCCCTATGTTGGAAAGAAGAATTAAACAAGGGGACGTTGGATTTGCATGTTTGAGGGGGGGTAAAGTATTTGAATCATGTCCGAATAGCTACTGAAAAATAAACACCCAGGTTGCCTGCTCCCATTCATACGTTTTTTCTCTCTTGGCCTGTTTTGGATGTTGATTGTTGTGATCTTTGTGGGTTTTGGAATCGAGGCTTTGATGTTTGGGCTTAAAATTTTTAGTTTGGTTTGGATAGAAAAGGGCATTGGAATGAATACAAGAATTACAGGAAACATGGCTGGAGATTTGCCGCGAGTTTTACTCTTTCTTTTGCTGCATTTTTTGTCCTTTGGCTTTGTTTGAATCTTCAAGGCAGTTTATGCTTGGGTGGTATTTGAGGATAATGGGGGGTGAATTCCTTGCATTTGGTTTTTAGATGACATATTGGTAGAGCTTGTTTGAATGTTTGCACGCAAATATATCTAAGCTGAAATGAAAGAAGTAGAAGTTGCTGCATTTTTACTGTTTCTGTCCATGGCTGCTCTCTGAGTTTGCACTTGGGTTGCATGCTTAATTTTGTGTTGAAGAGACGAGTTGGAGAGCTTAGTGCTGAGTTTATGTCTTTGGGTTTACAAAATAAAAAAAAACATTTGAATCATGCCCAAGTACTTGCTGGGAAATGCGTTTCAGTTTGCTGAACCAGAAACTTACGGCCTTGTCTTGTTGTTTCCTTCCATTTCGGTTCCAAGCTTTGCTGTTTTTATTAGATAGTAATTCCAGCATGTTTCTTCCTGGTCTGTTGGCATGAATGTGTTTAATTTGAGTAAGGAAATGGCATGAACTTTGGTTGCGGGAAAAGGGATTCGTTGAAGTTATAAAATTGCAGCAACATTTTTCTTGCTTTTGCTGTTAGTTCTTTCCCTTTAATGGTCAGCTCCAATTTTTTGTTTCACCCTTTCAATGAAGCTGCATGTTTAGTGGATGATGGATAGAATCTTGGTGTTGGAAAAACCATTTTGCATAATGAATTGGATAGAATCGTGGCTGGAAATTCCCCTTATAGCCTTGAACTAAAAATGCAGCAGGTTGTTTTAGTTTTAATTGCAGAAGTCTAAGTCTTCTACGTATGCATGCATGCAGATGTTTAAAAAATTACCTTTTAAACTCCCCAACTCCCAAGTAACTCTAATTTGACCCAACCAATTGAATAATTTCATCAATTTGGTCCTTGATAGTTTTTTTTTTTTTTGCAACTTCATTGTTTGTTTGATTCAATTAGCCACCCTACTTTGTTTAAATTGCTTTTAATTCATGATATTAAGAGCTTTACGACCATGTGAGCCCGTGTTTGCATGTTTTCTTTAATTTTTCTCAATTAAAGTGGTACCTTGACCTTTTTATTGTTTTGAAGCCATTTTTCTTTCATTTGGACACCATTCAAAGGGAGCGGTATAATTTCTTTTATCCCTTTTTGTGTCTCTCCTATGTGAACCAACGTGCTACGTGAGAAATACATGTCTACTTTGCTTTCCTAGCCTTTCTTTAATTTCTTTTATTTATGTCATTTACTTTTGCTTTTTATTTAAGTTATTCTTTATGGGGTATGTGTACACCTTTTGGCTTGTAATAGTTAGGGATTTAATTATTTTATTCCTTTTCCCCCTTTTAGATTGTAGTAGGGTCTCCCTAATGTAATAGATAGGGCTTGGAGGAGCATTCAATGAAGACCTATCGAAGTCATGTGCCTAGCTAGCAAATGTAATAGTTAGGGCTTTAATTGTCTTATGTGTCTTGCATGCTTAGTTACTACGTGTTAATTTGCTTTGTTAGGGCCTTGCATCTAGTCGAGCATGCTAAATGTTATGTGCTATGTGTTTATAAGTGTTTGGTATGTCTACTCGCTTTCCATAGCCTGAATGAATGTGATGGATGAATGTACGTTTCCACTAGTCCAATGCTAGTCGGAATTCATAGAATGGGCTAGTCCAACGCTAGACCCTTAGGGATTTCCCCTCGTTAGTACATGTTTGCATGTTCATTACATGTCATGCATTCTTTTTAGTTTTATCATTTTGCATGCCCCTCGAACCCCTTTTCCCTCCATTTTAGGAATTTTGCATTTCATGCTAGTTATAGGGTTCATTTGCTTGAGAGTCCCCTTAAATATGGGATATAGACGAGTGTGGCTTTTTCTAAGCCTTAGCACGCTTGTATTCCCTCTATAAAAGGGCATATTGAGTCACGATTTAGGTCTCCCCGTACCCAATATGCATGAATTCCCTAGGCTCATGCATTTTTAAATCCACTCTACCATTTTATACCCTCATCACACTTTCATTTTTCCTCCCATTTTGCACACGTGCACCTTTATGTTTCTTCACTTGCACACGAAACACTTTTATCATCACTTGCACACATGCACTTCATATTATCAATTCACATACCGTACCTTGCCCACTCACGTGCACATTTTCACTTACATATTATTGTCTTTTATTACTTTTTTCAAACTCATGTCCTCACATTGCATACATGCATTCCATTCATTTGCATCCCACTCGCATTATTCGTGACTTCTTCAAAGAATCGTTATTGGGCTTCACAATTAATGTGATTGGCACCACTCAACCTTTGAAGAGAAATTTCCCCCAATACCCCTAGGTCTAGGGTTTGCATTCATGTAGTGCATCCAAATGTAATAAATTCTTTGGTTAAAACAAGAAAATCTTTGATTAAATCACGCAACTAGCCTTGGCTAGGTCAAAGGGGTGCCTTGGATTTTATCCTTGCCTTCCCCTTTGTCAAATGTGACTCCCGAACCTTTTTCTTTGGTTTACGTGGGCTAGGAGTCGTTTAAAAAGGGGTTTCTCACTACTTTTTCCTATTTTTCTTTAAAAATTCATTTTTGGGTGACTTGATACACCCTAACTCTATACCAAGTGGCGACTCCGTATTTCGTTTCAAAAACCCTTTTTAAACTATAATGTTGGGTCAAATCGTCGCATTCTCAAACCCCCATTTAGACCCATTTTTCTTTTTAAAAAAAATTCGTTTTCCAATCACAAATTGAATATCAAAAATACATTTTTTAAACCATTTATTTAATTTATCAAAAATGGGGCGCGACAGTCCCCATTTCTAAAGCATTCATCGTTCGAGACGTTCACCGCCGAATAATACAGGTAAGTATTTGGTGTCTATTTCTTTGTCTCAAGTTTTTCCAAAACTCAGACAAAGAGGGGCAAACTGTAGACCCCAAATTTTTATTTTTATTTTTATGTTTATTTTTTTATTTTAATTTTTTTTTTTATTTTATTATCCACATTTGCTCATTAGTCTCCTAATTTTATTTTTAGGCATTTTTAGCATTAAAAAAAGAAAGGAAAAAAAAGAAAAAAAAGGTTCACAAAATACGTTTTCTTTTAGCATTTTGTTTATCTTGTTTTATTTGTATTATTTCATTATTAAAAAAAAAAGAAAAAAGACAGACCAAGCTCATGCACCGTGAGCCACACAAGATCAAAACTCTTTCTTTGTACCATATTTATTAGCAGAAAACATGCGGGAAGAAAAGGATCGGAGGGCTGAAAGGAAAGAGAAAAAAACTGAGGTTCACGGAGAGCCTTTGATATCAGGTTTTGGGGCTGGCCATTGGGTATAAAGGAGGGAGCATCGAATGACGGCAAAGAAGGGAGATCGATAGAGGGTATTAGGAGAGAGCTACGAGAGAGTTTTGGAGGGAGACCGAGAGAAACAACGGCCAGAGGGGGTGACGGCTGGTGGTGTGAGAAAAAGGAGAGAGCTTGGGCTGAGGAAAAGAAACGTAACAAGAGGGGAACGGCTAGGGTTACGGGCATGAAAGCTTCGGGAAGTGGTTGAAGAAAAGGTAGCAGACTGGAGAAAAACCTAAAAAAAAAGAAAGCTAGAAAAGACTGAGAGGAGGAAAAGCTTCAGGTTGCGGAGGAAGAGCTTCAAGTAAGAAAAAGCTGGAAGGAGGGACTCTCCCACGTCCAAAACCTCTGCTGAAATAGAAGGTAGTCCGTCTCTATCTTTGGTTATTGGTAAAATTTTTATCGTAGCTTCTAGGTTCGATGCGTTGTATGAGGGTTTACACTTTTCTGATTTGGGGTAGTCATGGTTATGATTGATGTTGTTAATTTCTAGTGAATAGGGCTTTATGCCTCTTTGTTCTTGGATCCTTTATCATGTTTGGGTAGATCAGGGTTTTTAGAAGAGATTAAGCTCCTGTTGCAACAGTTTTGAAACTCTCAGCTTGCGTAAATTTGTTGCCGCAGTGTTGATCAATCCGTCTGTTTGTTTTACTTTGGGTTGTAGTGGTTGTCATGTTCACGCTTTTGTTTTGCTGTTGATTGGAGTTGTTCTGCTGAATAAGGGTGTTGAATAAGGGCAGTAAATGATGTAGCATCAGGGAGTGGTTTGCAATGTAGCATCAGGCCGCAACAAGGCCAATTGGTTGCAGCAATTTTGATAAAAATTTGATCTTTTGGATTGCTGAAGTTTCTGGAATGGCTTGTTTTCTCATTTGAGTTTCGCTTGTTGTTTAACGGTATCCCACGTATGTGCTTGCTGCAATTCAAAGTAGCAATGTGCAGCATAGCAGCAAGCCGTAACATGGCATTGGTTTCTTGCAAGCAACAGGCTTTGCCTGCAAGTTTTGAAACATTAGCTGAAGTTTTGTGTTCATAGGTAGTAGTTCTAGGTGTGGTTTCCACTTTGGATGTGCATAGCCTTTCCTCTCATTTTGAGCTCGATGTTTGAGTATGACTATGCTTGTAGTGTTGAAATAATTTTTCTTCCTTAATCAGAAATTCGTAAGGAACCTGAAATTTTGATTTGAAGCTGCCTTGTTCTTTCTTTTGCTTTTCTGTCCTAATCTTGGGGTTTATACTCAAAAATGCATTTTGAATCTTTTTGATTCGGAACTTACGGGTAAAGTCTATCATTTTCTCTCCGTCCGTGAAACTGAAATAACATGAGCCGCAGATCTTGGGTTTCATTCTTTTGTTCATTTCATGAGTTGGGTTGGGTCGAAGTTTTGCAGCAAGTGTTCATATCATTTTGTGGTGTTTTATCCTTCCCCTCTCCCTACCTCAAGATCCTGCCTTTGGGTTCTTGCATTTGGGTTGTTCTACCTGAATCCATCTAGGCTGAATAAGGGGGATGCTGCAATAGAAAGTTGCAGAAGCTTTTCTCACGTTATTTTGCATGAAGCTGCACTAGTTTCATGTTTTTATTCGGCAACAGCTTACACGTTGGTTTCATCACTTTGTTTGTACATTTAAATCTTGTGTCAATGATGGTTGCTATTTCTCTGGTTTGTGCACAAGCTGCAAATTTGCAGCAGAAAATGGTAGAAGCAAAGAAAGCGTCAGCTTGCTGGAAGCTTTCATTTGCATGCATGGATAATTTCTGAAAAATTGTGCTTTGGCCCCTAAGTCTCCCTTTGTTTCGCTATGGCCCAAATGGATTAAAAATCAATCAAATTGCCCCCTCGAACTTTCTTTTTCCTTTCAATTGGATCCTAATCTTGTGAATATGGGCTATTTAGGCATTTGAATGCATTTAATGATTCAATTTCGTATTAATGTGATTATTTGAGATGCCTTGACCTTTTCTTGTATTTTGGAGGGCAAATAAGCGATTTCATGTCATTGGGGCCCCGAATTCAAGGGAGGTACACCCTAATCCCTCATTTCTTACTTTTGACTCTACGTGCCTTATGTGCCTTTACATGCTTGATTGCTTGCCTTTTGAATTATTTGTTTATTTATTTATTCGCTTTATTTATTTTTTAATTTGGCATATTTATTTTTCAATTTTGGTTATTTGAAAGGCACTTGAATGCCAAATTTGTAATAGTTAGGTATTTATTTTAATTATTTATTTATTTCCCTTTTTTAGATTGTAGTAGGGCTCCCCTAATGTAATAGATAGGGCTTTTTTTTGCTTTATTTGCTCTGTGTGATTTGCATGCTTACGTGCTACGTGTTACTTGCTTTTTTAGGGCCTTGCATCTAGATACCATACTTATGTGTTATGTGCTACATGTGATTTATGTGTTTATTTGCTTTATTAGCCTTTACATGATTTATTTGATTTGTAATGAATGTGTGACGTCACCACACTAGTCCAACGCTAGTTGTGGCTCATTGTTTCGATTTTTCACTAGTCCAACGCTAGTAGGAATTCATAGATATGGGATAATCCAATACTATACCCTTAGAGACCTTCCTCGCTAGATCATGTTTGTATGATTACATTACACTTCATGCATATTTTTCCATTTCTTAGGATCTTTATCATTTTCACATAATATTTCCCCTAATAAAATATCCCCTTACCCCTATATATATATGACATTTAGATTTGCATCTCATTTAGGAAATTAGGGGGTAGATTAATGCATTTTGCCTGATTAGACTAGGGAAACCCTTTGGATATGGGATATGGACAAATTTGGCTTTTTCTAGCCTTAGCACGCTCGTATTCCCTCTATTAAAGGGAACATTGAAAGTCACAAGTGTAAATCCCCCGCACCCATTATGATGCATTCCTTTAGGTCATACACATTTGTATATTATTATTTTCTTTACTTTTTCTTTCTTTCGAGTCTCATGACTTGCATTAATCGTGACCTCTCCAAAGAGTCATTATTGGGCGTCACAATTAATGTGACTGGCACCATTCGAGCTTTGAAGGGAAATTTCAACCCCTCGATACCCCCTAGGTCTAGGGTTGCATTCATATAGTACATTCAAATGTGACAAATTCTTTGGTTAAAACAAGAAAATCTTTGACTAAATCATGCAACTAGCCTTAGTTAGGTCAAATGGGTGCCTTGGATTTTTATCCTTGCCTTCCTCTTCGTCAAATGTGACTCCCGAACCTTTTTCGTTGGTTTACGTAGACTAGGAGTCGTTTAAAAGGGGTTTCTTTATACCTTTTCCTTTAAAAAATTCATTTTAGGTGATTTGGTACACCTTAACTCTATACCAAGTGGCGACTCCGATTTTTATTTCAAAAAACCCTTTTTAAACTATATTTTGGGTCAAATCGTCGCATTTTCATGTCCCATTTAGACCCATATTTTTCTTCATTTTCCCTTGTAAATCAAAATTCATTTTCCAAAACAAAAATTCACCTTTTAAAACCATTTCTTTTATTTTTATAAAAAATGGGGTGCGACACTTATTATTTTATAGTGTGTGTACAAAAATAAAAATAAAAATAAAAAATATGTATATGTGCGGGGCAAATCGGGTACTCGCAAATTTTTAATTATGTGATCCTAACCTGCCCCGCATCTTAGCGGGTACCCGACCCTCTTTTGACCCTATCAAATAATAAAAATCGGATATCCTAATTTTCGGATCGGATCGAATCGAATATGACAAGTTTTCAGGTTAACGGATAATTTTGCCCACCCCTATTAATTAGCGTTAAATAGAGGGTGTCGCGCCCCATTTTTTGATAAATAAAAATAATGATTTGAGAAAGATGTTTTTAATTCAATTGTGATTGGAAAATGATTTTTGTGAGTTGAAAAGACATGGGTCTCAATGGGACTTGGAAAGCGACGATTTGACCCAAAAAATAGTTTTAAAAAAGGGTTTGAAAAGAAAAGTTTGGAGTCACCACTTGGTAATGATTTAAGGTGTACCAAGTCACCTAAAAATGAGATTTAAAGCCAAATAGTAATAAACCCTTTTTAAAACGACTCCTAGTCCACGTAAGCCAAAGAAAAAGGTTCGGGAGTCACGTTTGACAAAGGGGAAGGCAAGGATAGAATCCAAGGCACCCCTTTGACCTAGCCAAGGCTAGTTGCGCGACTTAACCTTACCTTTCCTAAACTCTCTACCCAGGGTATGTATTGCATGTTGGATTATGCCTATATGAATGCGAAAACGAAAAAATGCAATCCTAAATTCTACGATGTCTCTCGTGAGGTTTTTGGTCCCAAACCACATGAATTGTGGCGGCCAATAAAGGGAAACCTCATAGAGGTCGATTGATGCAAATGGTGACTCAAGTGCAAGTGTGCAAGGGTATGAAAAGATTCATGTATGAAATGGTGTAAAAAAAAACAAAGTGTTTGTGTGCGCATGTGAAGAGAAAGTTCACGTGTGAATTTGGATGAAAAATCAAAGTATTAGTGTGTGAGTGTGTAAAGAAAGTGCACGTGTGAATTTGGATGAAAAATCAAAGTATTAGTGTGTGAGTGTGTAAAGAAAGTGCACGTGTGAATTTGGATGAAAAATCAAAGTATAAGTGTGTGCAAATGAATGAAGATAGAATAGTACATATATAAGTGAAACTTGAATTTCATTTGTGAAGTAAAGTAAATAAATGATAAAGATGTAGTGAAAAAATATGGATTGAGAAATGTAAGAGAAATGTGATTAAAAGAGTATGGAAGTGATAAAAATGAAAGTATGACCCTAGGGGAATGCAACAAGTCGGGTACGGGGATGACGCCTAATTCTTCGACTTTGATTTTCCCTCGGATTAGAAGGCGAAACTAGCGTGCTAAGGCTATCAAGTAGCCACACTCGCTCGTTTCCCTTATCGGAAGGGGATTTTCGCGCAAATGAACCCTAACTAGCATGAGATGCAAGTCCTAAAATGAAGGGGAAGAGGCTTGAGGAACATGCCAAATGATAAACTAAGGAAAAATGCGTGATATGTGGTGATCATGCACTTAATGAAAAAGGGAAAAAAAGAACCTATTGGGTCTAGCATTGGACTAGCCCATCCTATGAATTCCGACTAGCGTTGGACTAGTGGAAACGATAAAAGAAGCCACAACTAGCGTTGGACTAGTGTGGTGACGTACATTCATCCATTTCATTCATCCACACTATAAAAAGCGAGTAGACATGCGAATCACTTATAAACACGTAGCACATAACACTTAGCATGCTCGACTAGATGCAAGAGCCTACTAAAGCAATTTAACATGTAACATCAAAAGCAAGTAACCAAGGGGAAGGGGAAATGGACCAGATGCTCTACGAGCCCTATCTATTACAAGCCAAGAGGTGTACACATACCCCATGAAAACATAAAGGGAAAGGGGAAATGGACCAGATGCTCTCCGAGCACTATCTATTACAAGCCAAGAGGTGTACACATACCCCATAAAACTTAAATAAAAGCAAAAGCAAGTAAATGCATGCAAGGAGGTAAGGAAAGCGGAGTAGGCATGCATATTCACATAACACGTAGGAGCACATAGGGTCAAATGAAGTGCAAAATGAGGGATAGGGTGTACCTCCCTTGAAGCGACGCCCTGACGTGGTGAAATTACTAACTTACCCTCCAAAATAATAAAAAAGGTCAAGGTACCACTTAAATTATCAAATAAATCAAAGAAAATGGAAATAAACGCCAAATTGAATCACTTGAGGCCTTCCAAAGAAAGTAAACTACTCGTACTTAACCAATTAAGACAAGCAACGACCCAATTGAGAAATTAAAGAGGTTTAAAGAGCCAATTTATTATAAACACTAAGGGACTTGAAAAAACATAAAATAAAATTAAGAGTCTAAGGTGAAACAAAACCAAATCAAACAAGAAATTTCACAAAAAGGTAAATGAGAAGCAAATTACTAGTGTCTAAGTGACAAAATGCCAAAGAATCCAAGAAAAATCAAATTAACTACAAATATGGGAAAAAGATATTACTAGACCCTTCAAATCCATTCTACAACCCCTTAAATATCTACCCAAAATAAATCAAGATGAATTAAAAAGGAAATGGCATATTAGGAGGACAAAATTAATTAAGTTTTCCAATTAATTGGGCCATGGCAGCACTAAACACAAGTTAAGGGGTTCAATTGCAAACACAAACCAATCATGTAGGACCAATTAAAAACACTCAAGAGACTTTAAAGGTCAATGGCAAAGCAGAAGTCAAACCATGGTGCCAATTGCAACTATCTTAGAATCTAATTGCAAGAAATCAGCTCATGATTGGGCCTTAGTGAAACCAAGGGGACTTGAAGGATCAAAAGGCAAAAATTCAGAAAATATTTTCATGCACAGCATGCAACTTACGAAGGAAAATTGTTTCTGCAGCCAGCTAGCAGCAATTTTTATTCTTACGGAAACATATCATCCTCAATCATCAGCTTTGATCCAAAAATCTTTTAAACAAAACACCTAAAAACGGATCTAAACATCATAACACATCATTGCAACATTCAAACCAGCTCAAACCGTAGAAGGAACTTCATGCCAATGCTGGAGAAAAAGTATGTAAAAAAAAGGTTCGGCAGTCTTGAGACTTTGGAATTTCAGCAAACTTATGCAACAAAAATTTCAACAAGGATTCAACCTCAAGCTCTCATTAAGCCTTCTAAATTCATCCTCAAAGTGCTATGCTATGCACACAAGAGAGAAAAATTTGGAATGAGGAACAAGCTAGCACTTGCAGGTTCATTCAAGAAAAACTTTCCACCAGTTCTGAGTTTTCTTTTTAATCACACGAAAACAGCTCACAAGCATGCGTATCAGTCCATGAAAAAGTGAAGCAATCAAGTCAGAACCCATTCAAAACCCAATGTTACAGTTTCAACCCATTGCCCTTAACATAATCCCCCGTCCTAGATGATTTAATCAAATTAAGTAAACCAGAAATGCAGCAAAGCAACGAAGTAACCATTCTGCGATTCTAAAAATGTTGCAGCAAACACCAAAATTTCATGTGAATCCAGAAAACATTCATTCAACCGTGTGAAATCAAGAGTTTACATTATCAAACATTTAGACACAAAAACATCCTAGACACATGCGAGAAAGCTCATCCAAACCGTTGCTAGCTTTAAGCATGGAATTCACAGAGTCATAAAAATTGCGCATACAGAAAGCTAGGAAATAAAAATTCTGCAATTTTCTCGTGCATCCCAAAATTTGTTCGTGCAAAGTGAAACCTATCCAAACCTCATACATTAGCTTATTTCCATCAGAGTCATGAATTCAGCATAGAGGCTAGGAGAGGGACTTGTTCATGATGAACGACATTCATTCGGTTTCGAAAGATAAAGAAAGCACGCAAGCTAGCAGCTTTTTTTGGTTCCTAAACTTGCATCAAGGAGGTTCTAACACAGCTTTGATAGCCAACGAGTTCATGGCATTTCTCAGTCAAGCGATAAACAAAAGCAAGAAAAACAATCAGGTCACAACTTGGACGACCAGAGAAAGACAAGGGTGATTTACAGTCACATCCTCAGCCTCGGCAAAACTTAAGAAAGGAAGGAAATTATGTCAAACTAAGATGGAGAAGAATCCATGACTACCTGGAAACACCAATGCTGCTAAGCGAAATAGTAGAGGCTCCTGGGAATCGCACAGCTCCGGCAATAGAAATCCGCGAACTGGGTTGCGAGAGGCTCCAGCGTTGATGCAGGCGATACCTTCCCTTTCCCTCTCTGTTTTGCAGCCGAAACCCTCCTCACTGCTCCCTCTCTTGCTTCTACGTTTCTTTTCTTTCAGAACCCATGCCGCCAATCTCTTCCTTGCTTTGTTTTTCCTTCAGATTTTTTTTAGCCATCACCCAATGCCCAGCCCCCTTTCTCTCCGCCTTCTCTCGGGTTTCCTTAGCCGCTAACTCTCTCTCAAACCAAAACCCTTGCTCAGTTTTTCTTTTAGCCTGCCGATCCTCTCCAAAAAAAACCCCCCTGCGGCTGATGTTTTCTTTCTGCTTTTATATGGAACTCCAAGGCCCTTAAACCCTCCACTGAATGGTCAGGATGAAGGCCAGCCTCTGCCTTCATCCTGCCCTTCAATGGCACGTACGAAGTTAGCCCTTTGCAGGCTGCCAAAAATGCAGCTTGCAGGCCACGATCCTTTTTTTTTTTTTTTTTTTTTTTTTAAGAAAACTAATACAACTTGATAATTACAGAAATGATAAAATAAATAATAACAAAATTACACAAACCAAGTAATAATAATTATAACAAAACAAAAATAATTTTAAACAAAACACTAAACAAAAATGGCCATTTTTTAATTTTCAATTTTTCTCTTTTCATCATTTTCTTTTTCCCAAAATAACTTAATAAAAATAACTAAAGTGCCCAAGATTGAATTTAAAGAAATAAACATATTTTTGTGAACAATTTTTCCTTTTTTCTTTTTCCTCCTTTTTCATTTTTCCAATCCATCTAAAACCTATTTTTTCGAATTTTTCTTCTTTTCCTCTTTTTCTTTAATTTCTTTTTTCTCCTTTTTATGATTTTGCATTTTCATTTTTCTTTCAAGAAAGCATTGAATAAAAACAAAATGACTAAAACATATTTTTGATGTTTTCCTTTTCTTTTTTCTAAAAACTCTATGCTAATTTTAAACTTAAAAGCTAAAACTAAAAACTAAAACTAAAAGTAAATAAGAATAAATAGCAAATGAAATAGGTCAACTAAAAGGGCGAAAATGAATAAAACTAAAATATCATAACAACTAATAGTACAAAACACACAATAACGAACTAAAATGCAAGCAATCTAAAATGAAAATCATGAAATAGATGCTACATAAAATTGTTCAAAATTTGGTGTCTACAGTTTGCCCCTCTTTGTCTGAGTTTTGAAAAAAAACTTGAGACAAAGAAGTAGACACCAAATACTTACCTGTGTTATTGGGTTGCAAAAGATTCTATCGAACAAGAATTCTAACACGGGACTGACCCGAATATGAAAAATGAAACGGGACTGACCCGAACAGGAATTTAAAACGGGGTTGACCCGAACAGAAATTTAAACGGGACTGACCCGAACAAGAATTTAAACGGGACTGACCCGAACAGGAGTTTAAACGGGACTGGCCCGAACGGAAATTTAAACGGGACTGGCCCGAACGGAAATTTAAAAAGGGACTTCACTGGGAAGGTTTAAACAATAAATTGAGTTTTTACCTCGGGGTAGTTCAAATTTTGTACCAAGAGGGAGATTTGATCTCTGTGGCTGAACAAAAGGAAGTGCGCACTAGTGGGACTGACCCACGGCCAATGGCTGAACAAAATGAAGTGTACACTAGTGGGACTGACCCACGGCTAGCGGCGAATGCAGATGAAAGGCACACTAGTGGGACAAACCCAACGGCTAGCGGCGATGAAATGAAAGGCTCACCAGTGGGACAAACCCAACGGCTAGCGGCGATGAAAATGAAAGGCTCACCAGTGGGACAAACCCAACGGCTGGTGGCAAATGTAATCAAAAGGCACACTAGTGGGACAAACCCAACGGCTAGCGACGATGAAGATGAAAGGCTCACCAGTGGGACAAACCCAACGGCTGGTGGCAAATGCAATTAAAAGGCACACTAGTGGGACAAACCCAACGGCTAGCGGCGATGAAGATGAAAGGCTCACCAGTGGGACAAACCCAACGGCTGGTGGCAAATGCAATTAAAAGGCACACTAGTGGGACAAACCCAACGGCTAGCGGCGATGAAGATGAAAGGCTCACCAGTGGGACAAACCCAACGGCTGGTGGCAAATGCAATTAAAAGGCACACTAGTGGGACAAACCCAACGGCTAGCGGCGATGAAGATGAAAGGCTCACCAGTGGGACAAACCCAACGGCTGGTGGCAAATGCAATTAAAAGGCACACTAGTGGGACAAACCCAACGGCTAGCGGCGATGAAAATGAAAGGCTCACCAGTGGGACAAACCCAACGGCTGGTGGCAAATGCAATTAAAAGGCACACTAGTGGGACAAACCCAACGGCTAGCGGCGATGAAGATGAAAGGCTCACCAGTGGGACAAACCCAACGGCTGGTGGCAAATGTAATCAAAAGGCACACTAGTGGGACAAACCCAACGGCTAGCGGCGATGAAAATGAAAGGCTCACCAGTGGGACAAACCCAACGGCTGGTGGCAAATGCAATTAAAAGGCACACTAGTGGGACAAACCCAACGGCTAGCGGCGATGAAGATGAAAGGCTCACCAGTGGGACAAACCCAACGGCTGGTGGCAATGAAAATGAAAGGCTCACCAGTGGGACAAACCCAACGGCTGGTGGCAAATGCAATCAAAAGGCACACTAGTGGGACAAACCCAACGGCTAGCGGCGATGAAGATGAAAGGCTCACCAGTGGGACAAACCCAACGGCTGGTGGCAAATGCAATTAAAAGGCACACTAGTGGGACAAACCCAACGGCTAGCGGTGATGAAGATGAAAGGCTCACCAGTGGGACAAACCCAACGGCTGGTGGCAATGAAAATGAAAGGCTCACCAGTGGGACAAACCCAACGGCTGGTGGCAAATGCAATCAAAAGGCACAATAGTGGGACAAACCCAACGGCTAGCGGCGATGAAGATGAAAGGCTCACCAGTGGGACAAACCCAACGGCTGGTGGCAAATGCAAAATGAAATGCTTACTGGCGGGACAAACCCAGCTCCAATAGCAATGTAAATGAAATGCTTTGACAATCAGACAGTGGGATTAAACTTGAGCCTGTCGTGATGAAATTTGATTTGATTTTTTGATTGATGATTTTCTTTTCTTTTTGCTTTTCTTTTTGACTTTTGAGAATCTTTCCAAAAAATTAATTTGCCCCAGTATGTTGAATTTTTGCAATTTGAATCCAAAGTTGACTTTGTATCGCCATGTTGTTGCACCTTTTGATCAAATTTGCTTGCAACATTTTCGATCTGCCTTTGTTCACCGGAGGACTTTTTCCGACATCGATTTCGGTGTGAAGTGTGATTACTTTCATCTGTGCCTGCAATTTTCTGCAAATGAAAAAGAAATTGCCACCATCATTTGATCCGTTTTCCTTTGAGAATCGTGTAAACATGAGTCTTCCGATGCCATTTTCAACTTTTGCTACGACAGCCGATTGAGTTGGATTCCTCGCCCTAAGGCTTTTCCGATTTTCAAACTGACCAGGTATATGCTTTGCGATATTATGAAGTTTGTGTAGCTGGCTTGGCTGGATTTCAACTGTTCCCAAAGGATGACTGAATCCAAGTATACTTTTTGAAATAAACCACAGGGATTGTCATTTACCACAATTCAATGATAAAGAATGAGGTATGCAAGAAAATTCACATGTCATGTAAAAATGAATATGCACAAGAATGCACACCTAACCATTTGTGCTTAAATTCTACAAAAAATGCCATGAATGCAAGTAATTTGGAAAAAACGAGTTTCCTAAGAATGTATTTACAAAAGAATATTTTTTTACAAAATGACACGGCTTTTGGCCAACAGATGTCATATTCAAATCTTTGGATATCTTAGCTCCGGATTTCAATGTTGTCAGAGGTATGACAAAAATGAGAAGAAAATCTAAATGGACCAAACCACCAGTTGTTCCTCTTTGTGCTTTCTCATTGCAGAAACCTACCTTGGCGCCCATTCGGGTTTTCACCAAGGTTGCCCCCCACCCTTTTTGTTGGTTTTTCTTTTTTCTTTTTCTTTTTTTCTTCTTCTTTTTTTTTTCTCTCTTGAGGTGCCCTTGTGGGTTTTCACCTAATGAAATAATGGAAGAGTTCAACCATAGTCGACTCAGGAATGTAAGTTGAAGATTGCTGGCATCAGTAAAATGCGCTTCCCTTATAAACTTAAACGAAGGCATTATGGACATCACCTGCCAGTTGATTAGCAAAATCCCTAATAGAAATGCAGCAAGTGACGAAAGCCAGGACTTTGGGCTTTTGTAATGAGGTCAGGTGGGGTGTTTTTCAAGAAAAGTTGAGGCTTGAAAGCAGGTTTGATGAAAGGTGTGAAATAACCTGAGATTGCATCATTTTGAAATTATCTCTAATTTTGAACGAAACCGAGGAAAATTTGCCCCAGCTTGCTTGAATTTTTTCTCTTTTTTTCTTTGCATTTTCTTCATTGCATTTTTCTCACTTTTTGCATTTTTCTTCAAAAAAAACTAAATTTGCCCCAGTGTGGGGTTCTTTCCTTTTCATCTCTCTTTCAAAATAAATTTGCCCCAGCTTAGGGTTCTTTCTTTTTCCATATCTCTTTCAAAGATAAATTTGCCCCAGTGTGGGGTTTGCAATCTTCAGGGGCTGCCAAACGAAAATTATTGTTCTGATAGCTCAAAGGGGATGACTAGGGATGAAATGTTTTGATTGAAAAGGAAGATGGCCTGACTTTTGCCCCGCCCTTTGCATGATTTCCTAAAAGAAACTTTGCATAATCAAATAAAGAACATCTTACACATGTCCGAGTTGATAGGTTGAGGGAATGTCCGTCCTTCCATCTCTCCTTTGAACACCCAATAAGCTTTGTCAATTTGAAGCAAATTTGCCTTCGACTTCGTCTTTCATCGCTTTAGCACTTTGTTTCCTTCTTCAGAAGATCGGTGGCGAACGTTGATCATAATACATAGCATTCAACTGCTTTTCATCAATCAGAATCAATCGTTAATGATACTGCTTTAACCAATCAACTTTCAACCTGGCTGGAAAGGGATTTTCTCAAATGAAGGGATTTATTAATGAAGGAATTTCCAAATGAAGGGATTTTTCCAGCGAAGTGATTTTCAATGAAGGGATTTTTCAATGGTTTTTCTCAATGAAAGCTTTCTCAATGAAGGATTTCTCAATGAAGGAATTTCTCAATGAGGGTTTTTCCAGCGAAGTGATTTTCAATGAAGGGATTTTTCAATGGTTTTTCTCAATGAAAGCTCTCTCAATGAAGGATTTCTCAATGAAGGAATTTCTCAATGAGGGTTTTTTAATGGAGGAATTTTCAAAAGGGTTTCATCAAATTCCAGAACAGTGATATTCAAAGAGTCAAATAACCTCACCTTTGGCCAGCTCAAAAATCAGAATCATAATCAGACAAACAAATAATCAAAATGAGCATTTCATGAAACTCCAAATCAAAGTAGAAACGAAACAAAATTCGATTGCAAAAAAAACGCTTTCATGAAACTATTTACATATGCAAGAAAAAGTTTTCGTGAACTTTAGTAAATGACAACCCTTAGATTTATCGAAATTCCCTTCGTAAGGGAAGATAGTCAGCCATCCAAATTGCGCAGAGCTCCTTCGGGATTTTCAAATTTCGTCATTTGTAGTGGATGCTTCAAAGGTGTCCTTGTGTTTGGGAAAGGGGTTTGTATTTACACTTGGTCCTTGTTCACCTTTTCCCCTTAACACTATTTCCCCTGCCTCAATCATGTCTTGAACTCTGTGCTTAAGGGCTCTGCAATCGGCGATTGAGTGTCCAGGTGCTCCCGAATGATAGGCACAAGTGGACTGCGAATTGTAGTCGGCAGGAACACCATGAGGGTGAGCTGGAGGAGGAAGTACACTGATTCTACCAGCGGCTTTTAATTGTTCATACAATTGGTCCAGAGGCCTGCCTAGGTTAGTGAAGGTGCGAGAACGATTTCGACTTTGGGGTTCAATGGATTGAGGGTAATTATAGGTGGGTCTATTTGGTGGAGAAAATTGTTGATTGTAAGGGGGTCGGGGTCGAACTTGTTGGAAGTGAGATTGAGATATTTGAAAAGGGGCCATAGGCGAGTTATTGTAATTAGGGCAAGGTCGAGGATGAGTGGTATTGGTGTGGTAAACAGATTGAGGGCTTGAATAGTAAGGGTAAGGGTTTGAGTAGGTAAAGTGTGGTCGAGGTCTGGGTCTTGGAACAGGGTTTTGACTCCAGGTGAAGGTAGTTTCCCCCTCTTGCTTTTTGAATTGTTGCTTCTTCCCATTAGTCCCCTGACCTTGCAAAGCATCTAACTGTGACTTGAGGGTAGAGACATTAACAATCTTCCCAGCTTTCACGAAGTCATCGTACTCCTCAAGCTTATTAACAATTGCAGCAAATGAGCATCCAGTCATGCGAAAAATTTCTTCAAAGTACGGCGGATCATGTGCCTTAATGAAAGTGCGTATGATTTCGTCCTCCGTCATTGGTGGCTCGACTTTTACAGCTATTTTCCTCCACCTCTTGGCATAAGTCTTGTGATCTTCAGATGGCTTCCTCTTTGTCCCTTCCAACGTGGTTCGTGTTGGAGCCAGCTCGCAATTATACTCGTACTGCTTTACAAACGCATTGGACAGGTCCAGCCAGGTCTTTGCTTCTTCAGGTTTCAGCTTGGAGTACCAGTCGAGTGCATCCCCCTCCAGACTTTCTGGGAATAGCCTCAAAGGCAGATTTTCATCATCTGTTGGCCTACCCAACTTGTTGGCGAACAGTCGGAGGTGTGTCTTGGGATTGCCCGTCCCATCATACTTGTTAAACTTCGGAGTTTTGAACCCCTCAGGCAATTGCACATTCGGGAAAAGGCAAAGCTCATCGTAATCCAGGACTCCTTGCTTGTTCACCCCCTGACTCTTCCTTATAAATTCATCAAAACGATCAAGGCGCTTAAGCAGCTTCATATCAACGGGAGCGGAAGATTCCCCCATTTCTGGCTTGGTTTGAAAAGTATGGTCCGGCAGGAATGGCTCAGCAGCAGGGTAATAAAAGGTATGTGGCTCAGGTGGTATATTTGAAGTGATTTGGGGTTGTGGACCTCGCATGTGAGTAAGAAAAAATGAAGGATGAGGAGGGTAAGTGTATGGCAAATTTGTGGTGGGATAGGTGAAAGTTTCTTCAGGTGCAATAGGGAATGATGGAGTAACAGTGGCGTGGGCCGACGGTAGAACAAATGTCTCTTGCTCAGGCTGTCTGGCGGGTACAGGTTCAGGTTGAACTCCGCTGCTAATTAGCTCATCATCCAACTTCCTTTGAGCGGCCATCTCAGACGCCATCTCTCCAAACTTGGTAAGCATCTCAGTCAACTGAATCCCCAAACTTGCAGTCTCAGGTTGAGCGGTAGTAGCAGACCTATCTGACTGTTCTGGTTGTGAACTCATGTTTACACGATTCCTTTGGACTTGACTACGTGATCGTGTTATGATGGGGCTTCGACGAGAAGCTATGTTTAAATATTACCTGAGAATTTTTGAAAAATTGCCTTTAGATTCAATCCTCGCTTAGTTATTCCAAAGAAAATAAAGAAAAGGAAAAGAAAAAGACAAGAGTTAGTAGATATCCAGAAAATTCGGATGCATGTCCTATGGGGGAACCCTTTTTGTGCCAAGGGTAGGCCTAGCATGAAAATGCAATCCTCTGAGGTAGGCACTATACCGTACCTGATGGATCCGATCAACTCATTGAGTGAGGAGTAATTTTGAAAAATTTGGTCAATTGAAGTGAGAAGAGACGTTTATCAAAATGAGGACATCGTCCGAAGGGATGGATTGCTTTTGATTGATACAAGAATTTGCAAAAACGCACAGGTTTGACCTTGACGAACTTCCTATCGAAGAGATTGGAATTCGTTTTGACAACTTTTCTTAGTGGAGCACGGGTCAAAACTCCAACTGATCAAATGGCTGGATACAATGGATGGTTTTCTCAAAAATCGACTAAATTTCCCAATTTGAAATTGAAACCCTGATTAGTCAAATGGGTTGAATGAAATTGACCATTTATTTAAAATCGACCGGATTACCCTAAAAAGGGAAACAGGTCAAATGAATTGAATGAAATTTAACTTATCCAAATTTAATCAGATCACCCTAAAAAGGGTAAATTGATCAAATAGATTGAACGCAACTTGATTTATTCAAAATCGGCTCGATTGCCCTAAAAATGGGTAAATTGGCCAAATGAATGCAATTGAATTAGTGATTTATTCAAAAATCGGCCGAAGGACCCTAAAAAAGGTAAATTGATCAAATGAATTGAAGATTTATTCAAAATCGACCAGGTGACCCTAAAAAGGGTAAATTGGTCAAATGAGTTGACGATTTTTCGAAATCGACCGGATGACCCTAAAAAGGGTAAATTGGTCAAAATGAATGGATTGGTCAAATGATGAATGAATTGACAAAATGGATTGGATAAAATGGATGATTTATTCAAAAATCGACCGAATCGCCTTCAAAAAGGGTAAAATGGTCAAATGCATTTATTCAAAATTGAATGGATAACCCTAAGAATGAATTAAACTAATCAAATGAATTGAATGAAGTCAATTGATCAAACAGATCGAGTGAAATGATGATTTGACCAACTCGCCCTAAAACTAGGCAAATTGGTCCAATGGATCGAATGATTGATTCAAAATTGACTAGATCACCCTAAAAAGGGTAAACTAGTCAAATGAAATCGGATGACTTATTCAAAATTGATTGAATTGACCTAAGAAATGAGTAAATTGATCCAATGAATAAAATGGAGATTGATGATTTATGCAAAAATCGACCAAATCACCCTAAAAGGGTAAATTGGTCAAATGAATTGATTTATTCAAAATTGATTAGGAATTGACAAAATGGATCGATTGAATCGGCCGGCCATTAATGGTTTCAAAAAATTAGTCTATGAGCCTTCTAAAATCACGATTTGGCCTCAATTTATTCATCGTCTCAACAAGAGGAATCATTTGTGAATTTCTTCAAATTAATGTCCTTCACGCAAGGGATTTTTACCAATTTTTTATAAAATGGCCAAAAAGTGATTATTAGACGTTCATATTCCAAAAATCACTCTATGAAAATGATTGGATCCTACCTTACCTTGTGCACTACCCCTTTGGATGGTACAAAATGTAAACGTGCAAGTCTCGTTGGATTAAGTATCCGAGACACAAGGTGGCTTATCCCCTAACACGGGATCCCCTAAATGGCATTCCCTTCTAGGGTTTATGCATGATGCCAGTTTATTAAAGCGATAAAACATGCAATTTGAAATGGAAACGTGACCTAAGGAGCCCTTTATATGCCAGGGTAGGCCTAAAATGCTATGCAATTACCAAAATCTATGAATGCAATATACCAAAATCTTTAAACGTGCAATAACCTATCTACGAGGGTAGGTTCTAAAAGAAGGTCATGCCAGACCTCTTATTTGATAGGGTTTGTGAATGCAATGGGGACATAAAACCAAGAAAAGTTAGTTCAGCCAGATAAATACACATAACACATTGTAGCAACGAAATCAATACAAAGAAATAAAGCAAGAAAAGGGAGAAAGGGGTTGGACCCCTCCCCTCGTGAATAGTGTCCCTAGCTCAGGATAAGGCCGACTCTACCCTAAGGCAATTCTAATATGGATGCATGAGGCTGGGGTTCGCTAATGCATCTAGACTCGATAAGCTCAGGTCCCCGAGCCTTCAGACTTAGAAACCAAGGGTCATCAATCCCAAGGTTCTTTGTCGGTGGCTCGAGCGATTCCCCAAACACCGCTACGCACACATCGTGTCACGGCTACGTGTTTGAGTGAATCTATCAAAATCCTCAACCTTCGACCAAAAGCTAAAGGCTATCAACCAATAGCTTTAAGCGGAAGATTGAGTGACTCATTGGAACATGCTACACACACATCGTGTCGTGATCACATGGCCAAGTGAGTCACCTAATCCTAATAGGGTGGAGTGGCGTGACAAGCCACTAAAAGAAAAATAAATGAGGGGTGAAAAATTAAAGCATATGCACGTATGCTAGTGCTCGTTTTGGAGGGGAGGGATCAAGAACCAACGCGAGGCTTTAGGGTATGTCCCCCACCCAAAATGCAATGCAAAGCGCGGAATCACATACATAAACCATTCATCAATCAAAACAATCGTACGCCAAATGAGTAAGGGAGGAAGTTGGTATGCGTGAAATGCAAAAAATCCTAATAAAAGGAAAAAATGCAATCCTAAACACCCAAATGTGATATATGAAAAGATTAAAAGAAGAAAAAGGTTGATTAAATCGAATTTGCTCGGACTCTCGAATATCCCCAGTGGAGTCGCCAACTGTCGCGCCCCATTTTTTGATAAAATAAAATTTGGTTTAAAAAATGTATTGGTGATTTAAAAGAAAAATGGGTCTAAATGGGACTTTTGAAAATGCGACGATTTGACCCAAGAAAAATAGTTCAAAAAGGGTTTTTTACATGAAAAATGGAGTCGCCACTTGGTATAGAGTTAGGGTGTACCAAGTCACCCAAAAAAAGTGAATTTTTTAAGGAAAAAAGTAAGAAAAACCCTTTTGAACGACTCCTAGTCCACGCAAACAAAGAAAAAGGTTCGGGAGTCACATTTGACGAAGGGGAAGGCAAGGATAAAATCCAAGGCACCCCTTCGACCTAGCCAAGGCTAGTTGCGTTGATTTAATCAAAGATTTTCTTATTTTAACCAAAGAATTTATTACATTTGGATGCACTACATGAATGCAAACCCTAGACCTAGGGGTATTGGGGGAAATTTCCCTTCAAAGGTTGAATGGTGCCAATCACATTAATTGTGAAGCCCAATAACGATCCTTTTGAAGAGGCCACGAATAATGCGAGTGGGATGCAAATGAATGGAATGCATGTATGCAATGTGAGGACATGAGTTTGAAAAAGTAATAAAAGACAATAATATGTAAGTGAAAATGTGCACATGAGTGGGTAAGGTGCGGTATGTGAAATGATAATATGAAGTGCATGTGTGCAAGTGATGATAAAAGTGTTCGTGTGCAAGTGAAGGGATAAAAGGTGTACGTGTGCAAATGAAGGGATAAAAGGTGTACGTGTGCAAATGGAGGGATAAAAGGCGTACGTGTGCAAATGGAGGGATAAAAGGTGTACGTGTGCAAATGGGAGGAAAAAATGAAAGTGTAATGATAGAGTGGATGCATGAACCTAGGGAATTCATGCATAATGGGTACGGGGAGACCTAAATCGTGACTCAATTTGCCCTTTGATAGAGAGGATACAAGCGTGCTAAGGCTTAGAAAAAGCCACACTCGTCTATATCCCATATTTAAGGGGACTCTCAAGCAAATGAACCCTATAACTAGCATGAAATGCAAAAATCCTAAAATGGAGGGAAAAGGGGTTCGAGGAGCATGCAAAATGATAAAACTAAAAAGAATGCATGAAATGAAGTGAAACATGCAAACATGTACTAACGAGGGGAAATCCCTAAGGGTCTAGCGTTGGACTAGCCCATTCTATGAATTCCGACTAGCGTTGGACTAGTGGAAACATACATTCATCCATTCCATTCATCTACACTATGAAAAACGAGTAGACATGTGAATCACCTAAAACACGTAGCACGTAACACTTAGCATGCTCGACTAGATGCAAAAATCCTAATAAAGCATTTAACACATAACATATAGCAAGCAACCAAACTAATGAACTATTACATTTGCTAGCTAGGCACACGTCTTCAATAGGTCTTCATCGGATGCTCCTCCAAGCCCTATCTATTACAAGCCAAGAGGTGTACACATACCCCATAAAAGAAAAAAAAAACTTAATAAAGCAAAAGTAAATGAAAGGAATGAAAGGAATTTAAGAAATGTAAAGAAAGCAAAGTAGTCATGCAATTCACTTAGCACATTGGATCACATAGGAGAGACTAAAAAGATAAAAGAAATTATACCTTCCTCTAATGGTAAGCAAATGAGGGAAAATGGCTTCAAAACAATAAAGAGGTCAAGGTACCACTTTATTTAAGAAAAATTAAACGAAATGTGCAAAACAAAGCTCACTTGATCATAAAGTCCCTAAAGTCATGACTTAAGCGCAATTGAAACAAAGCATGGTAGTTAATTGAAGCCAATAAGCAATGAAGTTGCACAAATTAACATGACCAAGGACCAAATGGATGAAATTATTTAATTGGTTGGGTCATAGTGAAATGAAGGGAGACTTGGGGGGTCAAAGTGTAATTTCTAGAGTTGTTTTTCATGCAAAAGCATGCAATCCCACGTAAGAGACTTGTTTCTGCAATGTTTATGCACTCCAATCGAACAAAACAAAATCTGCTGCATTTTCTTATCAAACTCAACTTCCTTAACCACAGCCTTGATGCGATTTTTCCCAAACTAACATCATAAATTCAAACAAGCAACCCATTTCATTCAATCAAACAGAAAGGCTTAGCAAAACATCATGCAAATCTGCCACACAAATGAGAAACCAAAACAAATTGCAACTTGGACAGGAGAAACAATGTGAGAAAGAAACTAAAAGCACAAGAAAAATAGTCATGTACGACCGAAGTAAGTGCGAAATTAAAACCAGAAACAATCACACATGAACTCAGATTCTGGTGAGAGCCACTGAGAGTCAACAACGCAGCTGCTACATGCGTGAAAGATTGCAGCAAAATAACAAAAAGAAGAAAAAAAAATGGCGGATGCATCTTATCAGCAAATTCAGGAAATTTGCAACCTTAACAGGCATATATTCATCATGAGCATACATTTGGACATGCAAACAAAAGAATTTGGGATAAAGAAAGAAAGAAAAACGCAGCTTCATGATCTAGGCATCGTGACACACAAATTCAACATCTCAACACACCCAAAACATGGAAGGAAAATCCTACGAATGCTAGAGGAAGTTCCAGCCAGCATTCGGCAACCAGATTTGCTCAGTTTTCCAGCATGGTGTTTAATCATAGCTCGAGTGTTTTGAGGACTCAAACGTAAACTTAACATCGAATCATTCCATTCCTTCTCCTTAAAACCAGATTTAACAAGCAATTTAAACGTAAGGGTCCCTTAAACAGCCATGGAAAAGAAAACAAAAGGACAAAAAGATGCAGCAGCTTTTTACTCTTTTTATCTTGGCTTGACCATCTTTGCATGCAAACACTCAAATCAGTTCTACCAATTTGTCATCCAAAGACCAAATGCAATGCATTCACCACCATTGACAAGCAAAAAACTTAGAACATGATCATGCAAAAATGGTTTGACAATCTGAATCATTCATTTTTCCAGCAAGGTGCTTGATCTTAGTTCCAATGTTTTAAGTGACTCAAACATGCAAACTCAATCTAATAAAGCTGTCCATTCCTTCTCTTTAATGACAGATTGAACATGCCACTTAAGTGTGAAGATTCATTAAAATGCCATGGAAGGGAATACAAAAAAAATGCAACAGCTTTTGCCACTTCAGCCTGGATATGTTTGTGCGTGAGAAATTGAACAAACCCCCCTAATTTGACAACCCCAACCGACATGTAACGACTTCAGCTCATGCCCCAAAATGCAGTTACTTCTTTCCAGCAGATTCACAAGTTCAAACAACTATAAGAATAAAATGCAGCTGGGATGCTAGGGAAGGGACTTGCGGCTTCATGCAGCGAAACGGAACCAAGACAGATTCATTGCTGCCGCAATTTTCTACCCATTTCATTATGCAAATTAACTCATCAAATACCAAGACCTTCACTGTTCAACATCGATTCAAACAATCACAAGATTTTGTTGCAAAACTCAAACCAAGAATCTGAATCGACTGACAAATAAAAGAAAATGCAGCAAGGTTTCTCGGCCATTTAATAACTGTCTCTAATCAAAACCAATCAAGCATATCGACCAGAATTCATTGTTCATTACCTCCGAGTAGTTGGAGACTGAGGAATTCACGCTTGGAGTGTCGGACACAGAGCAGGAACCTTTGTTCGCCGTTCGATCGCCGTTCCTCAAATCCAGTGCAGGCAGCAAGTTTCAGACCCCGATTTGAAAATGTTGCAGTGGGCTTCTCCAAATATTTTCTGAATACCAATTGTTCGCTGCTGGTTGTAGATGATGCATCAAGAAAAACTTCCCCAGATGGAGGTTGGGATTTGTCGAAGTAAGGTCACAAACAGATCAGATTAATCAACCTGAATCAACTCTCAGCTAAAAAACTTCCTGCAATTTTCTCTTTCCCTCCCTGCCACTGCCTGAAGCTTCCTCCTTTCAATCGCACTTCCTTCTCAGACAGAAAGCCCTTTCCTTAACCGCTGTTTCCTTTTCTTTCTGCCCGCTCCTTTTTTCTTCTCCTCAGCCCAGCCGTCCGAAGCCTTCTTCCTGGCTTTCCTTTCTTTTTTTTTTCAGATTCCAGTCGTCACTTGATGCTCTAAACCCTCAGCTCTCGTTTGGTTTTTGTTCAAACCTCAGCCGTCCCTCTCTCTGCTTTCCTTCTCCGCCGTCAACTTGGATCCTTCCCCTTTGCTCAGTTTCTTTAGCCGCCGACTACACCCCAGTCCCTCCACAATATCTCAGCCGTCCCCTCTTTTCATATCCTCTCCAGATTTTTCCGTTGTTTTCCTCCTTGTGCGGCTGCTGTCTTTCTTTTTGTTTTTTATATGAGAGCCCTTCAACCCTAAAACCCCAGCAATCCTTCTGTATTTGCAGCTTCAGGAGCCGCCCCAGGTTTCTTTGCAAACGGCGCAAGTCCGCAGCTTTCATGCTGCGGCAACAATTTTTCCTTTTTTTTTTTTTTTTTTTTTTGCTAATAATGAAAATTCAACAAAACAAAATATAAAGCCAAATAACTAATTAAGAAAGAAAACTAATTAAGAAAAATCGAATAAATTGAACGGAACTAAGCATAAAAAGATAAAAATGAAATGCTAATTTCCTTTCTTTTTTTTTTTCATTTTTCATTTTCATTCTCATTTTTTCATTTTTCCAAGAAAACATTGAATTTAAATCAAAACAATTAAAACATATTTTTTTTTGAATGCTTTTCTTTTCTTTTCGAGAAATTCTATGTTAAAACTTAACAATAAAACTATAAACTAAAAACTAAAAATCGAATAAAACTAACACGACAAATAAAAAAATAAATAGTAAATGAAATTACACCAAAAATTTGGTGTCTACAGAGGGCTTTCCTCTTCATACGTGGAAAGGAAGAATTTGGAGGAAAAGAATTGCAACATCTGAGATATAAACAAGAACCCAGAAACCAAGATGCAGAACATCAAGCAAGAATCTTAGACCCCAAACTTTTTTCTTCCAAAAAAAAAGGATAAAACAAAGAAAGTAGATCCCAATTAACTCTTGCCGCTAGCATCCTCCTATAGCTTATCCAATATCCAACAATAGCTTCTGAAGATCTCCCAAAGGCCACCAAATATTCAATATCATTTAAAAAAAAAAATTTTCAATGTCTCCTTAGTTTCGTATGCTTTTAACTCTTTCCCCACCTTTGGTAGAACATCCACCATATCTATTATTATACATTATTGGACAAGGTGAAAATCTATCCATGAAGAGCAACTAAATTTTGAAATAGAAAATAACCATTAAAAAGTAGTACTTCTCACTTGAAGTCTTCAGCATAAATTGTACCAATGAAAGTGTCTGAATGCCCCCAATTTCAGATCTGAAGATAAGAATCATCCTTGAAATAAGACGAACTAGCAGGAAAAAGTTAATTAAAAGAGTTAAAAGGAAAATCAAGATCTAGAGAGGGGTGTTTCTTGGATTCACTTCATCTCACTTCAATCTCCTTTCCTTTTATTCTCCTTGGGTTCAAACTCATTTTTTCTTCCCTCGACCTTCTCTTCATCCCTTCCTGGATCCGAATGGTCTAGAGACAAATACAATAATTTTTTTTTTCTTTCAAAGCCCAAAGAGGTTGAAGTCAATTTTTACAAATTTAAACTCCGAGGGAACCCCAAAAGCCGGTATCCTTTGAGGTCCCACAGGAGACTTATAACTACCAACTCAAACCCCCCCAAATACAATAATTGCTTGAAAGTTTTTTGATCGTGCATTTGATTTCTTTAGTCAAACTCCTTTTATTTTCATTTAATTAAGAGTCCAAGTTGACCTGAACTTTTGAAGACTTTTTGAATATTATTATATGCAAGGTGTGATATGGCTATTTTCTGTTTAACGGATCAACAATCTAGGTGGTGGATCAAATTCATGCAAGTATTTGTCTACATTTTTGGGTTAATATTGAAGTGGTTTGACTTTTCTACCCTTTAAAAGTTGGGTACGTAATGCGTGCATGAAATACTTCGCCCAAAAATTGCTTAGAAAAGTGCAAAAAGATTAAAATGGATCCTTTTTTATTTGTTAGGGATCAAAAATTGGTATTTTTTTTCTAAAGAATTAAATTTTTACATTTACAATAGACGACTAATCCAATTCTTCTTGAAGTAAATAGCCCTGGCCCACTAAAGGATAATGGAGCAAGTGTAGCCCACTATTGAGACACGTGGCATGTTTTTGATGGAATGTGGTCAAACCTTGCAAAATACGACAACCAATTTTTACTTTTTTTTTTTTTTAACCTTTCCTTTCGTTGTTGATGAGAATTGACGGAATCATTTCAGTTTTGCACATGCAGTTCGATTCCTGGTGACGTGAGCCATGACTTCAGTTGCTTGTTACCAGGTCAAAATATTTAGTTTTCCCTTGGACTACTGTGGATTGATAGAAGTATAAATCCCAAGCCTTGGAGTACAAGGATAAAATACTCAAGACACACTTGTTTCAAAAGCTAGTTAGACAGTCGAAAGGCTCTTACATAGTTTTGATTTCCATCTTCAATCAAATAATTTATGGAAGTCAAATCAGAGAAGAGGCGAGAAATGAAGAAACCAGAGCTGGTTTTCATTCCTTCAGCAGGGATGGGCCACTTAGCATCAACTGTTGAGCTTGCAAAGCTTCTTATTGATCGTAATGAACACTTATCGATCACAGTTCTGATCATGAAGTTTCCCTTTGAAACAAAGGTGATTAGCAACACAGATTCTCAGGCAGAAGCTTCAGATTCTAGCATAAGATTTGTTGAGCTCACAAAAGATGAGTCTGCTTCACAAACGGCATCTCCTAGTTTGTTTTTGTATCAGTTTATTGAAGATCATAAAAGCAGGGTGAGGGATGTCCTTGCTGAAATATCTAGTTCGGCCTCCTTTGATCTCGCTGGAATCGTCATAGACATGTTCTGCACCTCCATGATTGATGTAGCCAACGAATTTGGGGTTCCCTCCTATGTATTTTATACTTCTGGTGCTGCAATGCTTGGTCTTGTATTCCATTTGCAAAGTCTGAGAGATGATTTTAAAGAAGATGTCACTGATTTCGAGAATTCTAAAGTTGAATTAGCTGTCCCGACTTACATCAATCTTGTTCCAGTTAAAGTTTTGCCATCTGGACTGTTCGACAAGGAAGGAGGCAACATGTTCCTTAATCAGGCTAAAAGATACAGGGAGACCAAAGGAATCATAGTTAACACTTTTCTTGAGTTAGAATCCCATGCAATACAGGCTTTATCCAATGATAAAACCATCCCACCAGTGTATGCTGTAGGACCTGTATTGAATCTTAAGGGAAGCAATGGCCAAAATCAAGAAACTGAGATAATTATGAAATGGCTTGATCTTCAGCCTGACTGTTCTGTTGTTTTCCTTTGCTTTGGCAGCGAAGGTTGTTTTGATGGTGACCAAGTGAAGGAAATTGCCTATGCACTCGAGCGCAGCGGATATCCATTCCTGTGGTCATTGAGAAGGCCTCCACCTAAAGGAAAGTTTGAGTCTCCAGGTGAGTACGAGAACCCGGAAGAAGTCTTGCCAGATGGGTTCTTGCAGCGAACTGCAGAGGTCGGAAAAGTTATTGGATGGGCACCACAGGCTGCAGTTTTGTCCCATCCTGCTGTGGGAGGTTTTGTCTCGCATTGTGGTTGGAACTCAACACTGGAAAGCGTTTGGTACAGCGTTCCAATGGCAACATGGCCACTTCATGCTGAGCAGCAGGTGAATGCCTTCCAGATGCTGAAAGACTTTGGGATGGCTGTGGAGATCAAAATGGATTTCAAAAAAAAATTTCTCGAGCCAAGCACCGAGATTGTGGCTGCAGATGTGATTGAAAAGGCAATTAAACATCTGATGGATCCTGAGAATGAAATCAGAAAGAAGGTAAAGGGAATGAAAGAGAAGAGCAGGTTGGCACTCAATGAAGGTGGAGCATCCTCCGCTTCGTTGGGAAGTTTCCTAGATGATGTGATAGATTATATTCAATGACCGTTTACCCGATCTGACATCTGTCATTGGACCAAAATCTATGAACTCTGCTATAATTAATAATAATATTTGCAAGTTTGTGTTCTGCGTTTGCTTCTTAGGCGTGCCGGATATTTTCTTCGGCACCATTCTAGTCATTTACATGTTACTTTGAAGTTTGTAGCTCTAATACATATTTTAATTACGGGGAAGTGGACCACCAAGGAAAATAAAAACTGCAGACTGACAAGACTCCTGGGAGAAAGGACATAAGATTTTGCTCATGATACTCGACTTGCTTTCTGGAAACCTTTATGGTGGGATCTGCCTATAATAGGAAGATCGAGACGTTAAATTGTTATACAGCGCGTAGAGAGGAAATATATGAGAATCGTCTGCAGATGTAATCAAAAAGTACATTGACTTTCGTACGAGTTGGGGCAGGAAGTGTTTTTGCATGTTAAAACCAGAGGCATTTATGTATTTGTAAATGTAACCATTACGACTGGAAAAATGTTGCAAATGCCTTGGATAAAAAATGTGCATAAAGAAGGTACCGAAATTTTAAGAAATAATAAATGATTATCGCACACGCGTGGAGGATAATAATTTGGAAGAAGGAAACGTGGAGGTAAACGAAAGGATTCAAGCCTTCATTATATTTATATACGTATATAAATTTAGTGACCAAGTGTTCAGCTTCAGCTTAAATATCCGGGAAAATGGTCCCACAACTATCGTTATGGTAAAAAAACTTATTATAATAGGTTATAATAAATTTAGCAACCATTTGATTACCTGTTCGACTTATCCACTTGAATAGGATTATACGTAAAAATAAGGAAGTAAGTTTGTTATCTAAAATAGTAAGTTAACGTAATAAACTAGTAATTTTTGCAGCCCAAAATGTGAATTGAAAGTATTATGAAACATACTTTTTAAAGAGATAAATTACAATTTTTATTCTCAATATACTTTTGAGGGAGTAAGTTTATTCGAAGTAATAGTATGTTTTTATACATAAATAATCATTTTTACTTATAACATAGTAAATTTCATTAATGACAAAAACATGCTAATTTATGGCAAAAATTCTCTATTATGCTTAAAAAACTTATGCCAAGCCCATATTTTATTGTTATTTAAAATAACACTAAAATATTTTATTAATGATTAAAACTGAGTACCTTACTTAGTAAGTAATGTTAATATACTTGTATGAATATTTGATCGTATGTGAAAAAATTAGTATTTTTGAAATTTATACATAAGTAAATTTTTTTTGTTGCAGTTTAAAAAAAAGTAAGCGAAATTTTTTGTGCGCAGAGCACCAAAATCCACAAGTCAAAATAGTTGGTCTGAAAGGAAAAGATACAGCTGAATAGCATTGTTTAAAACACCAAATAAATAGATGTAAAATACTGGTTAAAAACTGGTACTTTGACATATAATAAAGGAAAGTCATAAAAATCAGGCCATTTATGGAAAAAGTTTTCATTAATAAAAATTCTAGTTCTTCACGGCTTTCTTACCAGTCCTCCAAAGCATGAGCAAAGTGCCAATAATTGAAATAGTAATTTTTTCGATTTATACAGAATTAATTTATTTTTTGCAAATTAAAAAAAATAATTGAAATTTTTTTTATCAAAAAGCACATAAGTCAAAAGGATTGGTCTAAAAGGGAAAGAAATAGCAGATATGTACAGTACTTGTATTTCACGTTCGAAGGACTACGATGTTATTTTTGACAATACCCCGAAAAATATGTAATGCAAACGGAACCGATTCTTCATTATTTAAAATACCAAATCTGTGATTGTGTTTTAACTGTTATCCATTGGTATTCTAAAGTATCATTTTTTATCCAATACCACCTGTTTATCTCAATTCATATCTTTTGATGATTACAAAACAAATGGATGTTACCAATACTTTTTTGTAGAGACCCTTTTTAGAAATGACACCAAACAGGTCTGTGGACTTAAAGCAAAAAAGAAGATAAAAAAGGATGAAGAGTGCTGAGGAAGATGTCGGACGCACAAAAGGAGAGTATCGGACGTCCGACATTCTTTGAGTATCTTTGGACGTGTGAAGAACTCAGACTCGGACGTCCGAAGAAGACAAGCCAGGGCTTCTATGATTACTGATCACGATCGGACGCTCAACACCTGAGTATCGGACGTCCGACAAGCATTGCTGCACTTCGGATGCATCGGCTGTCCGAAGGAATTGAAGAGAAAATTCCAAGTGTGCATCTTACCCTCGGACACATGATGATAAGGGATCGGACATCCTAAGAGATTCAAGAAAACTTCCAGAACTCATTGATATCGTTCGGACGCATAAAAACTAAATATCGGACGTTCGACAGCACCAACGGCTAGTTGACTCTTCAGTTACCTTCTACCCGTTGACAGCATTAATTGAAGAATTTTCTGGTCTCCTATAAAAAGAACAAAGTCAACCACTTCAGGACAACTTTGCACATCAAGTCTACATCAGATCGTGAGTGATTCAGGTGTTAGAATACTCAAAAGGAATATTTGTACTCTTTGCTTGTGCAATATTCTTGTAGTTTTTCAAGTGTGACACAACTTCTTCAATAGTGTAGCATAGTGAGGGTTTTTCGAGTGTTTGTAAAACTTCCTTGCTTGACCAAGTGTGGTTTGGGGCAAGAAGGAAGTGATCCCTTCCATATACACAAGATATTGGTTGCAAGTTTGTTCAACTTGAAGTAACTTGGTATATAAAAGTGCTGCTCAAACCTCAGTTGTGTTTGAAGCCTGGTTTGTTTCTCTATTTTCATTTACCGCTTTTCTATATAAGCTGTTCTCCTCTTCATCTCACGAATACCTGTGCTCTCTTGTAATCTGATCCATTGGGTGGTCTTTGAAAAAAGAAATGTAGGCTTTGAAAAAAGTGGCCTATATCTTAACTGGTTTTTGAAAACCTAATTCACCCCCCTCTTAGGTTGTCTTCGATCCTTACAATTGCTATCAGAGCTTGGTCTCCTAGAGATTAAACTCAATCGGCTTTGGAGTAATGATGACAACCAACAATGCTATATTTTTTGAAGGACAATCTGTCACTAGACCTCCAATGTTCAATGGATCAAACTATGTGAGGTGGAAGGAAATGATGATTATATTCTTACAATCTATTGATATTGAGCTGTGGTTTATTGTTAGTGAAAGTCCATATGATGCAACTATTATTGATGAAACTACTTACAGGCCGAGACAAAAAACCAGAAGTGAGCCGACTGCTGAAGATAGAACTCATCTCACTCTAAATGCCAAAGCTATGAACGTTCTATACAGTGCATTAGATTCAAATGAGTCTATTAGAGTCAAAGGTTACGGATCTGTAAAAGAAATTTGGGATAAACTTAGAGAGATCCATGAGGGAAGCGAGAATGTGAGAGAGCAAAAGAAATCCATTCTGGTCACTAAGTATGAATCTTTTAAGATGGAGTCTCATGAAAACATCGATAAAATGTATTGTAGATTCAATGATCTGATCAAGGATTTAGAGGTGCTTGAGAAGGAGTACTCTCTAGGTGAAAAGAGCAGAAAAATTCTGAATGCTCTATCAAAGGACTGGGAAAGCAAAGTGACTGCCATAGAGGAAGCCAAGGATCTAAATACTTTATCCATTGAGTCTCTGATTAACTCTCTAACTTCTTACGAACTGAAACTTAAATCTAAGATGCAGGATGAAGAAGACACAAAAGGAAGGAAGAGTATTGCTCTGAAAGCTTCACAAGACGAAGATGAAACAGCCTCACAGGATGAAAATGATTTGGAAGGTGATGACAGTGATATTGCACTCATCACAAAAGGCTTCAAAAGATTTCTCAACAAGAGAAGATTCAGGAAAGGCGGAACCAGCAATTCCTTTCCAAATCAGTCTAATGACTTCAGAAACAGAGGGAAACTGGAGTTTAACAAGAAGATGACTGATAAGTGTTTCGAATGTGGCCAACCAGGATACTATGCAAATGAGTGTTCAATAAAGAAAAAAGAAGGAGAACAAGGTTGAACGAAAACCAAAGTTCAACAACTTCCAGATCACCTGGAATGATTGCAACTCTGAAGGTGAAGTTGATGAAGAAGAGGAATCTGCTCAAGTGGCTTTCATGGCCATTGGAGATGAAGAGGTAACACAATGCAACTCTCAAACCGATATTGATAGTGAATCTGATGATGACGTTAATTCTTTTCTAAAAAAAATGCATAACAACTTGAAAGAATCCTATGTTAAAAACAAGGAACTAAAGCAAAAAATTAGCTTTCTAATACAAGACAATGCAAATCTTTTCGTCAAAACAAGTGTCTTAAGTATGAAAATGAGAGCCTGAAAAGGACTGAAACTGATGTGCTTGCTGAACTTTACAAAAAGAAAAATTTCTGTGACATACTCAGAGGTGAGCAATGTAGCTTAAGAAAAAGGATGGATGATTTATGTCAATTGTTACGCCATTTGAAACAGAACCATCTTCAAAGGAATGACACTGTACCTTATGTTAATACTCATCAAATAAGACTGAATCAAAATGCAAATGAGTTTGCTATTCACAGGAGAAGGCAAGTCAGATTCATTAAACCTGTTCATTTGATTGATCCAATGTCAGTATGCAACTTTTGTTTTCAATTTGGTCACATGAATAGCAACTGCTATGTTAAGAAAAACATGAGGAATGGCATGAGATGCATGTGAATAGTTAGACATAAAACTAACTCTCAAGAACCCAACATGTAAAGGGTACCAAGTATTATCTTGTGGATTTGTGTGTAGATGAACCAGGATAACATTGCTAAAGAATCAAAATGGTTCATTGATAGTGGATGTTCAAGACATATGATTGGTGATGCATCACAATTCATTAAACTCAAGCAAAAAGCAAGTGGAAAGGTAACGTTTGGAGATGATAACAAAGCCAAAACTGTTGGTATTGGTGATGTTGATAAGAATGGTCAAACCTTTATCCACAATGTTCTTTTCGTTGACAATCTGAGCTACAATTTATTAAGTATTAGCCAATTGTGTGATAGGAATCTATTTGTATTGTTCAAAAAGCTTGAATTTCTCATATTTGACTCAAAATTCAATATTATTTTCAAAGGAAAAAGAGTTAATGATGTTTATGTAGTTGTTCTTGAAAAAATTGATTCCTCCTATCTCAAATGTCTCAAAGTAGCAAATGAGGACCCATGGTTATGGCATAGAAGGCTGTGTCACTTCAATATGGATTTGCTAAAAGAAATCTCTAAAAAGGAACTTGTTAGAGGTCTCCCAAAAATCAGATTTGAAAAGGACAGGATTTGTGATGCTTGCCAATTTGGAAAACAAGTCAAGGTATCTTTTAAACCCAAGAAATGTATTTCTACTTCAAAACCACTTGAACTTTTACACTTTGACCTGTTTGGTCCTACACAAACTACAAGCCTTGGTGGTAAGAGATATTGTTTTGTGATTGTTGATGATTATTCCAGATATACTTGGGTGATATTCCTTGCTCATAAAGATGATGCCTTTAAGAATTTTACTTCATTATTTGCTAAAGTACAAAATCTGCTTGGCTTGAAAATTGTCAGGATTAGAAGAGATAATGGGACAGAATTCAAATTCTGTGATTTTTTAGAATTTTGTGATCATAATGGCATTACTCATGAATTTTCTATTGCTAGAATCCCTCAACAAAATGGAGTTGTAAAAAGAAAAAATAGAACTCTCCAAGAGGCTGCTAGAACCATGCTTAGTGAATGCAATTTACCAAAATATTTTTGGGCTGAAGCCGTAAACACAGTCTGTTATACCATGAACAGAGTTCTCCTAAGACCAATTTTGAACAAAACCTCCTATGAGCTCATGTTTGACAAAAAGCTTGTTGTTGGTTACTTCAAAGTATTTGGCTGTAAATGTTTCATTTTGAATATCAAGGAACATCTTGGAAAGTTTGACAAGAAATCTGATGAGGAAATTTCTTGGGATATTGTGAAAACAAAAGAGACTTTAGAGTTTATAATCGTAGAACACTGATTATAGAGGAGGCGATACACATTACTTTTGATGAATCTAATGGTGACATTTCTATGAGTTGTGGTGAAAATGATGATACAGGTGTTCAAGAAGAACTAAAGAAGTTAGCAATCAATGATCTTGACTCTACTTCACCAGAAACTGATTTAAAGGATGCTGATACTCAGGTCAGTCCAGCTGGAGAAGTGAATGATAGAGATACCACTACTCCTAATGATCTTCCAAGAACCTGGAAATTTGCTCATAATCATCCCAGGGAGCTCATAATTGGTGATCCATCTGAAAAGGTCAGAACTCGTTCCTCTAGACATCTAGTAGATAATCTTGCTTTTGTATCACATATTGAACCTAAAAATGTTGTTGATGCATTGAATGATGAGCATTGGATTTTAGCTATGGAAGAAGAGTTAATCTAATTTGAAAGAAACAAGGTTTGGACCCTGGTTGCCAGACCACAAGGTCATCCTATCATTGGCATAAAGTGGATTTTTAGAAACAAAATGAATGATAAAGGGGAGGTTGTTAGAAATAAGGCCAGGCTGGTGGCTAAGGGATATACTCAAGAAGAGGGAATAGACTTTGATGAGTCTTTTGCACCTGTAGCCAGGCTGGAGTCCATAAGAATGTTTCTAGCATTTGCATGTTTCAAGAATTTTAAATTATTTCATATGGATGTTAAGAGTGCTTTCTTAAATGGTTTTATAGATCAAGAAATCTATGTTGACCAACCTCCTGGTTTTGAAAATGAATCTTATCCAGATCACGTTTTTAAACTCTCAAAAGCCTTATACGGATTAAAGCAAGCTCCTAGAGCATAGTATGAACGTCTGAGTGATTTTTTGATTGAAAATGGTTTTAAAAGGGGCATTGTAAATACTACACTTTTCACAAAACAAATCTCACGAGATATTTTAATTGTGCAAATATATGTGGATGATATCATATTTGGTGCTACTAATGAGAAATTGTGCAAGGACTTTTCCATCATCATGCAAAAAGAATTTGAAATGAGCATGATGGGAGAACTGAACTTCTTCCTTGGACTCCAAGTGATTCAAACCCAAGATGGAACATTTATAAATCAAACAAAATACATCAAGGAGTTACTGAAAAGATTCGGAATGGACGATTCAAAACCTGTTGGAACACCTATGTGCACATCTACCAAACTTGACAAAGATGAAGAAGGGTACAAAAGTTGAGGAAAAGAAGTATAGAGGTATGATTGGAAGTTTACTTTATTTAACTGCTAGTAGGCCTGACATCATGTTTGCTGTGTGCTTATGTGCTCGATTTCAATCCTGTCCAAAGGAATCACACTTGAATGCGGTAAAAAGAATCTTGAGATATCTTAAAGGAACCTTAAATTTTGACTTGTGGTATCCAAAATGTCATGAACTTCCTTTATGTGGATTCTCTGATGCTGACTTCGGTGGTTGTAAGATAGATAGAAAAAGTACTACTGGTATATGCAACTTTCTTGGGAACTGCTTGGTATCTTAGTTTAGTAAAAAATAAAATGCTATCTCATTGTCCACTACTGAAGCTGAATATGTTGCTGCCGGTGCTTGCTGTGCTTAATTGTTATGGATGAAAAACACATTGAATGACTTTGGTTTAGTATATGAATGTGTACCCATATACTGTGACAACACTAGTGCAATCAATCTAACAAAAAATCCCATTCAGCACTCTAGGACTAAGCACATTGATATAAAACATCATTTCATTTGCGATCTTGTCTCCAAAGGGGTAATCCGTGTTGAGTTTGTGTGTTCTAAAGAACAGATCGCTGATATCCTCACAAAAGCTCTTCCGTTGGATCAATTTGTGTCCTTGAGAACAAAATTGGGCATTTCAGAAAAAATATTCTAAGTTTTGTTTCTAAGTCAATCTTTATCGAACGTTCGATGAATTGGAACGGACGTCCGACAGTGTTCTTCGTCCAGTTTCAAAAAACCCTGGTTCGGACGATTGTGTCGGACGCTTCACTTCGTTCGGACGTCCGACACTCAAAAATTGAGTCCTATAAGGCAGTTACCCATCCTTCTCAGTTCACTCTCTTCCATAAGTATCGGACGCAACCTTTCAGTTTCCACTAATATTTGAAATTCAAATCCCTCTCTCCTCAAATCAGGTTCCGAGAAATTGACTCAACCAACTCCATTACACCTCTATTGCACATTAACCACTCATAAAAATCACTAAACTACACCAAAACTCCCAATTTACATACGAAACCCTAATTTCATGCAACCTTCTCCTTGCGGCTTTATAGTGCACTCTAGTCGGCTCTTACTACACTCTTCTTCTATACACCACATTCTACATCAAAAATCATATCCACATTGCATCATGGTTAGAATCAGAGGAGGATCTACTAGTGCCGGATGATCCTTTAGATTTAGGGATGAAGAAATTGAAATTGTGGAACCACCTCCTATGGCACCTAAAAAGAAGATTGTGACCCGTGGTGGTAAAGTGAAGCAAACTGCCCAAAGAAAATTGGTCACTCCAACTGCTGAATCATCTGATGAGCAGATTAAAGGGCAGAATTCTGAAGGGAACATTGTTGGTGGAAATGAGGAACCAGAGCAAGCTACCCAGGGTGATGAAACTGTCACAAGGTCGTCTGCTAAAAGAAAGAGGACTGCAAAGAGGAAGAACACTCCCCAATCCAAGAAAAAACAATCTGCTGATCCATCTGTTGATCAGCAGAATGAAGGAAACATTACTGAGAGTCAGCAAACACCTGAACCCTCCACAAGGAAGTCTCCAAGGACTAGGACTGAGGCTCAAAATGTAGGGGCATCTGCTACACAAACCTCAAATAGGAAACGTTCTGGAAAGGCTCCTGTGTCTCAGCCAGTAGAAGAACCCACTCCTCTTCCAAAATTCATTGATGATGAAGCCAGAGACAGATTTGAGTTAGTCTCTCAATATGGGTTTATCACCCAAAGGCTCATTCTTCCCTATGAATTTCGTAAGCTTGATCTTGAACCCGTTATTAAATTGTTTGAATTCCAGAAATGGACTCATCTTCTGACCATTCCTAATGTCTTTTACCCTGACATGCTTTATCAATTCTTTGCTAACCTTAGAAAGGGTAAATCACACACTGAACTCATCTCTAGGGTCAACTCTGTAGACATCATGTTAACTCCTGACATTGTGAATTCCATTCTAAAAACTAGTATTGAACCTGGTTTCAAAGGAAAAATTGCAAATTTCTTTTCGTATGAGGAATTTCCTTCTATTTACCATCATTTTTACAATGCTAAACTCATGACCTATTTTCAAACCAAATTCAATACTCCTGCTGAGGCAAGACTGGATGATCTCAGTCCTCAGAATCTGATCATCTTTACCATCATTTCGAATCTGTTGGTGCCAACTGATGGCCACAGAACAGATGCAAACAAAATGGAACTCTATCTTTTCTACTGCTTTGTTGAAAAAATCCGCATTGACTTTGGATTTGTAACGTGCAAGTTTTTGCTCAAAATTAGCACTGACAATCGTAGGAAGCTCTCTTATGGCAGATTTCTGACCCCTATTTTTGTCCATTTTGAAATACCTTTTTCTGGAAAATCTCCCAAAGACAGTGCTTCATCAGTTTTCTCAAAAGCTTACTTTGAACGAAAGAACTTAAAATTTTTTGAAGGCCATTGGTGCTATAAGGAGATTGTGGCTGAGTCTAGAAGGAAAAATTTTCATGAAACCCCTGTCGCTCCTAGGACTACTTGTGATCAGTCAAACTTTGTCTCTCTTTTCACCATTCATCCTAGAAAGTCTGCCAGCAGGTCCTTCGCATCCAATTCTGAAGTCATTTCCTTGCTTGAAGACCTCAAACAGCATGTCTTGCTTATTGAAGATGGTCTCATGATGACCATAACCCCTGCCCAACAATCCTCCTTCATTGAAAAAAGAAACCTTCTTGTCCCTCCAATACCTGAGAACAATGCAAATGAGCCAAGACCTGAGCCCACAAGGCCAACTACTGGTACTGAGACCACACCAGCTTCCAGTTCTCAACCCAAGGATAAAGGCAAGGCTCCTGCAACTGAGGAAGCATATGAAGATGATGATGAAGAAACTGAGGAAAAAGAGGATCCTGAACAGTTTCGTCTGGCCAGGAGGAGGTCTGGATCATCTAAAATCACCATCTAGGCACTACTAGGTCACTGCACCTTAATCTAGGTCTATAGTTCATCTTTTGCATTGCACTTTTGTACTAAGTGTTGAACACCTGGTCTGTACAACTGGATACCTTCTACTGTTTATGGATGTTATAACTAAATGTTTGTTATGAATGGTTGTGTGTTTTGGAATCTGCTGAATGAATGTGTTATGAATGTTTCTGTTGATTCCAAATTGTGCTAAACACTGTTAATGTTTCTGATGGATCGTACTGAATGTTTCTGTTGATTCCAAATTGTGCTAAACACTGTTAATGTTTCTGCTGGTACCAAAACTAATACTCAATTTTGTGATGACAAAAAGGGGGAGAATTGGATTAGCACTGATGGTCTAGAGTAACTAGTTAGGGGGAGTCAGTTTCAGGGGGAGTTGCGTTGGATTAGCACTGATGGTGTAGATTGCGTTTCTTCCTGTATACTCATGCACTTCGTTAGGGGGAGTTGTTATATTCCAGTTCATATATTTTTGCTCTATCCAAATGTTTTGTCATCATCAAAAAGGGGGAGATTGTTTATCTCAATTCATATCTTTTGATGATTACAAAACAAATGGATGTTACCAATACTTTTTTGTAGAGACCCTTTTCAGAAATGACACCAAACAGGTCTGTGGACTTAAAGCAAAAAAGAAGATCAAAAAGGATGAAGAGTGCTGAGGAAGATGTCGGACGCACAAAAGGAGAGTATCGGACGTCCGACATTCTTTGAGTATCTTTGGACGTGTGAAGAACTCAGACTCGGACGTCCGAAGAAGACAAGCCAGGGCTTCTATGATTACTGATCACGATCGGATGCTCAACACCTGAGTATCGGACGTCCGACAAGCATTGCTGCACTTCGGACGCAACACTCTGGACGCATCGGCCGTCCGAAGGAATTGAAGAGAAAATTCCAAGTGTGCATCTTACCCTCGGACGCATGATGATAAGGGATCGGACGTCCTAAGAGATTCAAGAAAACATCCAGAACTCATTGATATCGTTCGAACGCATAAAAACTAAATATCGGACGTCCGACAGCACCAACGGCTAGTTGACTCTTCAGTTGCCTTCTACCCGTTGACAGCATTAATTGAAGAATTTTCTGGTCTCCTATAAAAGGAACAAAGTCAACCACTTCAGGATAACTTTGCACATCAAGTCTACATCAGATCGTGATTGATTCAGGTGTTAGAATACTCAAAAGGAATATTTGTACTCTTTGCTTGTGCAATCTTCTTGTAGTTTTTCAAGTGTGACACAGCTTCTTCAATAGTGTAGCATAGTGAGGGTTTTTCAAGTGTTTGTAAATTATCCTTGCTTGACCAAGTGTGGTTTGGGGCAAGAAGGAAGTGATCCCTTCCATGTACATAAGATATTGGTTGCAAATTTGTTCAACTTGAAGTAACTTGGTATATAAA
This sequence comes from Coffea canephora, assembly GCA_036785865.1. Taxonomy (NCBI): domain Eukaryota; kingdom Viridiplantae; phylum Streptophyta; class Magnoliopsida; order Gentianales; family Rubiaceae; genus Coffea; species Coffea canephora. The sequence continues at coordinate 10,853,498 of CM071917.1, read as the reverse complement.
AGTGCTGCTCAAACCTCAGTTGTGTTTGAAGCCTGGTTTGTTTCTCTATTTTCATTTACCGCTTTTCTATATAAACTGTTCTCCTCTTCATCTCACGAATACCTGTGCTTTCTTGTAATCTGATCCATTGGGTGGTTTTTGAGAAAAGAAAGGTAGGCTTTGAAAAAAGTGGCCTATATGTTAGCTGATTTTTGAAAACCTAATTCACCCCCCCTCTTAGGTTGTCTTCGATCCTTACACCACCTCTTTAACATCCGTTTTCCCTTAAAAATTTTATTTATTGGATGAAAAAAATAAACCTTTTATGCAATAAAACACTAGCTCTTTGTAGCTTTCCTCCATTATAAGAACAAAGTACCCATTTTTTCATAAAAAAATTTATTTATCAGATAAGATAAAAATTAACTTGTTTTTCAATAAAACACTAGTTATTTATGGTTTTCGTCCATTATAAGAACAGAGTACCCATTTATAAACAAAAATATTTATTTTTCGAATAAAATAAAAATAAACCCATTTTCCAATAAAACACTAACTCTTTATGACTTTCCTCCATTATAAGAATAGAGTACCCATTTTTACATAAACAAAATTTATTAATTGGCTAAACTAAAATTAAATCCATTTTTCAATAAAACACTAGCTCTTTATGACTTTTCTCCATTATAAGAACAAAGTACCATAACAAAATCTGTGGATAAAATAAAATAAAAATAAATCTATTTTTCAATAAAACACTAGTTCTTTGTGACTTTCCTCCATTATAAGAATACAGTGCCTACCTTTCCATTAAAAAGTGTATTTATCGAATAAAATAAAAATAAACCTGTTTTCTAATAAAACACTAGTTTTTTATGATTTTTCTCCATTATAAGAACAAATAACCCATTTTCGTATAAAAGAATTTATTGGATAAAATAAAAATAAATCCATTTTTCAATAAAGCACCAGCTAATTATGACTTTCCTCCATAAATTATCTATTTTCATATGTTAATTTATTAGTTAGATAAAATCAGAATGAAATTTGGTTGAACAACAAATTACCCTTTATGATGAAATTGAAATACAGAAAAGTAACCCATAGCAAGTTTTAACTCCATTTCCAATACAAAAATATGCTACAAATTCTTTTGGCAAACGCAAGACACCTCATTCATAAAGTCTCAAGATACCTTTCCAACCATTATGCAAAAGCAACTTATTCATTCTAAATTTTTAGCATCAATTTGATTATCAATTGGATGTATCCACCTGAATAGGATAATATGTATTTTCTGGGACGCGAGACATAATAGGAATTAAACTTGCATTAATGTAGACCTAACAAAATGAGAAAAATAGCATAACAATTAATACAATAATAAGAATAACAGAGTTGGTATAACAAAATTAGTTTAGTCTACAAATTTATTTTTTTCTGCAGATAGTTCGCGAATATGTCATTCAACCACTAAAAAAAAGACATCTATATCTATATATATGTATTGCAGAGAGAATTTTAGATAAGGAGCTTTTCAAATTGTCAAAAGTTCGAATACTATTTTATTACAATTTTACATTTCTAAAATTAAGAAATGTTTATCTCACAACTAATCCTTTAACTGCTCGTACAAATCTTATAATCGTGCTCATGTTTTTCTCACATTTCCCTCACATTTTCCCCACTAACCAATAAAATTAAAACTCCCGAATTTTAACTAACAGATAATATCCAACCATGTCAAATTAATATCTGTAAATTTCAATTAACATCTCACATTTACTGACTTTACTGATAGTATTAACTAACAGTTATTACTGACATTCACATCTCACACTTAGGACATTACTCATAGTAATAACTAACTGTTAATTTAAGATATTCGCAACAGCAAAAGTCACATATCCAAAATTTAGGAGCATGTTGAAATTATAATTTTCACAATTCAATGTATTTTATTGCCATAATATAGTTTACTCTCGAAATCATTCACAAAACTGCTGCACACTAATCCAATTGACCCATTTAATTTGCCATCATATAAATTCAATACAATGAAAAAATTACGTATCATACATTTTTTCACTAAGGATAAATCTCAGTTACAAACATTTCAGTCAGTGACAAAGCCAAGTTTTTTTTTCTAGAGAGACTAAAATGGGTACTCAATTTTTATAATGGAGAAAAGTCATAAAAGAGTTAGTATTTTATTGAACAATGGATTTATTTTTTATGGCAAAATTGGTGTTAAAGAGGTGGAATTTTTTTAGAGGGGTTGAAATGGGTACTCTACTTTTATAATGGAGAAAAGCCATAAAAAGTTAGTGTTTTATTGAACAATGGATTTATTTTTATTTCATCCGATAAATAAATTTGTTTATGCAAAAATGGGTACTCTGTTCTTATAATGGAGGAAAGTCATAAACAGCTACTGTTTTATTCAAAACCGGATTTTCATGTATTTTATCCGATAAATAAATTGGTTTATGGGAAAATTGATGTTAAAGAGGTGAAATTTTATGGGAAAATGATACTTTATGATACCAATGGATAACAGTTACAACACAATCACATATTTGACATTTTAAATAGTGAAGAATCGGTTCCGTTTCGATTACATATTTTTCGGGATATTTTTCAAAAATAGCACTATAGTCCTTCGAACATAAACTATAGGTACTGTACGTATATGCTATTCTTTTCCCTTTTACACAATTCTTTTGACTTATGTGCTTTCTCATAAAAGATTCTCATTCATTTTTTTAAATGGAAAAAAATTAATGAAATATGTATAATTCGGATAAAATACTATTTTAATTATTGCCATTTTGCTCATACGTTGCAAGACTGATAAGAAAACCGTAAAGCGTTGCTATTTTTATGAATGACAACTTTTCTCGTAAATGGCCTACTCTTTATGTCTTTCCTTTATTATATGTCAACGCACCTGTTTTTAACGAGCATTTTACATCTAATTTATTTAGTTTTGTAAACAATGATATTCAGAATGTTTCTTTCCCCTTTAGACCAAGAACTTTGACTTGTGGATTTTTGTGCTCTGAGAAAAGAGATTTTAGCTTACCTTTTTTTTAAACTGCAAAAGAAAAAATCAATTTCCCCATAAATCTCAAAAATGTTTATTTATACACATACCATCAAGTATGTATACAAGTATAAGAACTGTACTGACTAAGTAACGTACTCAGTTTTAATCAGTAATAATACATTTTTGTGTTATTTCAAATAACTCTAAATATGGGCTTCGTATAAGTTTTTTAAGCATAACATAATATTATGGCCATAAATTAGCATGTTTTTGTCATTAATCAAATTTACTATGTTATAACTAAAACTCATTATTTCTGTATAAAAACATATTTTTACTTCAAATAAACTTACTCCCTCAAAAGTATATTTGGGATATACTATTGTAATTTATCTTTTTAAAAAGTATGTTTTATATTACTTACAATTTACCTTTTCGACTGCAAAAGTTACTAATTTATTACGTTAACTTACTATTTTGAATGACAAATTTACTCCCTTATTTTTACCCATAATCCTATTCAAGTGGATAGGTCTAACGGGTAATCAAATGGTTGCTAAAATTTTTAGAACCTATTGTATCATATCGAAAACTGTGTTGTTTATCGTATCGATAGTTATGGGACCATTTTCCTGGATGTTTAAGCTGAACACTTGGGTATTAAATTTATATATGTATATAAATATAATGAAGGCTTGAATCCTTTCGTTTACCTCCACTTTTCCTTCTTCCAAATTATTATCCCCCACGCGTATGCGATAATCATTTATTATTTCTTAAAATTTCGGTACCTTCTTTACGCACATTTTTTGTCCAAGGCATTTGCAACATTTTTCCATTGGTAATGGATACATTTGCAAATACATAAATGCCTCTGATTTTAACATGCAATAACACTTCCTGGCCCAATTCATACGGAAGTCAGTGTGCTTTCTGGTTGCATCCGCAGGCGATTCTCATATATTTCCTCTTCACACGCTGTACAATAATTTAACGTCTCCGTTTAGATTGTATATAACGTCAACACGTGTCGCTTTCTGCGGGCCTACCATAGGTAGGTTCCCACCATAAAGGTTTCCCTTGCTTTCTTTTCATAAGCCTTGATCAATCAAGCAAGAATCTGCGACAACTTGAAAAGCAAATTCATAGAAATAATAGATGTCTTGTCAAATCATGCAATTTTCACATGTACGGACAATAATTAAAATCAACATTGAATTATTACGGAACAACTTAAGACAACAATGATTACGGCATTGAGATCAGAATTTGCAACTTTAGTGTGTACAGATAACTAGTTGTGGACGTATGTGTTGTACTTGCAACAACCAGTGAATGAAGGTAAATTCTGTAGTGTAATCGGATATTTGAAGACATGTGTGGAAAGTAAAGCATATGACAAAGAAGGTGGCACGTTGCAACCTGACATGTATGGACCAAGAAGGGAATATTTATACAAAAGCAAGTGGAGACCTATAACCGGGGTTTGGAAATATTGTGTACTGCATAAGCTCAAAATGTGTTGGGGTGTCACGGAATTAACATAAATATAAAGGGTCTAAGAATAAAACATTTGTGAGGAAGCGTAAGCAATACTAATTACTAAACAAAGCCATCGTGGGGCCACCAAAGAGGAAGTGTATCACGTACTAAAGGGAAACTAGTAAATTTTATATTTAACAAAATTTAAATATGTGAAAGTAAAAAATATTTGCCCATAACATACTAGCTCTTTATGAGTGTTTTGCATTACATCAACAAAATACTAACTATTTATGGGTATTTTACTCTGAATCATTACATTTATGTAAAATACATATATGTTTGTAACTAAAATTGAAAAAGTATTATACTTATACTTTTACGAAAGGAAAACTAGTAGATTTTGCATTTAACAAATTTTAAATATTTGAAAGTAAAAAAGATTGCGCCTATAATATACCAACTCTTTATGGATTTTTTTGCATTACATCAACAAAATACTAGCTATTTATGGGCATTTTACTCTGAATCACTACATTTACATAAAATACATAAATGTTTGTAACTAAAATTGAAAAAGTAATATACTTATATTTTTACAAAAGAGAAACTGATAAAATTTGTATTTAACATAAATTAAAGATGTTAAAGCAATATTAAAGGTGATTTTATTAGTTACTTAATTTGTTGGTAAGAAACAAGGTTTCTTTTGCAAAATTTGTTCATTAGATTTTTTTTCAAATAATTAGGATATAAAGGTAAATTTTCACAATCTTTTGTTAGCAATAGACCCCAATTTCCTCCTAGGCAGTAACGAAACCAAGATTTTTTCCTCGAAGGGAGGGCCAAAATGATTTATAAATAAAATTATTTTAATTTGTTATGTTCAAAATAATTTTCATCTATTTAAATATATGGCATCCTAAAATATCAAATATTAACTTTAATTATAAATGTATGTCTATTTAATAAATATGTAGTATAGTCATAACTAAAATTAAGACAAGAAATAACATTTGATTAAATATCTTATACGAAAAAATGCATTTTTCATCCTCAAAGTTTGGGTGGTTGGTCAATTTCATCCTCAAAATTTCACCCCAAACATATTGCATCTTCAAAGTTTCGTAATTTTGGCCAATTAAGGACAATTGACGGGAAATGAAGAATTAATCGTTAGAACCAACGATTTTACCCAACAAAAAATGGGTAAAATCGAATAGAGCCATTTTTAACGGAATAATTGTAACGGACAAAAAACTCAATTCTTCTCCTTCTTCGCTCTGCCTTTCTATAATCCCAAAATTTTTTTGCCAATCTTTGAAATTTTAACAACCGTTATACAACTTTCAAAACAAATAAATTCATTCTAAATTTTTATTTGGGATTATTTCATAAACCAAATCGCGGTCACTTCGTGTAAAGTATCACTTTCCTAAAAATGACTAACTCTTTATGGCTTTCCTCCATTATAAGAACAGAGTACCCATTTTTTCATAACTAAATTTATTTATCGAATAAAATAAAAATAAATCCATTTTCTAATAAAAAACCAGCTCTTTATGGCTTTCCTATAGTATAAGAACAGAGTACCCATTTTTTCATAACTAAATTTATTTATCGAATAAAATAAAAATATATCCATTTTCTAATAAAAGACCAGCTCTTTATAGCTTTCCTCCATTATAAGAACAGAGTACCAATTTTCTCATAAATAAATTTATTTATTAGATAAAATAAAAATAAATATATTTTTCAATAAAAGACCAGCCCTTTATGGCTTTCCTCCATTATAAGAACATAGTACCTATTTTTCATAAACAAATTTATTTATTGAATAAAATAAAAATAAACCTGTTTTTTAATAAAAGATCGGCTCTTTAGAACTTTCCTCTATTTTAGGAATAGAGTACCCATTTTTCCATAAACAAATTTATTTATCAGATAAAATAAAAATAAACCCGCTTTTTCAATAAAGTCCAATAGAGGTGTAGTTGTTGTCTACTGATCAAATATCACTCAACCCATTTTTCACCACTTTTGCAGGTTTTTGGAAATTATGAGTTAGTGTATGTAAAAGACCCCGAAGATGATTTATACTAGATCCTTAGTAGCTAGGAGATAGCAATATGGTAGTACTTGGTTGTTTTGTAATAGTGGATGCTTGTATATGTTATCTTTATTAGATGTGAAGCATATGAACTCCTTAGTTAATTATGGTATGTTTCTAGTTTTGGATTGGTACCGTACTATACTAGGTTTCAATAATGGTATTTTATTTTAGTTAGTTTTTTCTAGTTTTATGGTGCCTTGTATTTTGGGATCAAGACTTGAGGAATATGGCAGATATCTCATGACTAACACATGTGAGATAGGGGCGTGACATTACTTGTTCCCATTTCTTCTTTGCAGCTTTAATGAGGCCTAGCTTGATTGTTGTAGCAGCTTTTATTTTTCTACTTCTTGTTCTCAATTCAACCATTGCCTATGCAGCAGCCATTTTCCCTCTCCAGCTTCTACTAATAGCTCTAATACCAATTCTTTGTTTTGTGGCATTGCTCTTCTTGGTTGATCTTTATTATAACTCCCTCTACCTTGTGCTCACAGTTTGCTACTGTTCTAGCTTGCATGTTTACTTCCCTTTCCTGATTTGCATTATCATATTTTATCCACTCTGTTATTGCTTTTGGTGCTACCATCATTCCATCTTGGTCTTTGTTTTCAAAGTGGTTCCTGTTCCTCTCTTTCCGGATCTGCCATATTATGTTAGCTGTGAGCTTGGCTCGTTTTCACCTTCCATTCCATGTCTGGCATGTTTGAGTTTTTCCCACTGTTAGGCCCAAAAACAACCTAAAAGGGGAGGGGGTGAATTAGGTTATCCATACAAACCAAGTAAATAAACAAGTTTTCACCTAATAAAAGTACAACAACTATTTGCACAAATTCACAATTGTAAAACAAGTGTAGAGCAATAGAGATTGCACAATTAAGTAACAAAAGTAAAAGCAAGAGATAGAAATTCAAACCAAAATTGCCAAGGTTCCTCCAAACTTGATGTTAACTCCAATCCAATAACCTCTGCAATTGATGGTGTTGCAAACCAACTTGTACATAAAAAGAATCACTCTTTGCTCACCCTAAACACTCTTTAGTTGAGCCAAAGAGTTTTACAACACTCTTAGTGAACCCTCACTATGCTACAATTGATTACCACTAACCAACCAACTAAGAGCTATTATACAAGTGAGGGTCACCTACAGAAGGTTTTAGTTCTCCACTTGAGAAACCTCAGAAACCCAACTTTCCTGCACCTATACAACAATTAAAATGTTTTCCTACCCAAGAATCACTCTTAAAAAGTTTGTATTTTGTGTAGGCAAAGTCTTGTGTTCTTCTCATAATTGGGGGTATTTATAGATGGTGAAACTATGCCCCAAAAGTTCCTCCAACGGTAAAAAAACTAGCCATTAGAAAACTAGCCTTGGACCTATCGGACGTCTGAACCAATTGTGTAGAACATCCGATACTCTTTCAAATGTCCAATCCAATTACTCTGCGTCCGATCCTTGCATCCGATGGAAGACATAATATACAAGTTTCAACCTTTTTTAACCGGACGGTCGATAGAAGAAATGAGTGTCCAATCGAAGTGTCCAATGATTACTCGCTATTTGTCAAACGTTCGGTACTCCATTGAATGTCCGATCCTTGCGTCCAAAAGGTAGATTTCTTTTTTAATGCTTCTTGATATGTTATCCTCTTTTTCCATTTTGCAAGATACTTGTTCCTAATCATTTCTCATATAAAAACATTAGTCCAAATCATCATTTTATTTCATTATTATCAAAACCAAGGATTAATCAAGCTAAGTCTTCACCCACCATTTTCAGAATTTGCCTTTTATTTTATGTAGTCCATCTTATTTCATAGGTGCAACTTTCCACATTGCTTCAACCTTGTTGCAGTAGAATAAAGCATGCTCAATTGATTCTATTCCCTCTCCTCTTTTCCAGCTCTACCATAGATTATTGCATTATTAACCTTAAAGATTTAAAGTTCATCCCAATGTCATTGTGTTACCAACTGTTAGCTGATGAGGTAACAACATAATTTCCTAGAGACAACAAATTCTATTTTGTCAATGTTTGCCAAAACCAATGCGGTCCCCAAACTCTTTGTACAGTCAAGCACACGTAGACAGAAGTGCAACAACATCTTTGAAGGTAGTATTACATTCAGGGAAGGCAAAAAATTATTTGCCACCCTGCCCTACTATTATTATTATTTTTATTTGATTTAACTTTTTCTATTTATAATGATTTAATAATAGTTTTATTAATTGTTCTTTTAAAGTTTTTGCAAAAAATTATATCATTTCATCGTAACAACATAACATGTTATTTATTTCATGCAAATATATTTATATAATAATAATAACATAACATTTCATATTACACATACTAAAGCATACATATGTTTTATATTATATTAAAATTTAGGCAAAGGGCAGGGTGGAGACCATTCCTCCATTGCAGAGCGGGCACCCATCCTCGTTATTAATCCTAATTATGTTTAGCAGACATAACAGTCAAAAAGATATTTAAGAAAGAGATAATTTCAAAAACCTCCCTTGAGGTTTTTTCTATTACACCTAACGTCTCTCAAGTGTTAATCTTAGTCCCTATCTTTTGATGTTTACAAAACATATGGATGATACTAATATCTCTTCAAGATATACTTTCAGCTATGAAGCAGATCAAATTCAAAGATCAAGTGCTATTGAAAGGGACAAAGATTGCTAAAAGCTGTCGGACGCTTGTAAAGACAGGATCGAACGTCCGATAATCATTGTGCAACTTCGGACGCATGAAAAACTCGACCACCCGACGTCTGAAGGAAATAAGACATTTTCCCTGGCTCACTGACCTCGATCGGATGCAAGCATCGGACGTCCGATAGGATCGTTCAAACTCTACAAAACCTGTCGGATGCTCACAAAGACAATACCGGACGTCCGATAGAATTGAAGAAGATTTTGCAAACTCATTGCCTGCCGTCGGACGCATGCTTGGTGTGACAGCCCCACCTTCCCCTAAGGCGAACCAAAGGGGTTAGCGGACTGCCTGCCCAGCTCTCGCCAGGACTAACGGTTCAGTTTACGTCGATCTATTACGTTTCGGAACTTACCATTGCGCGCAAACAAGTCAAAATCACAAAAAAAAAAACGAAAATTGAAGCCGAAATTTATCCAAACCACGGCCAAGCATATATATACATTGGCAATCAACATTTACAAGCCAAACGGCAAACCAAGATATTCGTCTAGTTCATACATGTACCAAAAGCCATTTACACACCAAACATTGGTGGAAACAAAACACTTAGGGTTTTTACCCTCAAGGAGCTATTCAAAAATACATGTACAAGAGCTCAACTTGTCATCCAACTATCACAATCTTTTCCAAAAGTTTCATTTTCCTGTAAGGAAAACAAATGACACTGAATGAGCTAAAGCCCAGAGAGCAACTATCACAATAGCAGTTAAGATCACATAAGCATAACCATTCAATTCAAGTATGCAATTTCGAAGTAAAGCAAATCAGTGAAAGGATACGGTCGGCTCTCAAGAGCCCATTTCCACGCTTGCAATCTTGATCCAACCTCATTGACTCTCCGTCAATGTTAAAAGTACCAAACCGTAGACCACCCTTTACTTCCAATCCTTCCACGCATCATACCCCAACCGGGCCCGCACTTCATTTCAGTAGTTTTTGGTAATACTCGAGTATACCGGAACCAAGGGTCTCATTACCACAAGGTTCCCCAGTACAGTCCTCGTGGCAATTCAATCTTCACGACCAAGCCCTCGCCGGCTCGATTCAATTGACTACCAAACGGGGTTGAGCTCAGTAATACAGTAAGGCCGTTGGACATCGTCCAAACGACACCAATTCAGTTTCCATGAAATGGAATTCACCAACCAATATATCAAGTTCAGTAATGCAGTAAAACGGTAGCTAATCAGTGATAATATCAAAAGGGGTGAGGGCGGTCAAGTACACCCTCACCTTAATCAATTCCAATATCCAAGTAAGCCTTCAAGGCATCACATAAACATTTAGCAAAGCCACATAGTAACAATTAAGTGAGTAGTATACTCACCAATCAATTAAGTGCTATTTCATGCACTTCCGTCAGGAGAATGTCGTGAACCACCGTCATGCCCTAGAACACGTAAACAAATGCAATGAGACTCGATAGCGAGTCACAAAACAATGCCAATCACAACCCCAATAGGGTTTTGCAAACATATATAAGCATAATAGGAAACCAGAAATTAGGAAATGGCTTTAGCTTAGGCCTTGATAAGAAAACCGGATTTGACCTCATAATGCGGTAATGGCACAACTCTCACTACAATTATCGGATGGGGGTGTAAAACCCACCGTTTCGAAGCCAAGAAACAGGGCTACAACAATGTAGAAGGTCACTCAATCCATTTCCTAGCCCAACTAGGTCAAAAATGCCAAATTACTAAACCAGAACCACTAAAACAGGTTTACAAATCACACAAAACTGTAATCAGTATAACTCAGTCTATACAAGTCCAAATGCCACAATTCCAAAGGCATATGATAGCTAAGACATCCAGCTACATTTCCTCAGAAGACACCAACAACAAAATCCAAACCAATTCCAGTCAAAACAGACGATTACAAGCGCAGTTTTCACATTCTGAGCAACCCAGATCAGCAATAGTAAAAATGACATATCTCACTCTACACTACTCCAAATGACCTGAAATTTTACAGGCACCTCAACCACATCAATACCTACAACTTTCATGTTTTGAGTAAAGTCCAATTCGGCCTCTAACCCAATGATCTAAAACCGGACAGAATAGGGGGTAATGGAACCCTAACTTTGCACAATTCAATCCAAACTCAAAATTGGTTGCAATTTCCTATCATATGCACCTACTAGAGCCATAGCCCTTTATTACCACCCATCAAAAACAACCACACCATCAAGATCACATAAAACCAGAATATTCCTCAAAAAAATAAAAACTTAACCAAATCACTTCAAACCAAGAAATAAACCACAATTTCTAACACAATAGCCACCATTAGGCATAAATTCAACATCATTAGCTATAAGAGAATGTTCAACCATCACTTACCTAGTAAACAAGAGAAGAGGAGTTGTAGACCACCTTAGCTCTTCCAAAAAACTTCACTAAGCAACTCACTAGCACCTAATTGAAGGCTTTTATGGAATAGAAACTAGGTTAGGCAAGTGGTTTGGAAGATTGAGCTATAGGGAAGCTTGAAATTTGAAGCAATTCTCTTCCTTCTTGAGCTTGAGGAAGTCGGCCACCAAGGAGTGAAAATAATGAATTTTTGAGGTAATTTTTAGATATTTAACCACTTGGTCAAAAGGTCAAAACAAAAGAATAAAAATCATAAAGTCCACCCAATGATCTTATGACACTTGGCATCTCATTAAATGCAATTCAATCCTTTGGTCACCTCTCACATCAATCACCTCACACTCCTTTACTTATCCATTAACACCCGATAAATTTTTCACAGTATCCGGAACTTAACCTAATTGGCCGAATTTTTCCGAACTTTTTGCACTAGTGGGTCCCACGTCCTTTCTATATCCGTAATTTTTCAAAAACTTCCCAATGCTAGGAAAATCATCTAAAAACTATAATTACTCATAAAATCCACCAAGAAAAATATTCTGAGCCAGAAAATGCAAAAATTATGCAATTAAGGGAACTAAAACCCTAGGAAAATAATTAGGGTTTTTACGGGTTCTCACACTTGGGTAGTACCGGACGTCCGATACTCCAACCGCTAGTTGACTGTTCAGCTACTTTCTATCCGTTGGAAGCATTAATGAAGCACTTTCTTGGTCTCCTATAAATAGAGCATGGTCAGAATCTTCAAATAACTTTTGCACACTGAAGATACAAAGGATCTAGAGTAGTTTTAGTGAGAAAACACTCTCCAAGGAAGATTTGTAGTCTTAGTGGTGTGAGGTTCATTGTAAGCTTTTCATTTGTGAGTGAATACTTCATGAGTGTAGCTCTATGAGGGTTATCCTGAGAGATAGTAAAACTTCCTAACTTGACTGAGTGGGTTTCTGGGCAAGGAGGAGGTGAACCTTCCTTTGTACACAAAAGTGATTGTAATTCGTCAACTTGAAGAAGCTTGTTTAATTTAATCTACAAGCTCAAGAGGAGTTGGGTAGTTAATTGGTTTACAATTCTTTCCTATTTATTTACTTATTGTTATGTTTGTGATCTTTACATTATTTATCTCTTCTACTTCTCTCAACTGATCTTGTTCATTGTGTGATCTCTTAGAAAAGAGGATAAATTTCATATTGATCAAAAAGTGCCCATAACTTAATTAGGTTTTTAATCAACCTAATTCACCCTCTCTTAAGTTGTCTTTGATCCTAACATCAAGTTTCTAAAATCGCACTTAAACACCCTTAGAATAACAACCTTTGTAACATGTCAGCCCTTTTATGTAAAAATAATATTAAAAATTATATTTAGTAGAGGGACTATAGTATTCTTCCAATTTGCCCTTGTTTAAGTAGATTTTTGAATTTTAGAAGATGAAAATAAAAACAAATAGGACTACAATATATACATAAAAATTGAGGGGGTGTAAGTACATTATCTGCTGAATTGTAGAATTTTTCTTGATTCATATAAGATCTGTGCCAATGTTTTGGATAGAAAGGAAATAAAATTTTTTAAACACTGATTGTTAACCAAATTTTCAAAAATTTTGTTTTTGATAATTGAAGACCTTTATAGGTACATTTAATATGCATTTTTGCATGATTTCAATTGCATCCCAACCTTTTTCTTCACCAAATGAATGATTTTAACCTATTTTTCCTCACCTTTTGCTGATTAAACTAGATAACAAGATAAAATCGTAATTAAAAAAATATAGATTTTCTATGTTTAGATTGTCTAAGTACCTCAAAACCTATCTTCGGTTGCATATGCAAAAAAAAAAAAAAAAAAAAAAAACCAAAATGTGCCCAAATTTTATGGCATTTTTGTTACTTTATTTTTACATAATTGAACATAAATGCATTTTCCTTTTTCTTGCCTTTTCTTGCATAAGAAATATGGAAAGGGCAGAAAAAGAACCAACTTGTTTTTATTTTCATCTTCTAGTTTTCAAAAATCAACTTATAAAAGGGCAAACATGAAAGAAATATTCTCTCTCCTAAATACATTTTTAATACTATTTTTACCCAAAGGGGTTGATCTATTACAAAAGTTGTCATTCTAAGGGTGTTAAGTGTGATTTCAGAAACTTTATGGGTGCTAGGTGTGATTAGAAAAAATCTCAAGGGCGGTTTCTGAAATTATCCCTTTAAGAAATCAAAATCATTTATGCAGATAGGTAGGATAGAAAAGATTGATCTTTGTTAAATATCAAAATCCACCAATTTGAAGCTAAAAAAAAAAAAAAGAATAAAGATGAACAACATAAAAGCTTGTCAGTTGCATTACAAGAGGAAGAAAAACTTTCCTGCAAAATAAAATCCTGGATTGAGCAAAAGAATAATGAATCAACTATTTTAAGCATTTTAATATGAACGGTAATAAATGATTTTTACCATTTGTAATTGCTTTGAGGCTAATGTAGCTTCCCTAATTCAGATGGTTTCAATCGAATTTCTATATCAGTTCACAGTCAAATGGGGTTTTATGAACATAGTTTAACTCAGACGGCTTCAATCTAATTTCCATATCAGTTCATAGTTAAATGGGGTTATGTGAACATACTTTAAATCTGGCCCTCCGTTTGGTATGCAGGAATGGTCCAGAATGAAAAGATTTTTCCACCCAAAATTGTCAAAATGGACAGGAAACTATTTATCATTCTAGTGTTTGGTACCGGAAGTCAGAATGGAATGTGTATTTCTTTTCCGACGTTTGGTATAATCATATTAAGAAGGTAAAATAGAATGCAAACTTAGTATGTTGACTTAATTGTCCTAAATATGACATAAAATACTTCTTTCATTTTGTTTAACACTAGCATCCTAAAGTAAATGGCCAGTTTTTTTAAGTTTAGTTTGCAACTACACAACCAAGTAAAAACACATTCGATAGATATTTGATTCAGAAATATATAACTTAATAATAATAAAAATAAATTTTTAGTAACATAAAATTGCAATTGTTGAATACTAATTTAGCCAAACTGAAATTTAAATTGCATACATGTGAGTTCCTATGTCCTCTTGATTTGCGCTATCCGGTCCTTAGAACTATTTATAAATAAAAAAGTAAATTTGTGATTTAGAAGATGATCTAGTAGCCTTTTTTTCTTCTTTATTCCTTAGAGTGCATACGAATTGGCATTGTGACGGCCTCACCTCCCTCTAGGGCGTATCCCAGGGTTCGGCGAGTCGCCTGCCCAACTCTCGCCAGGACTCACTCACTCATAACTCAAGAAAAATAAAGTACATCCATAGAAAATAAATAACACATCCTCTTCAACTTAATATTTACATAAATGCTAAATGGTATACTTCGGTTCACACTGTTTTTCCTTAATTCGCGTATACTAGGGTTTTAACTTATGATTCACTAACCTATTATTATCACTTTTAATCACACACTTTAATATCATCTACAACTCACTCTTAATCACTAAATTTAGTACACACTCCGTATTGATTACCCACACTACGAAAAGATGTGAAAACTTTAGTTTACCCAAACGATGAATGAAAAGTGGAAACTCTTAATTCTATTCTTTATTCCAACCCTTGGGGATGTAAATGAGTAGTATAGCTATTATAAGATAATGGATTTCAAATAAAAGGGAATTTTAAGAAAAATATGATGGATTTTACAATTCCATGATTAAAATTAAGGTTTCGACTAAAATATGAGAGATTTAAGAAAACCTGTTAGTCACAAGTAAAATTAGGGTTTTGAGTACAAGTAGGGTTCCTAATCTTTAAAACAAAACAATGTCCTAAAACAAAAATAAAATATAGAAACCGTAATATCCTAAAAGTCGGGGTATCACAGGCATGTTATTACTTCTTTTGATTTGATAAATGTCATCAGATAATGCAATTTTGTACGTAAAAAGATGTTAAAATTTTTAATTAAATACATTATTTGATAGTAAAAAGAGAAAAAATGTTATTAATCAATAAACTAGAATTATTTATGACTAAGAAGTAACATACATTATTAACTCACAAACATTTGACAAAAGATAGAGAAGTATGGAATGATAAGCTTGACCCCTACAATTTAGTTGTTTTTTGTTACAATTTAGTTGTTTTCTAAATAGAGTGGGAATAAACTTTTTCTACATTTTTGTGAGGAGTAGAATTCCACGAAAGAGTTGGAAAATGCTTTCCAACGAAAAAGTTGCATGCTAAACAATAAAATGGAATGAATAAATTGGAAAGCCTTTCTATCCCAGGCCTTTCCAGCGTGCCAAACGAGGGGTGAGTGTTTGACTAAACCCTAGGGGGCAAACCACTAGGATTTACTAGTGCTGTTATCAGTTCTAGGGTTTTCTAGATTTTACACTACTTATAAAGATATATGAATTGCTTGTAGCCAAATATTTGGTGTGATAAAGAAATTTGCCTACCAACTAATTCCCTTTTATTGATATAATGATTGTCTTTATCAATTAAGGAAATGATAAAACTTAATATGTGAAATCTTTTTCCATTTAATGCTCTTAATCATCCTTATTGGTTTGGTACTTTTTATGCCCCAACTATATAGACAAGATTATGCTAGATTGGAGCATTTGTTGTGACAAAATTTTCAAATCTTGAGGCTAGAAATTGCTTTTACAATTGAAGATTGATTAGTTTCTCACAGGAAAAACGGGGGAAAAGACTAAAAAAGAAAACTGCTGTAGAGAGTTCAAAATTTTTCACATATAGTTTTAATTTAGCATTGCAAATTCAATAAAAATGCAGGAAGTCATGAGAACCAAATATAAATTTGGGGTAATTTCAGAAACCTCTCCGAAAATATCTGATTATTTCACTGGCCTCCCTCCATGTTGCAAAAATTACATTAACCTTCCTTGAGCTTATTTTTCTTGTAATATTTAGTTCCAATCAATAATTAAAAGGTGATATTATGAGAGAGAAAATAATATGATTTTATCATTATCCTTCATCAACTACATTATTTAATTAATTTAATACCAACACACACATTAAAGGAAAACACTAAAATTTGTTGTCTGTCATTGGGAATCAAATTACATATAAAATAAAAAATATAGTATATTATTTTATATTTTACACATAATACAAGATTCAAATTTTGTTTTTCGGTCACATGCCCATTGTCAAATATGATCAACAAAAAATAATCAAAAAATTTGCAATAAAAAAATCACGGAGAACAAACTTTAACATAAGAAATATTCTTATCAATATGCTAAAGTTAGTTGCTGAGATTTTTGTGATATTAAAGTTCGCTCTTTATAATATTTTGGTTAAAATTTTTTTAGATTATTTATTATTGATCATGTTTGACATTAGGTTTGTAATTTGAAAGAGCAATTTGGACATTACTTTAAGTGAAACATATATAATGATATACTATTTTTGATACCATATGTGATTTAATCCCTGATGATAAACAATAAATTCTAGCATTTTCTTTAATGTTTGGATTGGTATTACATTAATTAAACAATTAAGTAGATAAGGGGCAATGGAGGAATCATATTATCTTATCTCTCCTAATATCTCTTTTTAGTTATTGATTGGATCTAAATGTTACTAAAAAATAATTCTCAAAGGGAGGTTTGTGTAATTTTTAAAATTTGAAGAGAGACCAATAAAATTATTAGAAACCTCAGGGGAGGTTTCTAAACTTATCCCTATAAAATTTTACTTCGCCTCTGGACCAATATATATATATATATATATATATATATATGTGTGTGTGTGTGTGTGTGTGTGTGTGTGTGTGTATGTATGTTGTGGAGTGGAAGTCGTGAAAGTACAGCAGACCTTGGGAAAAGAGTTTCTGTGGAAGAAAATGAAAAGCTGTGAAGAGATAATTTTTCAAATCAACAAAACTAGGCCTGCTAGATTGAGTGACAAAAAAAATATTAAACCACGGTGGTTCAATGTTGATTTATTAAAAGGATAAAACTCAGTGTGAGATCCAAAGACAAAATATTGCTTTAGGTTTAGTAAACGGTATTGTGTATTTCTAATTAAGATGGATTCTGGTACATGTGCATCTGTCAACTCTTCCAAAAACATTTTCTTTGGCTAAAACAAATTAGTTTGTTAATTTAATGGATTTGTGTTAATTGGGTAAATACAATTATGTACAAAATTCGGAGATGATTGGATTAGGTGATATTCTTGATTCAAAATCTCTCACTTAAAAGAATAATTATGTACTAAATTTTAATATTTACGTGCATTGCACGTGCTTTTTTTTAAGTCTATCAATGAATAACTTTTGCTAATTTCAATTATTTTCAATAATCACTTCATAATCATCTTATGCAAAATATAAGACAAACAAGAACAAGGCCTTTGAAACGTCCAACCACGACTCTTTGGCAAAGCCTTCAAAGTCTATTTGGTATTGTATTGTAATGTATTTCTGCCTCGTGGCTATGGAGCTCAAACTTCAAACATCGCACGCAGCTTTCTCCGGATTAACTCAAATTTCCTTCTTTCGCACCAGCTTCTTTCTGTGTCTCTTTTAAAATACAACAAAAACTTTGACCATTCCGTCAAAACTTGCAAAACACGCCAGACAATTTTCATCCTTTTTTTTTTTTGTTTCTTTTTTTCTTTTTTCTTTTTCTTTTTTACTTTCCCTTGCGTGATTAGTGAGAACGACGGACCTTATAGCTCCAATCCGACGTTTGTTTGGATTGGCATGACCTGCAAAAAAATTATTTAGTTGCATCTTAAAGCACATTTTTTATCATTTTTTATATCTTTAAATTTTTTATTTAACATAAATCACATAATAAAGGTAATTTATTTAAAATAATTACTATAACACTTTTATGATGTGATGCATGTGAGATAACAAAATAATTTATAAAATAAAAAAGTGATTAAACTTCAAATGTTGTTTGTCCAGACACACCCGTATCTTTTTGTTTTCTGTGATGGAATCATTTCACGTCACCAATCCTGGTGACGCGAGCCATGACTTCACTTGCCTATTACCAGGTCAAAATGTGTACTTTTCCTTGGACTATTGTGGACTGACAGAACTATAAAAACCAAAGACTTGGACTACAAGGATAAAGTTCTTCGCATGACTTCAAACGTTGTCCACTTAAAGTGACGCGAGCCATGACTTCACTTGCCTATTACCAGGTCAAAATGTGTACTTTTCCTTGGACTATTGTGGACTGACAGAACTATAAAAACCAAAGACTTGGACTACAAGGATAAAGTTCTTCGCATGACTTCAAACGTTGTCCACTTTTAAGTTACGTAGAAATTAAATTTATTTACGTAAATTCTTACTTCTATAAGAAAATGTCATAAAAAAAACTCATTCTCAGGAATTTGAGGGGACTTTATCTCTTAATAGCAGGGCACCCTGTGAGATTTTTTTTTATCCCATATTAATATTAAGGGGAAAGAATTTAAGTAGATAAGTCCCTCACAGAACTTCAAAAGTTGCCGGCTTTTAAAATTATTATAAAAATTAAATTTATTTACGTAAATTCTTACTTCGGTAAGAAAATATCAGAAAAAAAGAGTACAAGGATAAAATAGTATCACAAACTTGTATAAAAGGCCAGTGGACACTTGAAAGCATGTAGTTTTGATTTCTCCTCGATCAAATAATTTCCTAAAGTTAATAACAGAAAAGAGGAGAGAAATGAAGAAACCAGAGCTGGTTTTCGTTCCTTCACCAGGGATGGGTCACTTAGGATCAACTGTTGAGCTAGCAAAGCTTCTTATTGATCGTAATGAACACTTATCAATCACAGTTCTGATTATGAAGTTTCCCTTTGAAACAAAGGTGGGTAGTTCCATAGATTCGCAGACAGAAATTTCGGATTCTCGCATAAGGTTTCTTGAGCTCAAAAAAGATGAGTCTGCTTCACAAACGGCATCTTCTAATTTGTTTATGTATCAATTTATTGAAGATCATAAAAGCAGTGCGAGGGAGGTCCTTGCTGAAATATCTGATTCTGCATCCTCTGATCTTGCTGGAGTCGTCATTGACATGTTTTGCTCCTCCATGATTGATGTAGCCAACGAATTTGGGGTTCCCTCTTATGTATTTTATACATCCGGTGCTGCAATGCTAGGCCTTATATTGCATTTGCAAAGCCTGAGAGATGATTTCGGAGAAGATGTTACCAATTACGAGAATTCTAAAGTTGAATTAGCTGTTCCGACTTACATCAATCCTGTTCCAGTTAAAGTTTTGCCATCTCGACTGTTTGACAAGGAAGGAGGTGGCAACATGTTCCTCAACCTGGCCAAAAGATACAGGGAGACCAAAGGAATCGTAATCAACAGTTTTCTCCAGTTAGAATGCCATGCAATACAGGCTCTATCCAATGATAAAACCATCCCACCAGTATATCCTGTAGGGCCTATATTGAATCATAAGGGAAGAAATGGTCAAAATCAAGAAACTGATATGATTACGAAATGGCTTGATATTCAGCCTGATTCTTCTGTAGTGTTCCTTTGCTTTGGCAGTGGAGGTTGGTTTGATGGTGAACAAGTGAAGGAAATTGCCTATGCACTCGGGCGCAGTGGATATCGGTTCCTGTGGTCATTGAGAAGGCCTCCACCTAAAGGAAAGTTTGAGTTTCCAGGTGATTATGAGAATCTGGAAGAAGTCTTGCCAGAAGGGTTCTTGCAGCGAACTGCAGAGGTTGGAAAAGTTATAGGATGGGCACCACAGGCGGCAGTTCTATCCCATCCTGCTGTGGGAGGCTTTGTCTCTCACTGTGGCTGGAACTCAACCTTGGAAAGTGTTTGGCATGGCGTTCCAATTGCAACTTGGCCGCTTTATGCGGAGCAGCAGGTGAATGCCTTCCAGATGCTGAAAGACTTGGGAATGGCTGTGGAGATCAAAATGGATTTCAAAAACACTATTCGCGAGGCAAGTACTGAGATTGTGGCCGCAGATTTAATTGAAAAGGCAATTAAACATCTTATGGATCCTGAGAATGAAATCAGAAAGAAGGTGAAGGAAATGAAAGAGAAGAGCAGGTTGACTCTCAATGGAGAAGGATCATCCTCTGCTTTATTGGGACGTTTCCTAGATGCTGTGGTAGATAATAATATTCCATGAATGTTTGTCAGATCTGACATCTGTCATTCGACCAAAATCTATGTACTCTGCAATAATTAATTGATAATAAATGTTTGCAAGTTTGTGTTCTTCTCTTACTTGTTGGGCATTGACTAGATGTCTTCTTGTGGCTTCATTCACATGTTACTTTGTTGCAGTTTGCAGCTACTTTGTTGTAGTTTGTAGCTTTAATAATACACAGAGGCGACTATACTGTGGAATTCAAAACCAAGGACACCTTTAGTATTCCCATTTACCACAACCAGCCAATAAATTTCTACCAACACATAAACACGACAACCAAGGTGGTGATTGTGAGATAAATGTAAGCCGAAGGCCAAAGTGAACCAAACTAGCCTGACAACATTTATCAATAAAGCCCAATTTGGATGTAATGGAATTGGTTGACTTGCCGCCACCCAAAAAGGGAAAAAAATACGCAAGCAGCTACAATGTCTTGACTAGCCACAAAACCGTTATAGAACTAAGCCAACCAAATTTGTCTAGGAATGGTTTGTGGTTAAAATGTCAAAAACTAGAAGCGGTGGTTTCGATTCTCCCCTACCTCCTCCCTGCCCCGAGGTGTAATACTTTCAAGCATCAACTTCGACTTTTTCTTGAGTCCATCTCAAGTCCATTGAAATTTTCTTTCGAAATGCCTTTACTTTTCACAATTTGTAATTTCAATTTTGAAAAACAATTGTTACTATGTTCAATCAGCCTCAATTTTCAAGGTTATACTTAGACACAATGAAGTAGTACATAGGAAATTGGACTATTAAATACCACTTGGTTCGTTCTTCATCCGTCATGTACCCTTTTTGACTTCTTTGGTGCAAGGCGTCATTAACCTCCATTTCTTACACATTTCTAGTCAAATAAAACATTAGTTCATTTTATTTTTTTCCTAGCTATCAAAATTACAGGATTAAAAAGAATAATGGTTTTCAATTACTTATCAATTTCCTACAACCTTCTGATAGATTGGATATTGAATCTTGTTAAGATTTTTAGTGATTGGATGACAACTTATTAACCTCGGACACCCTTCTTCAGCAATTACACAATAGATGCGTATGAGCTGCAACATTAATCAATAGTTAACTTTGGTGTTTTAAGGTTGTAAGTGCCCGGTGCAACCCAATGAGTACAAACAAATTCACAATGATGCACAAAGATATATCAAATTTAAGCACAATAAAGAAAACTTAATTAAAGAGAAAAGATAAGAAATGCAAACCAAATATCAATCCAATAGCCTCTTCAATTGATGGCGATGCTAACCAAGATGTACAAGTGAAGGCTTACTCCTTCCTCACCCCAAACACACTTTGGTTGAGCCAAGAAGTTTTACAACAATTCTAGTTAACCCTCAACAACCTACACTTGAAAGATCACTCACCCAATTAAGAACTATTTTATACAAATGAGGCAACCTTCACCAAGGTTTTACCACTCCAAGTGATTGGTTCACCTACACCAAGGTTTTACTACTCCAAGAGAGTAACCTTCACTTGAGCAACCTCACAACCCAACTTCCCCAACCCCTTATACAACCAACAAAGAATCTTTCTACTCAAAAATCTCACTTGTAAGCTTGTATTTTGTGTTGGCAAAAGTCACTTGTCTTCTTGTGCTTTGGGGTGTTTATAGAAGGTGAGAAATGGCTTCAAAAGGCTCTCCAACGGTCAAATATTAAATGCTGTCAAAACTAGCCGTTGGCCTGTCGGACGTTCGAGACCTCCTGTCGGACGTCCGAACCCTGCGTCCAAACCACCTGTCGGACGTCTGAACCCTGCGTCCGAACGTAGGCAGAGAGTCATCAAATCTTTGCGAAATTTCTCGGACGTCCGATGCGATCGATGTGTGTCCGAGGCGTGCGTCCGATCCTTCCGGACGTCCGATGCTTCCTCACGAGCGTCCGACAGAGTTTCCTTCTTGATGTTCTTCATTCTTTCGGACGTCCGATAGCGTCCGACATGAGTGCCCTGTTTTTGCTTCTTCTTTTATGCCACAAGAATCTGTTCTAACAAATTACTCACATAAAAATATTAGCCCAAATCTACATTTTGGTTTGTTAATCATCAAAACCAAGGATTGATCGACCAAGGTCAACAATCTCCCCCTTTTTGATGATGACAAACAAAATGAAGATTTCTTTTATCAAATAAGTCCAAATAAAGCTCCCCCTTAGAAAGTGCCAACATACAAAGAAATTTCAATAGATCCTACTCCCCCTTTTGGCATCAATAAAAAAAAAAACAAACTCCCCCTTTATTTTTCAAATCAAGACCATATTGAATATCAAAATTTTCAAATGTACTTACAACCATATAGCACTACTTGGATCAAATCTTCATGATGTACCTAAATATGAGAAATTTCATTTGGTACCCTTTCTTTATAGGGTCCTTGGGAGTTAATACGACATGATCTAGCAATCCACATGAATTTCATGCCTTTTCTCATATTTTTCTTCACATAGCAATCATTTTGCATATGTCCAAATTTACAACAAAAGTTACACATGATAGAAGTATTTTGCACATAGGTGGATTTAATGCAACTAATTTTCTTACTTCTTATCATAGCAAACTTATTTGTGCCTTGAAAAGATTTGCTTTCTTTTGGTTGAGAAAACTTTTGTTTTTCATTTTAGAGAAACTCGTTCAAGTCATTAATTCTTTTCTTTAACACATTTTGTTCCTCCAACATTTTTTCATAAAACTTTGTTTTCTCTTCTAACTTCCTTTTCAAATTATTTTTGCAATCAAAAACACTTTTTTGATTTTTTAAATCATCATTTTCCATTCTCAAACATTTGTTTTCTTGAAACAGTTTGGAGTTTTCTTCCAACAAATCATTTATTTTTGTTTTCAAATCTTTATTTTTAGCATAAGATTTTCTCAAACTTTTATGCATTTTAATCATAAGAATTTTCACATCATCATCTTCATTATCTTCATCACAAGAAGAGTGATAAGAACTTACCTCATCTTCTCCAACGGCCATTAGTGCCATTTGGGCCAACTCTTCTTTTTCTCTTTTTGAATTGCATTCATCCCATGTAATTTTGCAATCTCCTCTTGAGCATCTCTTGTTGAAGATCTTCTTGAAACTTTTGATGTGAGGAGTTATATCATTGTCCACTTCCATGATTTCATTACCCATGAAGGATAGGTTATCCCCCACTTGAGATGCTTTAAAAGCTATGCCTCTCTTATACATTCTTGCATTTTCTTCCTCTTGCACTTTGAATTCCAGCTTTAATTCATAAGAGGTTAGGGTATCCACAAGAGATTCAATGGACATAGAGTTTAAATCCTTTGCCTCTTCTATAGCATTTATTTTGTTTTCCCATTCTTTTGGCAAGGCATTCAAAATCTTTCTATTTTTCTCACCCAAAGAATATTCTTTTCCAAACAATTTAAGATCTTCAATAATGTCACAAAATCTACTACACATCTTATCAACATTTTCAAGAGGATGCATTTTGAAAAATTCATATTGAGAAACAAGTAAAGATTTCTTTTGTTCTTTAATATCTTGATTACCTTCATGAAATACACACAATTTATCCCAAATATCTTTAGCTGATTTACAACCTTTAATCCTACTAGATTCATTTACATCTAATGCATTGTACAATATACACATGGCCTTGGCATTCAAAGAAAGGTATCTCTTGTCTTTTTCATTCAATTCTTGTCTAGTCTTTAATCTACTCAAATTGGCGATAGAGTCAACTATTCTAGCTTCATAAGGACCATCTTTTACCACATACCATAATTCAATGTAAACAGATTGTAAGAAAATCATCATTCTTTGTTTCCACATGCTAAAATGAGAACCATTAAACATAGGTGGTCTATCAATAGATTGCCCTTCTAAAAAAGAAACTTTTATGATTGCCATGATCTTTACTCTAAGCGGTTAAGCTTGATCAAAAGAGACCAAGCTCTGATACCAATTGTAAGAGTCCGGTGCAACCCAATGAGTACAAACAAATTCACAATGATGCACAAAGATATATCAAATTTAAGCACAATAAAGAAAACTTAATTAAAGAGAAAAGATAAGAAATGCAAACCAAATATCAATCCAATAGCCTCTTCAATTGATGGCGATGCTAACCAAGATGTACAAGTGAAGGCTTACTCCTTCCTCACCCCAAACACACTTTGGTTGAGCCAAGAAGTTTTACAACAATTCTAGTTAACCCTCAACAACCTACACTTGAAAGATCACTCACCCAATTAAGAACTATTTTATACAAATGAGGCAACCTTCACCAAGGTTTTACCACTCCAAGTGATTGGTTCACCTACACCAAGGTTTTACTACTCCAAGAGAGTAACCTTCACTTGAGCAACCTCACAACCCAACTTCCCCAACCCCTTATACAACCAACAAAGAATCTTTCTACTCAAAAATCTCACTTGTAAGCTTGTATTTTGTGTTGGCAAAAGTCACTTGTCTTCTTGTGCTTTGGGGTGTTTATAGAAGGTGAGAAATGGCTTCAAAAGGCTCTCCAACGGTCAAATATTAAATGCTGTCAAAACTAGCCGTTGGCCTGTCGGACGTTCGAGACCTCCTGTCGGACGTCCGAACCCTGCGTCCAAACCACCTGTCGGACGTCCGAACCCTGCGTCCGAACGTAGGCAGAGAGTCATCAAATCTTTGCGAAATTTCTCGGACGTCCGATGCGATCGATGTGTGTCCGAGGCGTGCGTCCGATCCTTCCGGACGTCCGATGCTTCCTCACGAGCGTCCGACAGAGTTTCCTTCTTGATGTTCTTCATTCTTTCGGACGTCCGATAGCGTCCGACATGAGTGCCCTGTTTTTGCTTTTTCTTTTATGCCACAAGAATCTGTTCTAACAAATTACTCACATAAAAATATTAGCCCAAATCTACATTTTGGTTTGTTAATCATCAAAACCAAGGATTGATCGACCAAGGTCAACAATCTCCCCCTTTTTGATGATGACAAACAAAATGAAGATTTCTTTTATCAAATAAGTCCAAATAAAGCTCCCCCTTAGAAAGTGCCAACATACAAAGAAATTTCAATAGATCCTACTCCCCCTTTTGGCATCAATCAAAAAAAAAACAAACTCCCCCTTTATTTTTCAAATCAAGACCATATTGAATATCAAAATTTTCAAATGTACTTACAACCATATAGCACTACTTGGATCAAATCTTCATGATGTACCTAAATATGAGAAATTTCATTTGGTACCCTTTCTTTATAGGGTCCTTGGGAGTTAATACGACATGATCTAGCAATCCACATGAATTTCATGCCTTTTCTCATATTTTTCTTCACATAGCAATCATTTTGCATATGTCCAAATTTACAACAAAAGTTACACATGATAGAAGTATTTTGCACATAGGTGGATTTAATGCAACTAATTTTCTTACTTCTTATCATAGCAAACTTATTTGTGCCTTGAAAAGATTTGCTTTCTTTTGGTTGAGAAAACTTTTGTTTTTCATTTTGGAGAAACTCGTTCAAGTCATTAATTCTTTTCTTTAACACATTTTGTTCCTCCAACATTTTTTCATAAAACTTTGTTTTCTCTTCTAACTTCCTTTTCAAATTATTTTTGCAATCAAAAACACTTTTTTGATTTTTTAAATCATCATTTTCCATTCTCAAACATTTGTTTTCTTGAAACAGTTTGGAGTTTTCTTCCAACAAATCATTTATTTTTGTTTTCAAATCTTTATTTTTAGCATAAGATTTTCTCAAACTTTTATGCATTTTAATCATAAGAATTTTCACATCATCATCTTCATTATCTTCATCACAAGAAGAGTGATAAGAACTTACCTCATCTTCTCCAACGGCCATTAGTGCCATTTGGGCCAACTCTTCTTTTTCTCTTTTTGAATTGCATTCATCCCATGTAATTTTGCAATCTCCTCTTGAGCATCTCTTGTTGAAGATCTTCTTGAAACTTTTGATGTGAGGAGTTATATCATTGTCCACTTCCATGATTTCATTACCCATGAAGGATAGGTTATCCCCCACTTGAGATGCTTTAAAAGCTATGCCTCTCTTATACATTCTTGCATTTTCTTCCTCTTGCACTTTGAATTCCAGCTTTAATTCATAAGAGGTTAGGGTATCCACAAGAGATTCAATGGACATAGAGTTTAAATCCTTTGCCTCTTCTATAGCATTTATTTTGTTTTCCCATTCTTTTGGCAAGGCATTCAAAATCTTTCTATTTTTCTCACCCAAAGAATATTCTTTTCCAAACAATTTAAGATCTTCAATAATGTCACAAAATCTACTACACATCTTATCAACATTTTCAAGAGGATGCATTTTGAAAAATTCATATTGAGAAACAAGTAAAGATTTCTTTTGTTCTTTAATATCTTGATTACCTTCATGAAATACACACAATTTATCCCAAATATCTTTAGCTGATTTACAACCTTTAATCCTACTAGATTCATTTACATCTAATGCATTGTACAATATACACATGGCCTTGGCATTCAAAGAAAGGTATCTCTTGTCTTTTTCATTCAATTCTTGTCTAGTCTTTAATCTACTCAAATTGGCGATAGAGTCAACTATTCTAGCTTCATAAGGACCATCTTTTACCACATACCATAATTCAATGTAAACAGATTGTAAGAAAATCATCATTCTTTGTTTCCACATGCTAAAATGAGAACCATTAAACATAGGTGGTCTATCAATAGATTGCCCTTCTAAAAAAGAAACTTTTATGATTGCCATGATCTTTACTCTAAGCGGTTAAGCTTGATCAAAAGAGACCAAGCTCTGATACCAATTGTAAGAGTCCGGTGCAACCCAATGAGTACAAACAAATTCACAATGATGCACAAAGATATATCAAATTTAAGCACAATAAAGAAAACTTAATTAAAGAGAAAAGATAAGAAATGCAAACCAAATATCAATCCAATAGCCTCTTCAATTGATGGCGATGCTAACCAAGATGTACAAGTGAAGGCTTACTCCTTCCTCACCCCAAACACACTTTGGTTGAGCCAAGAAGTTTTACAACAATTCTAGTTAACCCTCAACAACCTACACTTGAAAGATCACTCACCCAATTAAGAACTATTTTATACAAATGAGGCAACCTTCACCAAGGTTTTACCACTCCAAGTGATTGGTTCACCTACACCAAGGTTTTACTACTCCAAGAGAGTAACCTTCACTTGAGCAACCTCACAGCCCAACTTCCCCAACCCCTTATACAACCAACAAAGAATCTTTCTACTCAAAAATCTCACTTGTAAGCTTGTATTTTGTGTTGGCAAAAGTCACTTGTCTTCTTGTGCTTTGGGGTGTTTATAGAAGGTGAGAAATGGCTTCAAAAGGCTCTCCAACGGTCAAATATTAAATGCTGTCAAAACTAGCCGTTGGCCTGTCGGACGTTCGAGACCTCCTGTCGGACGTCCGAACCCTGCGTCCAAACCACCTGTCGGACGTCCGAACCCTGCGTCCGAACGTAGGCAGAGAGTCATCAAATCTTTGCGAAATTTCTCGGACGTCCGATGCGATCGATGTGCGTCCGAGGCGTGCGTCCGATCCTTCCGGACGTCCGATGCTTCCTCACGAGCGTCCGACAGAGTTTCCTTCTTGATGTTCTTCATTCTTTCGGACGTCCGATAGCGTCCGACATGAGTGCCCTGTTTTTGCTTCTTCTTTTATGCCACAAGAATCTGTTCTAACAAATTACTCACATAAAAATATTAGCCCAAATCTACATTTTGGTTTGTTAATCATCAAAACCAAGGATTGATCGACCAAGGTCAACAAAGGTGTAGATAGATAAAAGAAACATTGCTTGTCTTCAACACAGAAAAGAAACATTATTCACAATTCTTTAATTTTGCTATTCTATGTTTATATGAAGTTCATACACTAAATTTTAACCCATCGAGATCTATGAAGTTCTTTTCTTTTATTTTTTTCCCTTAAATCTATGAAGTGCTTTTACAATTACCAAACTTTTTTTTTTTACTTTGAGAGACAGTTGACTTAAAGAGATTGTTAAATTTGCCATTTGAGGGAACCCTGGCCGAGCTCTCCTGCAATGAGTGGTTTCCTTCCACCCGAACTACTAGCGTTTCTAAAAACGCGAAGCCCCTGAGCGGTCATCAAAGACTATCTTGGGAGGGTTCTTTGACGTGGCCCCTGTTAGACGCTGCTTTCCAGTCACTAGCTGTTTGTACTAGTTTTGACACCTTGGATCCATTCAGACTGTGATGTTAGATTTTGTCTCCTATTTCTCTCTCTTAACCACTAGTATAAATACCACTCACATTTCACAAGAAGGGGAAGCTGTTCGTTTCTCCTTTTGGCTACTTGCTTTCATTTTGCTTTGAGCTCTTACTGACTTAAGCATTGGAGTTACACGAAGAGATTAAACCCCACCTCTTCCTAGGTTTGTGTTGTAGGACTTCTAACCGTCCGTGCCCGAGGTCCCAAGCCGGCAGATTCCTAGCACATACGCCATTAAGGTTGTAAGTTAGCAGCTCTACAATGAAGAATTACTTCATGAGCAGCAAACCCTTACTTATATATATATATATATCAGGATGTTTTAATGAAGGGAAAATGGCGCAATTTCACCCATAAACTTTTTTATTGGTGTCATTTTAATCCTTAACTTTTATTTCTAACCATTTTGATACTTGAACTTATTTTGTTGTTCCAATTAAGGACTTCCACTGTAGCACTACTACTTAATACCAATCTGACTCCTAATTAACTAACTAAATAGGGGTATTATGGGAATGTCACTCATGGAATTGCAATAAAACAAATAAATTGTGTAAAATCACCAAATAAAAATTTTAAAGCGTGTAAAATCACCCCAAAAAAACTTTTTTAAAGTTTAATCTTGTGATGTTTTACACAATTTACTTGATTTATTATACTTCCATGAGTGATGTTCCTAAAATACCTCTACTTATTGGTCAATTAGGAGTCAGATTGGTTTTAGGTGGAGGCACTACTAGGAGGTCCTTAATTAAAACTGCAAAATAATTTCATGTATCAAATTAGCTAGAAATAAAAGTTAGGAACTAAATTGGCTTTGGTGAAAAATTTAGATACGAATTAGCCATTTTCCCCTTAAAGGAAATGAAAATATTGGATTTTAGCATTTGAAGATGGCAAGCATTGAATACTGTCTCAACTGAAATAACAATAAACAAACATAACTCTAATACTTGCATGCTCGGGAGTCGTGTTTTGCAAATCACATAAGTGCACGAATAACGAATTAACATCCTTTAATTAGTTAATTTATCTACTAGTAATCGAGATTCTTATTTAGTGTATGTCCACATATACAAACCTCTAAGCCCCAATATGTCATAGCTTCAAAATTTGTAATTTCATGCGATGCACATAGACTTTTTTTATATAAAAACAACTTTTATTAACAGATTGCTGAAAATCATTTAGCATGATTTGATTTACATGAACACTGCTCTAATGGTAGATTAAACATGTACTAGAAATTTACAAATCTGCAATTTAATAGATACAATAGATATGAAACATTATTAATAGATCTGAAAAAATATAAGAAATTTCAAAATTGCCTTCTAATATATAAATCACTGCGACTTCCTTTCGTGCATGTTCTAATTGCTAAATCTACTAATTCGTGGTTTTAAGTTCTAATAATAATGATGAGATCTGTTAAAATAGATTCAAGATCTAAAGAATTTTAGATTTGACAACCAGATCTAAAATAAATTCAAATCTAACAATAAAATAAGAAAAAAAAAGCTCCATAAGAATCCTTATGAGAATAGAAAATTCTCACTAGGAATCCCTAGAGAAATAAAAAATTCACACTAAGAGAACTTAAAAGATACTTTATTAAGAAAACAAAACAAAATGAAACTCATGGGAAGGAGATCATGGTGTGGTCTCCCTCCATAAGGAAAGCGTTTTGAGAAGAAAAAAAAAAGAAAAAGTAGAGAGAAGTTGGAGAAGAGAAGAGGTAGAGAGAAGATGAGCAATATACATATGCATAGCAAGTAAATACTTTGAAAATCTCACCAAGACTTGTGCCTTTAAAGAGTAAATATTACAATTGAAAATTCAACTATATAGAACTAGGCTAATACATAAAGTAAATTAAATGTGTGATAGTTTTGAGTTGGTTGTGATGAAGTGTGTGTGTGTGTGTGTGTGTGTGTATATATATAAAAGACAGACTCTAAGCTCTTGGATTGAATTGGTGAAATTTAGACATAGCTAGTCATTGACACTTGATTTCTAACATTCAAAACGTGGGTTCCATATGGATTAAATATTTTTGGAGGTGTTTTAAAATACTACACTATAGCATTATATTTAAAAAGCTTTTATTGTAATTATTTGTCAGGATGTTTTTAAAATTTAAAATTTTATGGCGTATATTTTAAAAATTAAAAAAAGTACCCACTACCCCCTCCTCCCTCTGCCACTGCCAACTCTCTGCCCTCTTTTCTCCTCCATCTTCCTCTCCTTCTTCCTTCCCCTTCCTTCTCCCTCTTTCACTTCCTCCCTTTCACCCTTCCTCCTCCTCTCTTCTCCTCCCTACCAATCATGGCCTTTGGCTGCAATCAAAAGGTCCCAAAAATTGCTACCAAGTTGCAGCTTCTACCTGTAACTAGAATGTCACGGCCTGGTGGGGAAAGGAGGGGGACGGAAGAGAAGGGAAGGGGAGGGAGGAGAGGAAAGAAGGGGAGGGGAGGAAGATGAAGGAGGGAGGAGAGAGGAGGGGGGAAAGGCAGCAGTGGTAGTAGAGGAGGGAGAAGGGTAAGGGTGGTGGCAGTGGTGGATGATGGTGGTAAATGGAAGAAGGAAAAGTGGTAAGATTTTATTTTTTGATTTTTTTGTATTTTAGGTAAGTTGTATTTGAAATGTGTGTTTTTGGAGTTATTTTGAAATTTTTTATTGTAAATTTCACAAATGCAAACAATTTGTGAAAAAAGGGTGATCCAAAGAGGGCTTCCCCCTTACTTGTGGTGCTACCACAAACTTGTCTAGAAGAAAACTCTTACTGATATAATAGCTAAATTAACATACTAAGAAAGGTGAATGAAGGTGTCAAAAGGTGCAGGATGCTATAACTTAGAACTTGGTACCATAACTACGAAACTTAACTACTCTTGCTAGATTCTGAAATCATATTCTATGCATTGACAAAGAAACCACAATAAACATCTCCTCTCATATTTACAATTAAATTACTAGCCACATATCACCCTCTCTAATTGAAATTCCTTCTTTACTAATTACAAATGTAGAATCCTCATTAAACCGACGAATAAATTGTAGAACTTGAATCATGGATAGGGATTTAACACCAACCGAACATAGACATTTAATATTACTAATGCAATCATCAGGTTTCAAGTTCAAGGTATATAACTGGAATCTAACTTACTACGTAAGACTTTCACTACACATAGTCCAACAGATACAACTCTTCCAGACAAAACATCATGAAGGGCTAAATTCGGCTAAGGCAACAGTTTCCCCAAAGCTTAATTCATTTATTTCGGGCAATGTCTCACTTGATATCC
Organism: Coffea canephora; assembly: GCA_036785865.1. Taxonomy (NCBI): domain Eukaryota; kingdom Viridiplantae; phylum Streptophyta; class Magnoliopsida; order Gentianales; family Rubiaceae; genus Coffea; species Coffea canephora. The sequence goes on along the minus strand of CM071917.1, from coordinate 10,821,031 downwards.
AAAGTTGCTACATCTACAAGGCACCAATTTTCAACTTGCACATTCCAGTATGAGGATTTTCAGAGCGTCCATTCTTAGCAGCTACAAAATGTTTTTGTTCTTTCTTTCCTTCCTCTATCGTTTATAGCGAGTTCATCTTCACTATATTCTTTGTGTTTCCTTTTGGTATCACTCTTGGTTCCATCATCCTTCTAGTATTCACCCACTTTCTTCTGGATCTATACCTTCTTCTAGAGAATCTCTATTTCCTCAAGTATATCTTCCCAATGCATCATTTCATGGATTCGCTTAATCTCACATGACAATTTGCCAAACAAATTAAAGTATCCAATGAGTAACTAATCAGGCAACCATATACCTCGTAAGTTCGTTTGATTCCAAGCCATCCATGAACAACTAAACTTAATTTCTCATATTAGCTAAATGAAATATGTCACACAAGTTGGGACCTCGAGATACTATGACATGTATACCTAGTCTTGGTACGTTACGAAATGGTTACCCTTCTTGCTTAGACATTACTCCTATCCACTTGATTTCAAAGTGCCACACCCTAACTGACCCTCCACTTTTCACTCATCATCAAAAGTCATGCCCACAAGATACTACGGCCACTTACCCCCATAGTGTCTTTTCCTCTAAGGCCATTTTCCTTAAGAAGAACCTCAAGAAGATTCGGGGAATCAGTCCAATGTCATTATAAATGTGGAACCTGCGACGACCCCGCCTTCTCCTAGAGCGTACCCAAGGGTTTGGCGGACTGCCCGCCCAACTCTTGTTAGGACTCACTCATTCGCTTCAGTCAACTCTCAAGATTAACTGTGCAATCCTCCAAAAATAACACTGATGTTCTACAATTCAACCAAAATTCAAACTTATTTACAATCAAAAAATCAAATGTATGATACAACATCAAATGTCAAAATACATTCTATCTACCAAAAGTATAAGTATAAGAGAGTTATACACTCCAGTTCACACTTAATTGCTTTGACCTCCACTTCTTTAAGGAAAACAAAACTAAAGGAATAAACTAAAAGCTCAGGGAGGTTTCGAAGTAAGCAATCAAATAGATAAAACATAGAAGTATTACTTTTAATAGTTGAACACTTTGAACAGTAATAAATAGTCATTCAAGAAATAAACATTCAATCATTGGAAGGATACGTGCTCACTTGGAGCCATTCATTCAGTCATTCAGTCACCGACCATTTCCCTTAGTCCTCCATCATTTGAAAACATTTAACAGTGAATACTTCTTTAGTGTTCATTTCAATCATTGCATTGTATTCACTGGCCAGTTCTCTACCAAATTTCGTGGTCATACTCGAGTATACCAAACACTGTCCTAGGATCACCAGCTGCCCAACCGAGTCCGCTTCTGGCTCGAGTCGACTGGCAGCGAAGGGCAAGGGCCCAGTTTAGCCAAAGGCTTACATTCATGCACAAGTAACATTCAATCACTTTATCATTAAAAATTCACATTCACTTAGGTCAAGTGTCATAAAGTACACACTCACCCATTGAAAATCCATTTAATAATCATCGAAAAATGTTTAACACTTAAGCAAACATTTAAAACATTCCACATAGTCATTGGAAGCACAACACGCAAGGAACACTCACCAATCAATTGCAATCGTTCACTTTAACCCAGGTTCATCCTTTTGAACTCTCTCTGATGAGGAGGTCGAGAGGGCTATCCAAGTGGAGCAAGTGAAGGTGCTATTGCGGCCCATGACACGAGCCCGCGCGAAGAGATTGAATGAAGCACTACAAATATTGGTTCGTGCAGCCCGAGCGTCCAGTGGAGAGCCAAAGGCTATTGAGGGCCTCAACGAAGCTAGATATGTCATTTTCCTCGCGGCCATTCAAGAGGATTAGCTACCCAAGATTCGGCCACGGGCCCATGGTCCATTATCAGTTAGTAGAATGTAATAAAGAGATCCAACACGCCTATGGGTTGGACCTTAGTCGTTGTTAGTCTTTGTCCATAGGCTAGGCTATGTGGGCCACCTTTGTAGTCCCTACGCTGAGTTTTTACGGGGGTCTCCCAAGCTTTGGCAGGTTTTGGTTACGGCTACAAATAGCCTTAAGTCGTTGTCTATATTCAGTTTTTGACGATTAATAAAATTACAATTGAAAGTTCTCTCAAGAGCTTCATTGAAGCACATTGAATATCTTAGATCTATATCTTGGGTATTCAATTGACTTATCAATCTAGGACCGTGCTAGATTGTGGCGTCTTCTACAAATACCGAGGTTCGTTGACCACGTGATCAGCGGGTTTAGGTGATCCGCTGCGTTCGTCGTCTTCAACGTGAGTCTCTACCTTCTAGATCCAAGCCTTTTTGTGCGGGTTGCATCACATGGTTGGTGCCGTTCGTATCACTCTCGAGTCCTGTGGTCATATACTATATTAAAAGACTAGCAATACAAAGCCAAATTACATGAAGAAATTGGGGTTTCAAAACCTTACTTAGAAAATGCAGCAATTTACAAGTTTTATACCCGTATAGCTTATAAAAAAATATAACATTTTATTGTTCAAATCGAGGAGAAAACCTCATATGCATACTAAATCAATGTTTTAAGAGTCATTTGGAGCACACAAGCATCGATTATAGTCAAACGTTTGAAGGAATTATGTCAAAACTTTCAAAGTGCAAAGTTGGAAATTGTCCGACCTAAAATGATTTGAAGAACTCATTTCCTTTCATTTAAACCTCTTGTCTTGACTCAAAACTAGCACACTTGCAAAGAAATAGATTGTATCAAGTGTTCAAGTAAAATCATATGCAAGATACATGCTCTCTCCTTTTGTTTTTGGGAAGAAAACGAGTAAAATATTTTAAGTTTATAACTTGACATAAGTAACTAAACATCATGTTTAAAATGGTCATCATGTTTAAAATGGTCATCATGTTCACCATCCAAAATGTATGAATTTTAGCAAAATTCTAGCTCATATACCATTACTAGAGTGGACTCAAGCATTCCTAAGCACACTAAGTCCAAAGCATCCAAAAGTCACATTTCCAATTTCACTTTCACTCACTTACCCCACAAGAGGAAAAATGGGCAGCACTTCCCCTATTTCCTTAATTTTTTCTCAAATTTTCCAAGCTAAGATTCATATCAAATTAGCCCAAATCAATTCCACAAGTTATAGGGAAAAAGGGGTTCTTATACTAGCCTACAAAACCAACTACTTTAAGCTCATCTCTAACATATAAACACCACATATCAAGGCTGAAAAATTCACTACTAAAGCTGAAATTTTAGAACTAAAGCTGGAAATTCCTATTTAGAAAGTTAAAAGTCACAATAAAGCTACAAATCTTCATACAAGTCCATAACAAAGCTAGATACCATCATACCTTAGCTGACAAATAGGAAACAAGGATGAAAAATTAAAACCCTAGACTGAAATTTCACAAATCTTCACCAATCCATGATATCTTCCATAAAATTGCCAATTTCAAGCCATCTACCTAATAAATTGCAAGATAAGAAAGAGAAAGGAAGTTTTCCAACTTAGTACCTTTAAACTTCCAAGAGAAAGTAAAAAACCAAGGCTTTCCTCTTCAAACAACTCCATTACAAGCTCCCTTAGCTCCTTGTTGCAACTTTGTTTGGATTAAACTAGTGATTCTTGCTGATTTCTCACTCAAGCAAGGCAAGATGAAGATGAAACTTGAAGCTCTGTTCTCTCTTTTCTCCTTCTCTTTGGTCGGCCAAGATGAGAAGAAAATGAAGGGAATTTGGTTCACTTGGATGATAAAGATGAAAGGAAGCTTTTGGTCAAACAAGGCCCTTGATTGCCAACACTTGGCAAGCCACCATTTTTCCTCTCTTTTTTTCTTTTCCCTCTTTCTTGGTCAAGAATTTTGGCCAGCCCTAGGGAAAATTAGGAAAAGAAAAACAAAAAGGAAAATAAGAAGATTAGGCAAAGAAAGTCTTGGTCATGTGGCGTCTTTGACCGGTAACAAACGGCGTGAGTCGGTTCAAGTCTATTTCTTTACCTCTCTTGTACTTTTGTTTTAACTTGTGATTCACTAATGTACTCTTAGCACTTTTAACCACATAATTCCTCTAGTACCACACCCAATCTCGTCCACCAAATATAACGCATGCATCTCACTTGTTGATCACACTACCTTAATATTCTACGGAACTTAACATGCACTAAAATATAAAAAGGGGAATCAATCAATAAAATTACCATGAAATTAAGGCAAGCAAGGTAAAATAACAAAATACATATAAATTAAATTTTTCAGAAATAAGAGAATTTATAAAATAATTTTTCGGGTTCTCACAGAACCCAAATCCCTTTTTTTAAAATTTTCATACATAATCCAAATCTCTAACCTCATAAGGATAGAAATCAAGGCCAATTAGAAAAATAGGAACTAAGAGAGGATATAATCGATCAGGGCCAAAACCTGTCACAAGAGAAATACATATATAGTTACAATCAGACCGCATCAAAAGCAAGTAATCACAAAACAACAAGGCCACACATTCATCGGGTAAATTACACAGGTCTACAATGCTAGAACTTTAAACATTCAGGACAACCATCAAATTTTAAATCTAGCCATCATATATAAAAACCCTAGTCACACATTTATCGATCTATTTTCCTCGATCGGTCCAATCTCAGATCCAATACTAAAATCTTCCACGTCTTGACCTTTGCCATTAAAACTTACCTCAAGTGTAAGCGAGATATTGACCCTCATCCTAGTGCTCTTCACTTTTTGGTACTCGAGTACAAGATAATTCACAACTCGAGCTGGCCAATCCCAAGAGTAAATCATCTACATTTGAAATTCCTATCTAACGTACATATCTATCTTCCCCAACTACCATGATAAAGGTTTTATACCTATAACATTCATGGTTCACAACTTATGCTCAAGAAGAGCATTTAGTCATTTACATTCATTCACGAAATCGGGACCATAACACCACTTGGTCCAAGTTCACGTCGTGCATAGACCATGTGTGAGAACCCTCATTTTTAAAATACAATTTTCCCAAACTACATGCCTTGCACCAAGATTTAAACCATCTCTTATATGCTCTAGCATTATATTTCACAATGTGTTACAACAAATCTCTTGTATTGACCCTCACTTTAAAACAAAATTTTCTTATTTACATGCCTTATTATAAGATCTAGACCATTTAAAATATGCCCTTACAAATTATTTTCTATGTGTTATAATAATTTCCATGCATTTCATTTCAATTCATTTTACTTGAAGTAAAATATTTTCTTGAGCTAGGTTGTAAATAATTCATCACTTGTAATTGTCCAAGTGTTCTTTTATTAGTGGTAGAGACTTTATGTGAGAGATTTGAGGTGTTGAATAATTATTGGTGCATTTGGAAAGGTAAGAATGGCATTAGTCAAAGATTAAGAAAGGTTAGGACAATAATGGAGCCATGTGGCAAAACCCTAGCCATGTATCTTGTTTGACCAAAGGATTAGAGGAATTTTAAACCAACTTTGCTTCATTTTCCTCCAAAATTTCGTCCACCTTAAGGGCTTCCAAGGGAAGGAAGAAAACTCCATCTTCTTGCTATGACAACCTTAGTTTGATCTTGAACAAAAACCAAAAGAGAAAGATCTAGAGTTTGTGAGAAAATTTCCTTCAATCTTTGAGGTTGTTTCAAGCCTAAAGCTTCTATTGTGGTGGTTTGTTTGGTGACCAAAGCAACTTGTAAGTAAGGTATGCAATCTTTAAAATTTGGGTTTATGATGTTATATCATCTACTTGAGGTTGAAATGGTGAAAAACAACTTGTTATGGTTGAATTTGGGGTTAGTTTCTTGAGTTAATCAAGTAATGGTTAGGTTTACTAATATGCATACCAAGTGTTTGATGAAATGTCTAACCCTTATTCATGTGTGTTTATGAAGTATTGATATGTTTGAAACCCCTATTTAGTTGGATCTAATACTTGTTATGTGCAAGGAATGAAAATAACAAGAAGAGTAGAAGTTAGAAATTTTTAAAGTGTGCTGACCGAAACCTTTTAAGCTTGCTGCCTGGTTTTTCCTTGATATTTTCATGCACATTTTGGCTACAAATGTGAGTGTTATATGTTGGGTTATGTGTGTTGAGGTTGTCTACAAAAAATTAGCCAATTTGGTTGAATAAAGTTTGAGTTATAAACAAAGGAGGAAAGCTGGACTAGGTCCAGAAATGTTCTGTCCAGCAATCTTGTTAAGGTCATAACGTGTTACTCACTGCTTGGAATTGAGTGCTGTTTGTGGCAATTGAATGTAGACTCTTAGATCTTTAAAACGGTACAAAGCTCATTTTCTGGTTCATCCCGAGCGATCCGTGGCGAGTCTAGAAAGTTGGCTGTCCGGGCGGTACTGTTCATCCGAGACAGTCCAGAAAGTTCATTTGGTTTCTTAATTTTGAGCCACTTATGTTGGGATTTTGGAAATGGTTTCTTCTAGACAAATTTACCCTTATGAACCTAGTTTCCAATGCAACTGACGGAACCTAATTCTGACTTTCCCACAATGAGCAATGACCGTTTTACCGAGGCTGGCCGGGCGAGACAGTTTAAACCGTAATGAAGCCTTTGAGCTTTAGTGAAACTTTTCTTTTGCCAAACTTTCATGTACATACTAGACTTGTTTTCCATGAACTTTCACCGTGGTTTAGACCCTATTTGCATGCCGGATTAAGTAGCTTAAGCTACTCACTTGGCCTCTTAATGAACCTATACTTTAGTAGGGAACGAATCCAATTATTAATGCTTGCACTCGTTGACCTAGGTTTGGGCAACGACGGTGATCGTAACTAAGACGTTTGACGTCGATTATTACTTTTGCTTGACAGGTGAGTGTTCCACTACCTGCTGCTTGTTATGTGAAATATTTGTGTACTTGAAAGTATTGAATTGTTATTGGTTGAGCCAAACACTATTTTAATTAAAATTGAGGCGAGTGTGTACTTTATCGCACTCGACCTTCCTTGTTTTTTTTTTCTTTTCACTGAGACTCTACTTACTGAATGAATTAACATGAAATGAGATATTGCTATACATGACTGTGCTTAAGTTGCGTGGATGACATTCCACCAACTACTGTTACTGTTTGGGTATCCAACCTCATAGGTGAGTCGGTTGTATCGAGCCAGCAAGGGCTTGGTCGAGAAGGCCGATAAACCTTGAGGACTGTTTACTGTTCACTGGAAATTGAATCTTGCTTGGAGGTCCCTGGTGAAGCATAGCCATTGTGCTTGCTTGTTGTGTTGTCCAGCACCACCAGTGATAAAATTCTCGGCTTGATACTGTTTCATTGGAATCCTTGAGCATTGGAAACTCGGATTCCTGGTATACTCGAGTATTACCAAACTACTGTTTATGGAGTGCGGGCCCGGTGGGAGGGTTGTTTGGTGGACGGAGACGGGTGAAAGTGGTGTTCTACGGACCTATATACTGTTACAAGTGTTGACGGAGTGTCAACAGGAGGCAATTATGATCAAGCTCAAGTGGACCTTTAGCTTTTGAAAGCCACCCGTATCCTTGAATTGAACTGTGATTAAACTGTTATTTTACTGTACGGTGTTTAGTTGGCTATTTTGTGATTTTATGTGGCTATGTGTTTACTTGTTTACCTGGAACCTCACTGGGCTTTAGCTCACCCCATTCCCTTTGTTTTCCTTAACAGATCGGGAAGGAATTTGATCGAGGGATTTCTTAGCTTTATTTTGCCGTTCTTGCGTTTTGAGGTTGTAACTTTCGTTTAAGCAAACTTGTAAGCTTAAATTCTTAAGGGTGATTTATATTATGTAATTTTGAGTGAAGCGTGGTAAGTTGGCATGTGATGATATATGTACTAAGCTGAATTGTTGGATTAGTGATTATGTTTGAGTTAGTGTTTCAATCCCCTGCATTGTCAAATGTTACATTCGTTTCATTGATGATATTAGTACTTTGAACGACTGAGTCCTGGCGAGAGTTGGGCAGGCAGTCCGCTGATATCCTAGGGTTTGCCCTAGGGAGAGGTGGGGCTGTCACACCATGCGAGGCAACTCTGATATCATCTGTGATGACCTCACCTCCCCCTAGAGTGTACCCAAGGGTTTGGCGGACCGCCTGTCCAACTCTCGTCAGGACTCACTCACGCACCATAAAATTTATAAAACAATAGCCTCAACAATAAGATCAATAACAATTACAACTTTAGATATATACAATCGTCGACATCAAATGCCCATACAATTTCTAAATATAGCCAAGGAGTCGCGCTTACAAAATAAAATCAAGCAAGCCTGCTAAAGAGCTAAGAACTTACACGAGCAACTAACAAAACTTAGACAAAGACTATGCCTTCTCTAACTCCCACTCTCATGTTCTCATCCCTGTAAAGAAAACAAATTAATGGAATGAGTTTTCGCCCAATGAGGTTCCAAGGAAACATACAAGTAAACTAGCAGAATATCAAGAAACAAGTCATATCCAAATAGATTATGTCATAATGTACAGCAAAGCAGGTAACCAGATACATCATGCAATAATGTACAATAAAAAATACATTTATATCAAAGAATATAGTCTGCTCTCAGGAATAGGTTCCACAGCAGTTTGTCCAAGATCTGTTAACAGTCCGTCAACCAATTATAATGTCCATAAATCACCACTAAAAGCCAATCTCTGTCCACCGATCAGTCCCCTACATAGCCCAAACGCCAATCAAGTACCCACGGTTTGTCAATCTTCTCGACCAGCCCCTTGTCGGCTTAATTCGACCAACTAGCCATGGGTTGGGTTTATAGCCCCAAGTATTCAAGTATTCATGATCTGGGCTTGGAACCCCAAGTATTCAAGTACTCACGAGTGGAGTCGTTGGTTATCACCCAACGCTTATGCAAGTAATGATTGGAGATGTTAGCTATCACCTAACGCTTTGTATTCAAGCATGTCACGAGTAAACATATTAGGAAATTCTTCCTTTACCCAAGGTTGTAAAACTTACCTGACCGCTCTAAGGCTGGTCTCAAGTAAGAGTTTCAACGAAGGGCACAGTTCAGCTGTTATTAGCATACATTCATGCATACGCATGAGTAACTCAAGGTTGTCAAGCTTATCTGACTTCTTGAATAAGGTTGCCAGCATAGAACCCAGTTCAGCTGCTGCAAGGAGACATATAGTCAGCCTATAATCATGCACATGTACATGCAAGTCTGTATGCAGAATCATGTAATTCATTTTAATAAAGTTCGAGTGCGATAAAGTGCACAATCACTTATGAAGTAACAATTCAGAATCCCTAGCAATTTCTAACAACATGTTACATTTGATCAAGAACATGGAACATGCAGTTGGAACACTCACCGATCAAACATGATCTTTTACACTTCCACCTAGGCTCATCTTCTCGCCTATTCTCGAGTCTTGAGACCAAATATAATTACACACATATACATTGATTCCAACCATCAAATATATCATAAGAAAGTTACGTTTAAAACCATGGAAAATTTTCCAAGATTTTTCAAGTCCCACTCAATCCATTTGATAAAATTTCCAGCTTTAGTGGCATTCTTGGACAAGGTATAACTTGAGTTCAGTAGGTCAACAAATCACAAAACTTACACCTTTAGAAAATAGACTCGAAGCACTAATAGGCTTTAGAAGATATCTTCTTGAAATTCAGCTCATAGATTAGTCATATTTCAGTTTAAAAATCACTGCTATTACAAGTACAGAAATAGAGCAGTCATGATTTTCAAGAAACTTTACAGATGTGCTGGTCTTTATTGAAATTGAACCAAACCCTGAATTTTATATCATTGGAAGTTCTATGAGTGTAGTTTCAAACACAACAAACAGAACTCAATTATGACTTTTCTATACGAAGTTATAGCTAGTTTTCCAAAACTGCATAGAGCTTCTTGTGAAAATTTTCACATTTCTAACAACTTATGAAAATGAAACTTTCGCTAACAAAATCTCACTCTCTTATCTCAAATTCAACATATAATTGAAGGATAACATGTATAAAACAAGAATTAAGGAAGAATAACCATAAATATGCAAAAAAAAAGGTTCAAAACCTCCTCCCCTGTTCAGACAGCTTCAACCCAAAATTTCCAGAAATTTTTCAAACTCTCCTCTAGCCAAACTCCCAACTTTCTTTCATATTTCTATAACAAATCCACAGCTTAAACTAACCAACATGTTATAAAGCATATATTGTCAATTTCTAACAAAGAAATCGCTTACAAAACCAACTAGAAAGATTAACCCTAGATTATCAAAGCAAACCCCAAATCCAGCCCAAACCTAAACTATATCAAAGCTGGAATTTATGACATCAAAGCTGGAAATTGTATACCAAGACCAAAAATGACATATCAAACCTTGAAATTTCATATCAAAGCTAGAACATCTCTTATGGAAGCTGGAAATTTGGCTCAAAGTTAGAAAACCTCACATCAAAGCTGGAAATTTCACCAAAACTAACAATACCATGAAATCTTCCATAAACATGTGTCCTTTAGCTTCAATCATAGCATATATTGCATAAATCTCAAGAAACAAGTAAAAAGAGATGTTTTCTAAAAAATTTACCTTAAAACCCAAGATGACAAGTGTGAGACCCCGATTAGTCCTTAAGTTTGATAATAGGTGAGGTGAATTATTTGTGCGGTAAATTGGGTTTTAGGGCTAATTAGAAAACCCTAATTTGGGTTAGGATTGAAACCCTAGTTTTTGTATTAATCCCAAGTTCAAGTTGTAGTTAAAGTTAGTTATGCTAGTGTGTGTTTTAGTACAGGTAAGTATAGGATTTAATCCATTTTATATAGGTTAAGTGAGTTTAAAAAGTTAGAAAACCCTAAGCTAGCAAAACCTCTAGTGTTATGATCTATTAGAAGTTTTAAGTTGGATTTAAAACCCTAATTTTGCCTTTGACAAAAAAGTTGTTGTTTAATTGTTTTGATGTAGGATAAAGTATGATTAAGTATAGGTGATTAAGAAAGGAAAGTGATTAGTGAAGCAATTAAGTGTGATTACATGTTTTGGACTAGATTAAGTTTATAACCTATGGAGTTAATTGAAAGCTTTTCAAATGTTTAAGGGCAAGAGTTGATCAAATGCAAAGTTGAAGGTGTAAGGGCTTGAGAGCAAAATTGAAGCTTTTATGTGATTGGTTGTTAGGAAAATATCTTCCATAAGCTTTGACTATATTATACCATAGGATTTGTAAGATAATCATAAGGCAAAAAACAAAACCAACCAAAGGAAAAGAAAGAGAGAGAGAGAGTGGAGATTGAGAGGGAAGAAAAAGAGAAAATTCCTTCCAAGTTCTTTCAAGTTTAATCACTCATCTTGGTTGTGGAGCTTGGGGTAGCAACTTGAGCACTTGATTGTTGTGGATTGATCACCAACAAGACTTGATTGAAGGTAAATCATCTTAATTGAAAGTTAACTCTTGGTGATTAAGTCTTGAAACCATGAAAAGTGATGCTTTTGTTGTAGTTGTGCTCTTTTATGGTTTATATGGTGAGTATATAGTGATTATGGAGTAATTTCATGGTTTAATTTGGTGATAATGTTGCTGAAATTTTGATTAAGGCTAGAAGAATTAGGGCTTCTTGCTTTATACTTTCCTTAGTTGGTTTGGTTGAGTAATTGGCTTGTAAATGGAATTCTTGATGTGTTAATTTCACTTGTATGGCTGGATCCTAACCAAATCCAGTTTAGTTATGAAACCCTAGGTTAAGGGGAAATAGTTTGGTTTAGTTAGAACTTAGAAGGTTAGGGTTTTGAAGTGAGTGAAAAACTAGTGAAATTGGAATCTAGATTGTGGTTAGTGTTTGGTAAATCTTATAGTAATTTGGGGAGAAAATTTCAGACCATTAATAGGCCTTTTATAAGCTGATATATGTATGATTATTTGGTATAAAATTGGTTAGAAAATTGGTATAAGAATCATAGCGATGAATCATATGTTTGCGACGTTCGAAACCGGCAAAACGGGAAAACAGGGCAGCCCAGAATCCGAACTTTGGCTCTTTTTTTCCTTGTGCTACGTATTGGTTTTCCCAAAACATAAAAGTTGTAGATTATTAAGTCTTTGTTGTGCTTGCAAAATTTCAGCCCAATCCGATCAGTAGATCCTGAGTTATGACCAAAACACTAATAGTTATGCAAAACTGTGGATTTGGTGACGTTTCTTGATTTTGCTTCTGACCGTGCTCAGTTCAAATTGATAACGAAGGAACTGGGTATTGAGGTCTTCATAAGACTTGTATATCTTTGTTTCAGTTTCGAAATGGTATAAAGTGCATCCAAATCCGAGTTCCGTAGCTTCAGTTATGACCAAAACAAGATCGGGTGTCAGAACTGCCATCGAAGTTGGACAGTTCTGACAGGAACTTTGGACCCGTTTTTCCTTATGCTCTGTACTGATTCAGCTTTTGGTCAAAACACAAAAGTTATAGCCTTATAAATAAGCTTTCTAACACCTCTAGAATTTATTGATTCCAATCTCTGAGTCATGAGTTATGGTCTTTCAAACAGGGCCTGTTTGGTAACCCGAAATGAAATGGCTGGAACTGTTTTATGCATTTTGTCCTAGTTCCATTGAGATCTGGCTTGAGGTGTCTTCATGAAAGTTGTATCCTTTCTTCTTAGCTTCTCATCGGTACCTCATGCATTTTGATCCAATAACTGTAGCCTGAAAGTTGATCAAAACAGTCCTAGGTGCCAAATCTGCCGTTCCCGTTTGCCGGCCGTTTCCGTTTTCATTTGCCGTTTCCGCACTTGCATGTGCCAATTTTGCCGTTTTGCTTGATTTGTGCATTCTAGTAGCCGTTTGTGGAATAATGTGGTACAATCTTTTATTTCAGACGGTGACGGGCTAGACGGTGCCAGTGGGGCCTACTAGCTAGGATACGTGACTTGATCTTCACATTTTTACTATACTTGATCTTTGTGTAAGTATTCAGGCCGTTTTTGTATATAACATATTTATGTGCTTTGAAGTGAATGAGAGGGTACTTAGGCGAGCGTGTACTTAATCACACTTGACCTAAACCCTAATTTACACTTGTGTTTATCTATGAGATGCATATATGTGAATCATTTTGATGTTGAACCCCTTGAACTTGTAGTTCGGGTGACTTTTGTGGGGCCCGATCTCAAGACCTAGACAACTATTCGAGCCGGACGGGGCTTGGTCGAAGCCAGTCCAACCTAGTCTTGAGGTCACCAAGTTTGTAGGTTCAAGTTGTAAACCAAGTTTGTGAACCGAGCTTGCGAAGCAAGTTCAATTTTGTTTCATTCGCTCGAGCAAGTTTGTGAGGTGACTGGCTAGTGAGGGTGTTAAGATGTACGGTGGGAGTACAATTGGAGTTCTACGGACCATATATGTAGTCGACGGAGTGTCGACAAGAGGTCCCACATGGCAAACGACTTGGCTTTGGAGCCAACCTGTATCCTTATTTGTGTTGTTATTTATATATGTTTTATTTGACATTTTTGTGACGTAATTGTTTATTTTAATGTAAAATTTACGTTTTTACCCCTGTTTACTTGCTAAGCATATAGCTTACCCCTTTCCCTTTGTTTTCCTTAACAGGGGCCGACACGGGGAACTTTTGGCACTGTCACTAGAATAGTTAAGCTTGGTTTGTAATAGCCAGACAACTAAGATGTTTCTTTTTGTTTTGGTGGTTTGTATAAGGACCCTCCTTAGGGTCCACTTTCTGCTGGTTGTTATCATAATGTAATATAATGGCCTGAATAGCTACTTTTGGGGATATAAATAGAACTATTTTGGAATTGGATATATTATGGATAGTACGCTTTTGGTTATCTAGTTTTTATTATTTTGTAATTTCGAGTCCTGGCATGAGTTAGGCAGGTGTCCCGTCGATACCCTAGAATTCGTCCTTGGGAGAAGCAGGGACATCACAACAAGCAACTCAAGAGTTTTCTTTCCCAAATCACTTCACCACAAACTTACTTGCTCCCTTGTTGCACCTTTCTCTGGATTTCTTGTTGATTTTCTCTCCGAATCTCGCAAGGATCAAGAAGAGAATTTGTAGTTTCTCTCTTTTGCTCTCTCTATGGTTCCGCCAAGATGGAAGAAAATGGAAGAAATTTTGTTAAAATACAAGATAAGGACTAGAGGAAAGTCTTGGTCAATGGAAGCTTCAAAAGTTGACACTTGGCAGCTTATGGTTCCATTCCTATCCCTTTGTCTCTCTTGTATTTCTAATCATATATTATATTTCTCCAATTGATTCTTAGTACTTCTAATCACATAATCCCTCTAGTACCACACCCATTCTTGTCCACCAAATGTAGTGCGCACACCTCACTAATCGGTCACACTACTTTAATGCACTACGAAACTTAACATGCACCTAGTTATAAAAGGGAAAAGATAAAAATCTTGACTCAACCATGAAAATTACCATAAAATTAGGGCAAGTAAATAGCCGAGTAAAGTAAAATAAAATAATGTAACTTAACTTTTTTTTCCAAAAATAAGAGAAACTATAAAATAATTTTCAAAAATACAAAATATAAAAATAATTTTTCGGGTCCTCACATTCATATTCAATGGTGAATGATGGAATCTTTCCTATTGCCATATCTTGGTAAACCCTTGTTCAGTAAATCGGTATTCTAGATTAAAGAAAGAAGTTATTTTACCTTGAAGAAAGAAATGAAGAATATTAAGGTGCAAGGCTTCATATTACATGATCTGCATTATTGGCTAGTGAGGAAATATCACATGCATTTTTGCTGATGACTAGGTTACAACAAAAGGGATGCTGATACAGAACGAGGACTCCTGTGTTCTTTTATCTTTTGTTTGTATCAATATTATTTAATTTAGAATTCTTAGTTAGGGTGAATTTTTATTCTTTTATTAGTATTTTTAGTTATTTATCTAGTATTTTAGATGTATTTGTCAATAAGTGATGATGCGCGAAGAACATCTATAGAAGGAAATGAAACACACTTCTAGATGCAATCTGATTCTCGAATTGCGACTGGATTCTCTAGCCAAATTCAAGGCAGAAGCTGGAGTAATGGATCCACAAGGTAAATCTGCAGCTGTCTGGCTTGGATCTGTCCGTGGATCCTTGTTGGGTGCCTATACGCAGTTTTAGACGATTTCCAATTTTAATTGTATTTTTCTCTCCTATTCTAGTTAGATGTGTTAGGTGTTTCTTATTAAGTAAGTAACTTATTAGACTAGCACTTGTTAGCCTATAAATAAGCATAGGTCTTTTGTAATTAATCTTTATCAAATAATATATCAAATTTGGTTGGTTTTACCAATTGTTGAAAGTTTTCTCTCATTTCTATCAATCTTTGGTTTATGCTTGGGTTTTGTTCATGTAATGATTCTCATAGAGAGGGTGTTCATGTAATCCTTTCGCTTTTCATGCTTCTGTTACTACATCATGTGGTATCAGAGCAGACTTCTTCTGTAATGAACACTGATGCATGTCATCATGCCTTAGGTCATGAAGAAGAGGGAGATCATGCCTAGAGAGTTGCTATTACTTCGTCGTTATTCAATACCATATCAACCTCGTAGACAACCAAGGTATAAGGCATCGTCTTTAGATGATGAAACTTTGGCAAATTTTGGTGGGGTTAGCCTAGGGAAAACTGTCATCAAAAAAGATAGTTTGTATGTGTGGTTCACAATCTTTCACCAAAGGAAGATGAGATTTAGAGAAACCAACTATTATGAACCAAGTATAGGATTTCTAAGAAATTAGTAATTTATGGTGGTACTTCTTGAAATATGATTTCTAAGAAATTGGTTGATATAATAAAATTATCTATTGAAGAACATTCGCAATCTTATATACCTGGTTGGAACTTGTTGAGGTAATTGCAAGACATCTTGTTCCATTTTCAATTGAAAAATATGTTGATGAAGTCCTATGTGACATTATGGACATGAATCTTATCACTTATTGCTTGGTACACCATGTCAATATGGCATAGATGCAACACATAGTGGACGAGACAATATTTATCGATTTGTCAAGGATGGCAAAAATATCATTCTATTTCGAGACTGGGTGCAAAATCCAAGTCTAGTCAATCAATTGCAACTAATTTATTACTAGTTGCACACACAAATTGAAATTTTAATGCAGGTAAGGAAGTTGAAAACATTACAAAAGTTGAAAAAATTTCCTAACTCAAATGTTGAACTTGTGAGGACTTGCAAAATTCTTCATATTTCCTTAAAAATTCCCTTTTATATTGAATCAATTACTTTATAATAGCTTTACTACTCATTTACTCCCTCAATAGTTGGAATAAAGAATAGAATTAAGAGTTTTCCCGTTACTTTTATAGTTAGGATAAACTAGGGTTTTTGTGTATTTTAGTAGTGTGATTAATCGGTGAGTGTGTACTAAATTTGGTGGTTAAGAGTGAGTTTTATATAAGAGAAAGTGTGTGTTTAGAAGTGCTAATAATAAGTTAGTGAATCATAAGTTAAAACACAAGTATGCGCGAATTAGGAAAAAATGGCTTGAACTGACGCGCACCGTTAGCTACCGATTGAGTGCACCAGTTGAACACTACTTTATTACCTTAATCTCCTTCTTCTTACTTGAGCAAAATCAGCCCTAAATATCTCCTTATACCAGCCAAAATTTTGGACTAAAAAACACGAGAGAAATGAAAAAATTTGGCCTCAAATCAAAGTATGACACTTGTTGGAAATTTAGTAAACTTGGACTAAACAAATTTCCTTCCTTCTTATCACCAAATTGGCTTCATTTCTCCTTCATTTCTTTCTTGTTGGCCAAGAGTGAGAGGAGAAAAAAGAGAGAGGAAAGTTAGCAACTCCAACCTTGAATTCATCTTTATTTGAGTGAAATCAACCAAACCAAATCGATTAACTTGTCTTTTGGTGTTCGGAAAGCTTTGTGTAGTGAAATTTTTGGAAGAGAGTGGTTTGTTTTTCACTTGCAAGAAGATTTTGGAAGGTATAAACCTTGAACTTCCTTTTCTCTTACTTCAACTTGTTAATTTGGTATAGAAGCTTCTACTCTTGGATTGCTATGGCTAATTATTTAGTTTGTGATGGTGTAGTGGAATGTTTAGTTAGGGTTTACATCTTTTCAGTTTTGATTAGTGTTATTTAATTAGTAAATGATGTTATTAAGGTTGGAAATGGAACTTGTGAAGTGATTTTGGGCTTGAGTGTAACTTTGTTAGAGTAAAAGTTGAATTCCAGCATTTGGTAGTGATTCTGCCCTGTTTTTGGAGCCAATCTGACCTACATGTTCATCCATGATAAAGTTAATCAGTTCTTGATCAAATCATGAAAGTTGTAGGGAGTTGAGTTAGCCTTTTACCCAGAAAATTTCAGCTCAATCGGAGGACTGTAGCTTGTAAAATGACTAAAATACCCCTGACTGCCCAAATGCCCTGTTTAACTGACAGCTTTCTGTTTTCTCTGAGATGTCAATTTTTGACCCTAAAAATACAAGAACTGGGTATCGATGTCTTCATAGAAAATGTAGTTATATGTCTTAGCTTCGAAACGCCATAAAATTTACCTCGATCTGATAGACCTAGCTTCAGTTATGACCAAAACACTGAAGGATGACAAATCTGCCACTTAGACATTCTTCTTTAATACTAGTTTCCAGCTTTGGTCTTGATGATTTCATTGCTAGAATTGACTAGTTTTTGGATGATATTGTGCCTAATTGAAGAGTTATTTTGTTAAGCTTGCTTATGAGTTGAATTTGGGCTGAGTTGAGGAAAATAATGAAGCCATAAATGGTTAGAAAATAGCGAAATACAAAGGGCATGCCGTCCAAATTTTTGCTCAAGGGTTAGACGAGTGAACTTGAGACTTGAGCAAAGATTTGAAGTCAAAGTGAACTTGGATTGTCTATGGTAGTCTAGTTACCGTTAGTAGAGGTATATGGGCTGAATTTGGCCAAAATTCGTACCCTTTCAAAGGTGAAAGTAGCGACCAATAGATATGCGTTTTCCTCGTTTTTTAGACTCAAAATGCGAATTCCAAAGTTTTAATTGCTTCTTTAGCAACACCAAAAGAGTGAGCATGAATTTTCTAGAGTTTGATAAGTAACATGAATGCTACCTAAATGAGTTTCAGTTACTTGATTTTCTTTAAGCGAAACTCTTAAGTTTCGAACCCTAGTTGATTTCAAACTTTTAAATGACGTTTTATCATAGATTTGGACTCCAAACAAGGAGTTGTACCTGAACGTGATCCTAAGAAGCACTAAGTTTTTGGTGAGTACTTCCAAATACCTGATTGAACTTGAAACTTGTTTTAAATGCTTGATCAACGTGGTCGGATGATATTTGATTGGTTTGGTCGGGCAAGGGTGTACTTTATCGCACTTGCTCTAATGTGATATATTCTTGTTCATTGGTTGCAATTGACTTGATATATGATTCGTATCTTGTTTGGAATTCCAAAAACCCTGTGGCTAATTAATCGAGTTGAGTTGGCAAAGGTCTAGTCGATTAGATAACGAACCCTAGGTATCTAGTGTTGTCGAGTGGAGTGATATCTTCTCGAATAATCGGTATACTCGAGTATTATCACACGTGTTTATCTGAACGTTCGGGCCCGATAAAGGGGTTGAATGGTGGACGGAGATTGGTGTTAAGTGGCGTACTACTGGACTGATTACTTTATTTGAAAGTTGACGGAGTATCAATTACTCTTTGATCAAGCTATGGCGGAGCTATTTTGCAATAGCGGTTGTATCCTTTTACTTGACATGTTCAATATCCAGTGATTGGCATTACAAAGTGTTATTACTCATTTTCTTGACTTGATATGCTTGCTACTTTGCTATTTTGAATCTTTCACTTTTAATTAATGGTCAACTTACTATTTGGAACCTCACTGAGTTTTAACTCACTCTATTAGATTTGTTTTCCTTACAGGGGGTACGAGCGAGGCGTGAGACTGATACAGGCTAGCATAGTCAAGTTTTTGGAAATTTTGCGACTGTACTCGCACTAGTCGCTCAATTAGGTTGAATGTACTTAGAACTTCAATCTTTTGATATATTTGAGATTGTATGGATGATTGAAATAGAAATGAATGTATTTGTACGTTCCAAACTTGAGAACTGTTATTTCTTTTACTCTTGAGGTTGCAACCTATTTTCTTGGAATGAGTGAGTAAGTCCTGATGAGAGTTGGGCAGGCGGTCCGCTAAACTTTGTGGTAAACCCTAGGGGGAGGTGGGGTCATCACAGGTGGTATCAGAGCCTAGGTTTGAATTGGTCTGGGTAGAGTGAGCAATTTATGACTGATATAGCTTGGTTATGATTGCCTAAGTGTGAAACCCTAGCGAATCGAGTGCTTAGCCTAGTTTTATTTGTCTAAATTGTTTATGGTTGCGATGTTACTTGTAATGTAGGCTATGGTGGGTAATGGTGCGAGTGGGAGTGCCGAGCCATCTCGGCCAGTACCTGCCTGCCAGGAGCACCTTGAGGGGCCTATATGTTGCTTACTTACTTATCAGGAGCATTCCGGTGGGCCCATATGTCGGTGGTCTCCAGCTCGTAAGATCTGACACTGCGACTGCTGGAGGACTTACTCCTACCCCGATAAGGTCGTATTCGTGATTGCCGATGAGAGGAGACGATTGGGCAGTGCCAATCGTAGGTGCCAGACGGAGATAGAGCGTCTGTAGGCAGTTCTATGAGCACAGGGTGCTAGGATTCGAAAGCTTGAGATTTCGGTTCTTAAGGAGCAGGAGCGAATCAATACCTTCCGAGAGCAGGCTCAGGAGGCTAATAGTTGCCTTATTCAGGTAGTTAGGGACATGAGAGACCGGAATGACAATATTTTAACTTATTGTGGGGCCTTGGTAGAGGATGTGGTGCAGAACTTGGCTGACAAAGGTCAAGGAAGGATCCTGAAGAGGACCTTGAGGAGGAGCCGGCTACGCCCACGAAGGAGGTAGATTCAGTCGGGTCAGTGACTGACTAAACTAGGGATCTAGGGTTTCGAGAGATTTTGTGAGGTAGTTAGGGACATAGTGGGATACGCCATCTTTTGTTTTTGAATTTGACGTGTTAAGGTTGATGTATATAGTGCTTGCTTTTGGTCTATGTCCCTTGACTTGTACAGTACTTTCTAACTTGTTATATGACTTATTTTGCTATATATATAAAAAAGGAATGTTTATTTTAAATGTGTTTTAGTAGTTATTCTTGGTTTTGATGATCACAAAAGTTCGTTTATACAGACCAAGAAAGTGAACACTTTGATCAGGTCTGTTGGAACAAAGAAAGCATATGTTCGTTTATCTCCTGACTACGTTGCTTTGGATGTGGCAAACAAGATTGGAATAATATGAATGAATTTAGTCATTGTTTTGTTTTCGATCAAAGATATTGTCTTTTAAGTATGTCTAGTTTGTCATTCTTGGTACTTTGAAATATTTGTCTAACCTTCCTCAAATACAAGTGTTTTTTTTGTCTATCCAAGAATCAGGTTCAAATATGTCATGAAATGTAAAACAACCAAAATGAGAAGCAAAAACAGGACAATCAGGTCGGACGGCCGAAAGGAAACTGTCGGACGTCCGAAAAGATAAAGAACATCAGGAAGGAAGCACCGTCGGACGCTCACATGGAAGCATCGGACGTCCGGAAGGATCGGACGCTTGCCATCGGACGTTAATCAACCGCATCGGACGTCCGAAAAATTCCAAGATAACTTGCTAGCTCTCGGCCCAAGGTCGGACGCTGTGCTGTCGGACGACAAAGAACTTATCGGACGTCCGAACCTCAACTTGGCTATCATCGGACGATTGGTTCGGACGATGATTCGATCGTCGGACGTCCGACAGCCCCAACGGCTAGTTGACTCTTCAGCTGCCTTCTATCCGTTGGAAGCATTGATGAAGCCCATTTCTGGATCCCTTTAAAATCAAACTGGTCTGAACGAAGTAGGGACTTTTGCTCACTTTGTTTACAAGTTCTCAAGAGATATTTTAGCTAGAAAATAGTCTCCAAAGCAGATTTGTATTAAAGTGGTGTGAATTTCTGTTGAGCATTTCTTTTGTGGTTGAAAGGATCTTTAGTGTAGCTTTGTTGAGGGTTTTCTGAGTGATTGTAAAACTTCCTAGCTTGACTAAGTGAGGCTTAGGGCAAGGAGGAAGAGCTCCCTCCATTGTACATCTAGTTGATCTTCGTTCATCAAAGAGAAGTTGCTCTTCCTAGTGTTTGGTCTTCAAGTTTGGGTAAAGCTTGGTAGACACTTGGTTTGTTTCTCTATTTTATATTTCTGTTTAATAAAATCTTCATTGCTTATCTATACTTGCTTCTCTGATTAATATTGCTATTGTCTTCTAATCTACTTGGTTGATCATTACTAAAAGGAAGGTAAATTTTCATTAAAGAAAAAGTGCATAAACTTGGTTAAGATTTTAATCAACCAATTCACCCCCCCCTCTTGGTTGTCTGTGGGACTTACAATTGGTATCAGAGCTTGGTCTCCTTGAGATTAAGCTCTAACGGCTTGGAGTAAAGATGACAACCAGTCATGCTATGTTTGTTGAGGGGCAATCTGTTACTAGGCCTCCCATGTTCAGTGGCTCTAACTATGTTAGCTGGAAAGAACGAATGATTATCTTTTTGCAATCTATCGATATTGAACTATGGTTCATTGTGAGTGAAGGACCGCATGAAGCTAACTTTCTTGATGCAGATACAGGGTTGCTTCGGCCAAAAACAAGAGTTGAAATGAATGCTCAAGATAGGACTAACCTCACATTGAATGCCAAGGCCATGAATGTTATTTATAGTGCCCTAGATTCAAATGAATCAATCAGAGTAAAAGGCTGCAAATCGGCTAAAGAAATGTGGGATAAACTAAGAGAAATCCATGAGGGTGGTGACAATGTGAAAGAACAGAAAAAGGCCATCTTGGTCACGAAATATGAATCATTTAAAATTGAACCTCTTGAGGATATTGACAAAATGTATTGCAGGTTCACTGACTTGATCAAAGATCTCGAGGCGTTGGGCAAAGAGTACACCTTGGGAGAGAAGAACAGGAAAATTCTCAATGCCTTGGGCAAAGAATGGGAAAATAAAGTGACAGCAATAGAGGAGGCCAAGGATTTAAGTTCTGTGCCTATTGAATCTATCATTAACTCACTAACCACTTATGAGTTGAAACTGAAATCTAAAGTGCAGGAGGAAGAGGATGCTAGAGCAAAGAGAAACATTGCTCTAAAGACTACTCAAGGTGAAGATGATTCTGCTCATCTGGATGATGAAGACTCGGATGGTGATGATAATGATCTTGCTCTCATCACCAGAGGCTTCAAAAGAATCCTGAATAAAAGAAAGTTTAGAAGGGGAGGACCTAGCAATCAATTCCAGAATCAGCCATCTATCGCAAAGTATAAAGGTAAACAAGATTTCAACAAGAAACAGTTGGACAAATGCTTCGAATGTGGACAGATTGGACATTATGCAAACGAATGCCCCATGAAGAAGATGAAAGATGGAAAAGCTGATCGAAAGCCAAGATTCAACAATTTTCAGATTACTTGGAATGAATGCAACTCCGAAGGGGAAGTTGAAGAAGAAGAAGAATCTGCTCAAATGGCCTTCATGGCTATTGGAAATAATGAGGATAAAGGATCAAACAAGTCAAAATGGTTTATTGATAGCGGCTGCTCAAGGCACATGACCGGTGATCCTTCCTTGTTCATAAAGCTGAAATCAAAATCAAGTGGAAAGGTAACATTTGGTGATGATGTGAAAGCTAAGACAATTGGAATAGGTGATGTTGGTAAGGATGGTGAAACTTTTGTTCATAATGTGCTCTTGGTTGATAACTTAGGTTATAACTTGCTTAGTGTTAGTCAACTGTGTGATAAAGACTTGTATGTGTTATTTAAAAAGCATGAATGCATTGTACTTGATTCCAAATATAATGTTGTGTTCAAAGGTAAGAGGTTTAATGACATATATATTGTGATTCTTGATAAAGTTGATTCTTCTAGCTTAAAATGTCTTAAAGCTTCAAATGAAGATTCTTGGTTGTGGCATAGAAGACTTTGTCATTTTAACATGGATTTACTAAAGGAAATTTCGAAAAAGGAGTTGGTTAGAGGCTTGCCAAAAATTAGTTTTGATAAGGACAAAATATGTGATGCATGTCAATTTGGGAAGCAAACTAAAATTTCTTTTAAACCAAAAATGTGTGTATCTACTTCAAAACCTTTGGAACTCTTGCATCTTGATTTATT
Source organism: Coffea canephora (assembly GCA_036785865.1). Classification (NCBI taxonomy): domain Eukaryota; kingdom Viridiplantae; phylum Streptophyta; class Magnoliopsida; order Gentianales; family Rubiaceae; genus Coffea; species Coffea canephora. The sequence goes on along the minus strand of CM071917.1, from coordinate 10,797,724 downwards.
TGGTCCCACTCAAATCACTAGCTTGGGAGGTAAAAAATATTGTTTTGTAATTGTTGATGATTATTCCAGATACACTTGGGTGATATTTCTTGCTCATAAAGATGATGCCTTCAAGAATTTTACTTCAATGTTTGCTAAAGTGCAAAATCTGCTTGGGTTAAAAATTGTTAGGATTAGAAGTGATAATGGGACGGAATTCAAGTATTGTGGTTTTCCAGAATTTTGTGATCATAATGGTATAACACATGAGTTTTCTATTGCAAGGACTCCACAGCAAAATGGTGTTGTAGAAAGGAAAAACAGGACTCTCCAAGAGGCTGCTAGAACTATGTTGAATGAATGTAGGTTGCCTAAATATCTTTGGGCGGAAGCGGTAAACACTGCATGTTATGTGATGAATAGAATACTCTTGAGACCTATTTTAAAGAAAACTCCTTATGAGCTGATTTTTGATAAGAAACCTACGGTTGGTTATTTCAAAGTATTTGGTTGTAAATGTTTTATTTTGAATCTAAAGGAACATCTTGGTAAGTTTGACAAAAAATCTGATGAAGGAATATTTTTGGGGTATTGTGAGAATAAAAGAGGATATAGAGTTTTTAATAGAAGGACACTTGTGATTGAAGAAGCTATACATATAACATTTGATGAAGCCAATGATGATAATTCCAAAAGTTTGTGTGAGGATGATGATGTAGGTGTTCGAGAAGGAATGGAAAAGCTATCAATTGGAAATGAAGGAAGTTCTGAACCAGCAGCAACTGAAATGGAAAATGAAGTTCATAATGATCAAGAAGAGGAAGATGAAGACAAAAATGATGATCCACTCAAAGATCTTCCCAAGGCTTGGAAATTCAACCAAAATCATCCAAAAGAGCTTATAATTGGTGATCCATCCGAGAAGGTAAACACTCGTTCCTCATCTAGAAAATTGATTGATAATTTTGCTTTAGTTTCTCTTTTTGAACCCAAAAATATCAATGATGCTTTAAAGGATGAAAATTGGATTTTGGCTATGCAAGAGGAACTTAATCAATTTGAGAGAAATGAAGTTTGGACACTTGTTGATAGACCTCAAAATCAACCTATCATTGGCACAAAGTGGATTTTTAGAAATAAGTTGGATGATAAAGGTGTTGTTGTAAGAAATAAAGCCAGATTAGTTGCTAAAGGATATGCACAAGAAGAAGGAATAGATTTTGATGAAACATTTGCTCCCGTAGCAAGATTAGAATCTATTAGAATGCTTCTTGCTTTTGCTTGCTTCAAAGGTTTCAAATTGTTTCAAATGGATGTTAAAAGTGCCTTTTTAAATGGTTTTATTGATCAAGAAGTGTATGTGGATCAACCCCCAGGTTTTGAAAATACAAAATTTCCAAGTCATGTGTTTAAACTTTCTAAAGCTTTATATGGTTTAAAACAGGCTCCAAGAGCTTGGTATGAAAGATTAAGTGGGTTCTTGATTGAAAAAGGTTTCAAAAGAGGTATTGTGGACACCACACTTTTTACTAAGCATGTGTTGAATGACCTTCTCATTGTGCAAATATATGTTGATGATATTATCTTTGGTGCTACTAATGAGTATCTATGTAAGGAGTTTTCCACCACTATGCAAAATGAATTTGAAATGAGTATGATGGGAGAATTAAATTTCTTCCTTGGACTTCAAATACATCAAACTCTTGAGGGAATCTTTATCAATCAAGCAAAGTATACCAAGGAATTACTGAAAAGGTTTGGCATGGAGGACTCAAAACAAGTTGGAACTCCAATGTGCACTTCCACAAAGCTTGACAAAGATGAAGAAGGTAATCATGTGGATGAAAAGCATTATAGAGGTATGATCGGAAGCTTACTCTATTTAACTGCAAGTAGACCTGATATTATGTTTGCAGTTTGCTTGTGTGCTAGATTTCAATCGTGTCCAAAAGAATCACATTTGAATGCTGTAAAAAGAATTTTTAGGTATTTGAAAGGTACATTAGACTATGGTCTTTGGTATGCTAAATCCAGTGAGTTTGCACTATATGGTTATTCGGATGCTGATTTTGGAGGGTGTCGTGTAGATAGAAAGAGTACTAGTGGATCTTGTCACTTTCTTGGAAATTCTTTAGTCTCTTGGTTTAGCAAGAAACAAAATGCAATCTCATTGTCTACAACCGAAGCAGAATATATTGCCGCTAGTGCATGTTGTGCTCAACTTTTATGGATGAAGCATACCCTGAATGACTATGGATTGTTGTATGACTGCATGCCTGTATTCTGTGATAATACTAGTGCTATAAATTTGACCAAAAATCCTATTCAGCATTCTAGGACAAAGCATATTGAAATAAAGCACCACTTTATTCGTGATCTTGTTCAAAAAGGTGAAATTTGTGTAAATTATGTTTGTTCTAAAGATCAATTTGCTGATATTTTTACAAAAGCTTTGCCATTAGATCAATTCATTCATCTAAGATCAAAATTAGGAATGTTCGAAAAATCATCATAAATTTTTCATTGCCTTCGGACGTCCGAAAGAGGATGAACGGACGTCCGATGATGTTCTTCAGCCATTTTCCAGATTGCACCTGTTCGGACGCAGCTGTCGGACGCACAACTTCGTTCGGCCGTCCGACAGTGCAACGGCTCATTTTTTAAAATAACTTTCTTCCTTATTTGCTTCAGTCTCTTCCTATTCTATCTCCTCTCGGACGAAAACCCTCTCTTCTCTCACTCTCAAATTCGTACCATTCTGTAGCTACCATTCCCAAATTGACTCAACCAAAACATTTCCCCATCGTTTGCGTTTCATTTCTCCTGATCATTTCACCAAACTGAGTAACACTTCGCAAATCTCCAAATTTTCCTCACAACCCTACTCTTGCATAACCGCTCTGTCAAATCTCGTTCAAGGTGTTTTTGTCCCAAAATTTCTGTGCGATTCACTTCCCTACTGTTGTGTGCATCATTTGCATCCTCCATTCCACACATTTAGAACAATGGTGAATCTAAGGGGAGGAAAAGTTACTGCCGGACGCAAGCATCCACTCAGGGATGAGGATGAGAATCTTCCTACTGTCAAACGGACATCCAAACGCTTCAAAAGGGGAGCTATCAAGGGTCAAATGTCACGACCTACTCCACAACCCACTTCTCAACCAGAATCTGGACAGGGGACCTCTTCTCAACCGCCACCTAAATCAGTCCCTCTCCCTCCATTCTTTGATGATGCTGTGAAAGACAAATACGCCTGGATATCTCAGAAGGGTGTCATCCCTCAAAGAACTGTAAACCCCTCTGAATTTCGTTCCATAGGTTTAGAATCCATTCTAAGTCTATTTGATTTCCAGAAATGGTCGCATCTCATTTCCATGCCCAATGTCTACTATCCTGATATGCTGCATCAATTTTTTGCTAACCTTAGGAAAGGAACTGACCAAACTGAGATCATGTCTAGGGTAAATGGGGTAGACCTAATCTTTGATTCTGATACTGTGAATTCCATTTTAAAGACTACCATTGAACGTTTGTGCAAAGATAAGGTTGCCAATTTCTTTTCTTATGAAGAGCTTCCTACTGCTGCAAATCATTTTGATGGGACAAAAATGTTAACTTATTTCAAAAGAAGTTTTTCTTCACCTGCTGATGCTAAGTTGAATGATTTGGCTCCTGTGAATTTGATTGCCTTTTCTATCATTTCAAACTTGCTTGTGCCCACTGATGGCCATAGAACTGATGCAAACAAAATGGAGCTGTATCTTTTTTACTGTTTTCGAGAAAAAATTCGGATTGATTTTGGCTTTGTCATGTGCAAGTTTTTACTTCGCTATGCTACTGACTCTCGAAGAAAACTATCCTATGGGAAGTTTCTTCAAAAGATTTTTGAATTTTACAAAGTTCCAATTCTAGGTGTTTGTCCCAAAGAAGCATCTTCTTATGCTTTTACCAGAGCATATTTTGAAAGGAAAAATCTTATTTTTAAAGATAATCTGTGGGCATATAAGGGGGCATCATCTAGTGAACAAAGATCTAAGACTGTACATGATTCTTCACCCATTTCACTCACTCCCATTCACCCTAGGAAGTCTACCACTAAAGCATCTTCCTCTTCCAGTAATGAGGTAATTGAGCTTCTTCATGAACTCAAACAGCATGTTCTTCTTCTAGAACATGGCCTAATGCTCACCATGTCTTCTGAGCAACAAGCTGCCTTTCTTGATAAAAGAACCTTCTTTTTCCTCCACCTGTGGTTGAGGAAGTCTCACATGACAAAGAACCTCGAACCACTGATCCAGGTTCATCAGTTCCAGATCCGAATCCATCAACTCCTGTGACTCATCATGGCCCTTCCACATCAGACAAAGGCAAGGCACCAATTGAAGAAGCTACTGAAGATGATGAAGAAACTGATGAGGAAGACCTCTCTCAATATCAGCTCTCTCGGAGGACTCCTGGATCCACTTAGTTCATCATTTAGGACATTTGCATTCTGTTTGTCTCTTTTATGTGTTTGTGGTATTCAACAATGAATATGTATTGTAATGGATATTTTAAGTTTCTTTTGGTATGATCTGGTGGATGTTTAAGTACTGTTTTGATGAATGTCTAAATATTTTGATGAATGATTGTCTATTCTGCTTGTGTGAATGTAATGAATTTGTGGATTGTATGATTGTCTATTGAATATGATTGTCTATTTTAAGTACTGTTTTGATGGATGTGTTGGATGGTGTCACCAGGATGTTGATTTGTGAACTTGTGTAAATTTGTGACTGTGTGGATGACAAAAAGGGATGTTGATGTTGATGTGATTGGTTGCCCTTTTGTGATGACAAAAAGGGGGAGATGGTATAATGATTGGATTGAGTGATGATTGGTGATTGATGAATGATTGGATTGAGTGATGATTGGTGATTGATGATTAGTGATGTTAGGATATGTTGGATTGATTGTTTAAATTTGGATTGGCTGATATGCTTAATTGTTTAATGTTTAATTGTTTAACTCGGATGGGCAGCCAAGTGAGGGGGAGGTTTTCAAAATTTTTAAATTTTAGGATTCACTAAGACAGGGGGAGTTTTCATTTCAATCATCAATTTCATTTCAAACTTTTGTTTTGTCATCATCAAAAAGGGGGAGAATGTTATTCTTGGTTTTGATGATCACAAAAGTTCGTTTATACAGACCAAGAAAGTGAACACTTTGATCAGGTCTGTTGGAACAAAGAAAGCATATGTTCGTTTATCTCCTGACTACGTTGCTTTGGATGTGGCAAACAAGATTGGAATAATATGAATGAATTTAGTCATTGTTTTGTTTTCGATCAAAGATATTGTCTTTTAAGTATGTCTAGTTTGTCATTCTTGGTACTTTGAAATATTTATCTAACCTTCCTCAAATACAAGTGTTTTTTTTGTCTATCCAAGAATCAGGTTCAAATATGTCATGAAATGTAAAACAACCAAAATGAGAAGCAAAAACAGGACAATCAGGTCGGACGGCCGAAAGGAAACTGTCGGACGTCCGAAAAGATAAAGAACATCAGGAAGGAAGCACCGTCGGACGCTCACATGGAAGCATCGGACGTCCGGAAGGATCGGACGCTTGCCATCGGACGTTAATCAACCGCATCGGACGTCCGAAAAATTCCAAGATAACTTGCTAGCTCTCGGCCCAAGGTCGGACGCTGTGCTGTCGGACGACAAAGAACTTATCGGACGTCCGAACCTCAACTTGGCTATCATCGGACGATTGGTTCGGACGATGATTCGATCGTCGGACGTCCGACAGCCCCAACGGCTAGTTGACTCTTCAGCTGCCTTCTATCCGTTGGAAGCATTGATGAAGCCCATTTCTGGATCCCTTTAAAATCAAACTGGTCTGAACGAAGTAGGGACTTTTGCTCACTTTGTTTACAAGTTCTCAAGAGATATTTTAGCTAGAAAATAGTCTCCAAAGCAGATTTGTATTAAAGTGGTGTGAATTTCTGTTGAGCATTTCTTTTGTGGTTGAAAGGATCTTTAGTGTAGCTTTGTTGAGGGTTTTCTGAGTGATTGTAAAACTTCCTAGCTTGACTAAGTGAGGCTTAGGGCAAGGAGGAAGAGCTCCCTCCATTGTACATCTAGTTGATCTTCGTTCATCAAAGAGAAGTTGCTCTTCCTAGTGTTTGGTCTTCAAGTTTGGGTAAAGCTTGGTAGACACTTGGTTTGTTTCTCTATTTTATATTTCTGTTTAATAAAATCTTCATTGCTTATCTATACTTGCTTCTCTGATTAATATTGCTATTGTCTTCTAATCTACTTGGTTGATCATTACTAAAAAGGAAGGTAAATTTTCATTAAAGAAAAAGTGCATAAACTTGGTTAAGATTTTAATCAACCAATTCACCCCCCCTCTTGGTTGTCTGTGGGACTTACATTAGTGTCTTTCCTTTATGATTGGGGAAATGTTTTATTTGAGTTTGATGGCTACTTTATACTCATTTTATATTTATATAGTCTATTATTCAAGAAGTATGGAAGGTAGAAGAAGTCAAGACCGTGGAACTACCCGAGAGCGCGTTCTAGCCGTGGTCTTGGAGCTAAACAGGTACAGGAACCGGTGCAAGAACTGAGAGAGGAAAGAGTTACAACGGTTGAGCCGCAACCTAGACCCCGAGCGGAAGGAGGGGATCAGGTGACAATGGCAATTCAACAAATGACTAATATTCTTACTCGACTAGTAGAATAGCAGGGTCAAGCCTCTGTTAATCAATCTAGGGATCCTCAAATGGGGTAAGATAGGGCCCTAGAAAGATTCCAAAAGTTTTCTCCTCCTAAGTTTCTGAGAGGACCAGACCCCGAGGTAGCTGAGAGATGGTTAGAGACGATGATCAATATTTTGCTGCTTTAAACTATGCGAAAGATAGATGTAGACACCAAATTTTTGATCTTTTAATTTTATTTGTTTAATTAATTTAATGGGCATATTTGTTTCAATTCTAAGGTGGTTATTTTTATTTTATTTTATTTTATTTTTGTTTTGGTTTATTTTGTCTTCATATTAAATTTTAGAAAAACAAAAGAAAAAATAAAAAAAAGAAAAATAAAAATGACGAAAATGAAATAAAAAAGGGAAACAGGCTCATGCACCCGAGCTACACAGGATCCGCGCCCATTTCTTCATATAACATTTCAAGCAGGCACCGCAACTCTTTGTTTTTGTTCACCATCGGATGATCCACAAGGCTGATGACTTGGCTTCCATTAGAACCCTTTAGAGGAGGGTTTAGTGTTTTGTTTGTTATAAAAGGAAGAGAGGACGGCTCAAGCAGAGGAGGTTTTGACGGCTGGAGTTACGTGAGGAGATGGGGACGGCTGGGGTTTTGAGGGAAAGAAAGACCAAAGAGCAAAAGAGGGTGACGGCGGAGGCTGAGAGAGAAAGAAAAGAAGAGAGGCTGAGAGGTAGAAAAGCATCGTCAGTTTGTGGGCAAAGAGAGGGAGCACTGCAACTAAGAGGGTTCTGGTGACGGCTGATGAAAAGGCTGGGAAAAGAGAGGAACTGAGGCTGGAGGAGGATAGTGCAACGGCGGACGAAAGAATCTGGGGAATGACTGGAAAGAAAAGATAGAAAAACTGAGAGGAGAGGAAATACAAAGCAGGCGGAGAAAGAGCGCACAGCCCTGCGGGAGGGCAAGGGGCACTGATCGAGAGATCTCCACACCGGCGACTACAGTAAAATCGGTGATCCATCGAAGCAATGGCCGAACACGCTGGTGAACATGATTAAGTAGTCGAAACTATGAAGGAGAAGACCCCTGAGAAATTTCACAGTCACGATTCTTCTTCCTCTGATTCTAATGACGATGGCAAAGATAAGAAGCCGCCATCCAATGATATCAAGGCCAAGGTCCATCACCTCTTCGGCCGTGAGAGGCCCGTTCATAAGGTCCTAGACGGCGATAAACCCGCTGATGTTTTCCTTTGGAGGAACAAGAAGCTACGGTAGAAACAAAACAAAAAGAAAGAAGGCCAAGGGTTTCGTAGCAAGGGATAAACCCGCTGAGAACAAGCAGGGTAGAAAGGAATAAAGGAAGTTGGGCAAGAGGCCAACGGAGGGAGGTCTTCAACCAGTAGCAAAAGAACGGATGAAGAGCTGGAAGTAGCCATCGTTTGCCGAGACCCACTGCCATCGCCATCAAAATTTCGAGAAAAAACACTGTAATGAGTTCTTCCTTTCTCTTATCCTTAACATTTGCTAGCAAAAGGATGAAAATCAGAGTTATTAACTTGCTTGTTTTCTCTGATGATTGCGCCTTTATGATTGAATGATGCGGCTGTTGTATTTGGTCAAGGAATCTGTTAGGTTGTGTATGAGTTGTTGTTTGCAATTGCATGAGTTAGCAAAGTCAGCTCACTCTTGCTAATACACCTGACTGGGTTTGATAAAAGGCATCTAAGTAAATTTGGGTCAAAGAGATCCGTATGCGAAGCTTGGTAGGCATGTAAGAAGAGTCCAGTTGGCTTTCTGCTGTTTCCTTACGTTTTACTTGCATTTTACAAGGCAAAGATGTTTCCTTTTCATTGTTTACCTGTGTTTTGGGTATTAGTTTTTGTTTGATGATCTTATCTCTTGGGATCAGATTACGTTGGGGTGGGATATTGTGTGTAAAAGTCTGCTGCAATGAGCTTGAAGCTTTTAGCTCATTGCAGCAGTGATCATTTCTCTGTTGTTAAGTTATTGTTTTGCATTTATGCTGCTTTTTCGTTTCTAGTAGCATTATTGGACCTGTTGAGAGTAAGTATGTGCATTTGTGTTTTTCTAACAATGCTATTGAGGAAGTTTTCTGGTTGAACGAAATTGCAGCAGATCCTCATGTTGCTTTGCTGCATTTCATGCCTGGTTGCTTTGATTAGATCTCCTGGAGACAGATGATTATGTTTGGGGGATGGTAATGACAATGGGTTGGAGCCTTTGTAGTTGGGCTTAGTTGTTGAACTAGTATAAGTCTGTTTGAACTCTTGCATACAAACATAGTTCAGCTAAAGTAAATGAAACGCAGCAACAACATTGCCGAAAAACATGGCTGGAAATTGTCGCAAGTTTCACTCTTTCTTTTGTTGCATTTGTATCCCGTTGCTTGGACTGAATCTTCAGGGATAATTTGAAGTCTTGCATTAGATTTTGGTTGTTGAAATGGTAGAATCCGTTTGAGTGGCTTCATATAGGCCTTTTTGTTGAAGGATGAAGTTTCATTCCAGAAAATCACAAGGCTGGTTTTGTTTTTCAGTTGCTGCACACGTCTTCCATTTGATTCTTCATTTCTCTCCATTTGATCTGTAATGGTTTAGTATTCATGACTGGATTGTGTTAATCATAGGGTCTAGTGGTTAGGTGGTGTTGAGTGATGGTCTTTGCTGAATTTGTTTGAAGTCTTGTATGAAATCCGCATCTTGAATGCTTAAAATCGCAGAGAGCTTCGCATGAAATCCGCAGAAATAAAGAAGATTTCAGCTTTATACGTATGCATGCATGAAAATCAAAAGGAAAATTTATACTTTAACCCCTTGAATCTCCCTTGTTTCACTATGGCCCAGAAAATTGGAAAAATCAATCAAATTGATCCCTCAAACTTTCTTTTTCCTTTCAATTAGATCCTAATTTTGTGAATCATGGACTGTTTAGTTATTTAAATTCTTTCAATTGTTCAACTTCATGTTTATCTGGTTATTTGAGATGCCTTGACCCTTTTATTGTTTTGAAGCTAAGCTTTTCTTTCATTTCATTACTGTTGCAAGGGAGGTAACATCTATCTCCTTGAGTTTATTTTTCCTACGTGCTCCTACGTGTTATGTGTGAATATGCATGCTTTAATTCGCTTTTCATTTTATGTTTAATTGTCTATTTTGCTTTCTTTTATTTTGCCTCTTTAATTAGCAAGTCATTTGAAGGCACTTGAATGCCAAATTTGTAATAGTTAGGTATTTTGTTCCGTTTCGTCTTTTAGATTGTAGTAGGCTTCCCTGAGTGTAATAGTTAGGGCTTTATTTGCTTTATTTGCCTTATGTGTGTTTTGCATGTGTGAGAACCCGTAAATCCCTTAATAATTTTCCTAGGATTTACTTCCTTTAATGGCATGTTTTCTGCATTTTCTGGCTTAGGAAAATTTTCCTGGTGAATTTTATGAGTAATTATAGTTTTTAGATGATTTTTCTTGCATTGGAGAGTTTTTGAAAAATTAAGAATCTATTATGGACGTGGGACCCACTAGCGCGAAAAGTTCGGAAAAATTTGGCCAATTAGATTAAATTCCGGATACTGTGTGAAATTTATCGGGTGTTAAGAGATAGGTAGAAGATGTGAAGTGATTGATGTGAGAGGAAAAGAAAGGGATAGACTTGCATTTAATGAAGTGACAAGTGTCACTCTTCCATTGGATATGACTTGGTGACAACTATTCATGTTTTTTTGACTTTTGACCCATTGATTAAATATCTCAAAAATTAACCAAAAATCACCATTTCTTACTCCTTGGTGGGCGGCCCTCTTGAGCTAAGAAAGGAAGAAAACCTCTTCAAGTCTTGATTTCCTCTTGCTCCAATTCCATAACTCAACCAACTAAATTAGTTTCTACTCCATAAAATCCTTTCCTTTGGTGGTAGTAAGTGTTTTTGTGGAAGTGTTCAAGGAAGCTAAGGTGTTCTACAACTCCTCTTCTCTTGTTTACTAGGTAAGTGGTGCTTGAACTTTCCCCTACACCTAATGATGCTTAATTTGTGCCTAGTGGAAGCTAAAGTGATGATATTTGTGGTTTATTTCTTGGTTTGAGATGAATTGGTGAAGTTTTCAATTTATTGGAGATTTTTCTGGTTTAATGTGATCATGATGTTGTGGTTATTTATGATGGTTGGTAATGAGGGGTAATGACTCTAGTAGGTGTGAATTATTGATGATTGCAACCAATTTTGGGTTTGGATTGAAATGTGAAAAGTTAGGGTTTCATAACCCCCTTTTCTGTCCGATTTTGTATCTCATGCTTAGAGGCCGAATTGGCCTTTGCTTAAAACATAAAAGTTGTAGGTATTGATGTGGTTGAGGTGTCTATAAAATTTCAGGTAATTTGGAGTAGTGTAGAGTGAGATATATCGATTTTACTGTTGCTGTTCTGGGTTGATCAGAATGTGCGAACTGCACTTGTAATCGTCTGTTTTGACTGGAATTGCTTTGGATTTGGATGTTGGTGTCTTCTGATGAAATGTATCTGGATGTCTTGGATACAGCATGCCTTTGGAATCAATGCATTTGGACCTGTATAGACTGAGTTGGACTAATTACAGCATAGTGTGATTTGTAAACCTGCAATTACGATTCTGGTTTGGTATTCTGCATATTTGACCTAGTTGTTCTAGGATTTGGACTGAGTGGCCTTCTACATTGTTGTAGCCCTGTCTTTTAGCTTCGAGATGGTGGGTCTTACACCCTCATCCGATAAGCGTAGTGCAATTTGTGCCATTACCGCATAATGAAGGCAAAACTGTTTTTGTTGTTATGGCCAAGATGGCTACATTTCTTGATTTTCTGGTTTGCTATAATGCTTATATATGCATATGAAACCTTATTGGGGTTGTGGTTGGCATGGCTTTATGACTCGTTATCGAGTCTCATTGTACTTGCTTACATATTTTAAGGCTTACTCTTATTCTGGTCATTTCCTAGCTAACTTTTGTACTTGTACTACTTTGAGCCTAGTGAACGGCTTTTGGGAAATGAGATGACTTTTGTGTGAAATGTTGGGACTGATTTGAGGAAATAATGAAGCCTTAATGGCTGGAAAAGTAAGAATTTTAGGGGAGGTGCTGCCCGATTTTCTAGGCCGTTTGGTTCCTTTAAGTTGGATTTGCCTTTTGGTGGAAATGAAACGTTTTTGGGTTGTTTGCGCCTAAGTCTTCATGTTACCTTTTTGTTTCCAAGAAAATCATGTTTTTCACCCTTGCATTAGTATTTAATTGGCAAGGCGTACGACGTGTAGTCGAGCCTCACTTGTGCATTTCGTTTACTCGATTTTGGATATGAAATCTTCAATTAGTTTACTTTGATTATTTTAGGGTTTCTTGGCGATTAAGGCCAATTTGAAGTGAAACTTTTGAAATTGAGCCGGTGAGTGTACCACTCCCCTCCATTGCTGTTTAACTTGATTTCTGCTCTGCAATCTGTTTATTTGTTTGAGACGAGGGTGTATTTTATCACACTCGTTCTCTTGTCTGTTCATATGCCAATTTACTATGCAAAATTTGAATATGTTATCTGTGTCTGCATCTGTTCGGATTTCTATGACCTATGAGCTCAGTCCTGTGGCTAAGTTATTCGAGTCGGGCCGGCAAGGGCCTGGACGATTAGATAACGAACCACGGTAGTCTGTTCGGGGATTTTGGGTATTGAGACCCTTGATTCAGGGTATACTCGAGTATTACAATTTTGTTCGTTTGAGGTGAGCGGGCCCGGTAAAGGGGTGTTTGGTGGACGGAATTCGATGTTAAGAGGGGTCTACGGACGCGTTGGTTCTATATACGTTGACGGAGAGTCAACCGGTTTGGATCAAGTACTGCGCTGGAAATTTGGCTCCTGAGAGCCACCCGTATCCTTCTGATTTGAATCGTTGGTTCCTTTGCTTTACATCTGACATGTGTATCTGATTTGTTAAATGTGAAATGCCACGATTTTAATGCTATCTGTTTGGTACCTCATTGAGCGCAAGCTCACCCCTTTCCATTCCTTTTGTTTTCCTTACAGGAAAATAAACCCTTTTGGTCTGGATTTGACAAATGGCTGCCAAATTGAGCTAGTTGAACATATCTTATGTATAGCTCATGTATTAAAACCCTAAGTGTACTTTTGGGGCGTTTTCTCTTTTGATTTGGCAAACCGTGTATATGTATTAACTTTTGAAAGCTTTTGTATGTCATTTTGATTTGTAAACGCTAAAGTTCAGATGTGAATGTTTGTTAGCTAGTTCGGTTGGGTTCTGACGGGTCGGTTACTATTCATGGCCGGCTCCGGATTTCATTTTATTTTATTTTGGGTTATTTTACTATTATGATTTGTTTACGCGCGTTTGTAAATTCCGGAATGAAGCAGATAGCTCTAATCTGATCCGTAGTCCTGGCGAGAGCTGGGCAGGCAGTCCGCTAACCCCTTTGGTTCGCCTTAGGGGAAAGTGGGGCTGTTACAGCATGTCTATGTGCTACGTGTTACTTGCTTTCTTAGGGTCTTGCATCTAGATACCATGCTTATGTGTTATGTGCTATATGTGATTTATGTGTTTATTTGCTTTATTAGGCTTTACATGATTTTATTTGATTGTAATGTGTGACGTTACCACACTAGTCCAACGCTAGTCGTGGCCCCACTTTCCCGTCGCCACACTAGTCCAATGCTAGTTGTGGCTCTTCATTCCGATTTTCCACTAGTCCAATGCTAGTAGGAATTCATAGATATGGGCTAGTCCAATGCTAGACCCATTAGGCCTGTCCCTCTTGCTAGTGCATTTTTTTTTTGTATGTTTCACTACATTCCATGCATTTTTCTTTGTTTTTTTAGCATTTGGCATGCTCCTCCAACCCTTTCCCTTCATTTTAGGTTTTTGCATCTTCATGCTAGTTATAGGGTACATTTGCTTGAGAGTCCCCTTTCGGTAAGAGAAACGAGCGAGTGTGGATACAAAATAGCCTTAGCACGCTAGTTCTTCCTTCTAATCAAAGGGAAAATTAAAATCATGAACTTAGGAGTCATTCCTGTACCCGACTTGATGCATTCCTCTAGGTTCATACACTTTCATTTTCATCATATCACTTCCTCACCTTCTTTATCCACATTCTCTTACATCTTATATTTTTTCTCAATCCACATGCCATGTTTGAACATTTTTCTTCTTTCCCTATCACTTATTTATTTTCTACCTCACAAATTGCACCTAGTTGCACTTATATGCATTTACTACTATTATACCATATTTTCATCCACTTGCACACAAACACCTTTATTTTCTCAATTTGCACACATGCACTTTTCTTACATTTGCACACATGCACTTTTCTTACATTTGCACACTTGCACTTACATTTGTATTTGTATTTGTATTTTATTTTTGCATTTTTCTTGCATTTTCACACTTGCACTCATATTTGGGTCTTCATTTGCATTATCCGTGACCTCTATGAGAGTTTTCCTTATTGGCTATCACAACTCATGTGATTGGGACCAAAAAGCCTCATAAAAAACATTTTAGATTTAGGATTGCATTTTTCTCTTTTTCGCATCCATTAGTCATATCCAATATGCAACACATACTTTGGGTAGAAGAATTAGGAAAAGAAGGGCTAAGTCACGCAACTAGCTTTGGCTAGGGTAAGGGAGTGCCTAGGCTTTGCCTTTGCCTTCTCCCTTATCAAATGTGACCCCCGATCCCTTTCTTTGGTTACGTAGACCTAAAAAATTATTCAAAAAGGGTTTGTTTACTTTTCTTTCCAAAAACAAAATCACTTTTTGGGTGACTTGGTACACCCTAACTCTATACCAAGTGGTGACTCCTTTTCTATCTAAAACCCTTTGTTCGGCCAAACCGTCGCATTTCACAATCCCATGGCCTTTTATTTTCACTTTCACACACGTTCACATACATATCCTACACACTACTCTCACACCTTCAAAAAGTGGGGCGCGACAATAGACATGTACATTTTGCTATCTTTCTGTTTGAGGGACCAGCCAGAGTCTGGTGGAATGTGGTTAGGGCTAAGTGGGAGAGAGAGGGAACCGCATGGACTTGGTTAAATTTCATGCGTAAGTTTAATGAGAAATATCTTTCACCGATAGTCCAAGAGAAGAGAGAAGACGATTTCATTAAACTCCATCAGGGAACCCTAAGTGTAGCTAAGTATGAGACTCAATTTACTAAACTATCCAAGTTTGCTCTCGAGTTGATAGATACAAAGCAAAGGAGGGTAAGAAGGTTTGTACAGAGACTCAATGTGAAAATACATGAAACCTTAGCAGCGGTACAAATTCATACTTTTACGGAAGTTTTGGAGAAGATCCAGAGAATAGAAATTGCCAGGGCACAAGTAAGGACTTTTTATGCAAAAAAAAGAGGTGTGCTTGGTGGAAATCAGGGGTAGGCACATAGTGATCGGAACATGCCACCTCCTAAAGTCGGTCGAGGAGTTGAAGGAGGAAGGTTTACGGGTACATCTAGGGGAGTTACTCCGAGAGGAGCCCTAGATGGAAGGGGACAGGCGAGGGTGCCTCACAGGGTGGCCAGACATCCGCCCTCCGTGTATCTTGTGGGTACTATGGGAAATCCAACCATACCAAGAATAATTGCTGGAGAAAGGCTCGAAAATGCTTAAGGTGTGAAAATACTAAGCATCAGATTGCCAATTGCTCATTGATTAGTGATGCCCAGTTGGCTGGTAAATCAAACCCTAAACCAACTAATGTAGGAGGGACCAGACCAAGGATACCAGTCAGAGTGTACTCTTTGGACCAGCAATCGATACCTGAACCATCGGAGGTAGTGAAAGGTACGATTCCTGTTTTTCATTGTTTGGCCAAAATTTTGATAGACCATGGTGCAACCCATTCATTTGTTAGTCCCACATTTATGTTTGGAATTGATGTGAAAGCCGAGAGGCAACCATATGATTTAGAAATGAAAACACCTACGGGTAACCAATCTTTACTTGCCAATGAGGTGTATAGAAACTGCGATATTTGGATTGGTGAGCGAAAATTGGTAGTTTATCTTATAAGTCTAGCCATTAAGGGGTATGAGGTTATTATAGGAATGGATTGGCTAACTCGTTATCATGCTCGGGTAGATTGTCGAATAAAGATGGTCGAGTTTTGCCTACCCGGTGAGACAACTCTAAATTAGACATAAAGGGTATCCTAGTCTCATCCGCCCATATTTCGGGAATTAGGGTTAGGAAATTGTTAAGTAATGGGGTACGGGGGTATCTAGCATTTTTAGTTAACACCCCAGGAGAAAAGGGTAAACTAGAAGAGATGTCGGTGATAAATGAGCATCCAGATATGTTCCCGGATGCGTTGCTGTCATTGCCACCCGAAAGAGAGATTGAGTTTAAAATTGATTTAGCACTTGGAACTACTCCCATTTCAAAAACCCCTTATCAGATAACGCCCGCTGAACTTAAGGAGTTAAAATTGTAATTGCAAGACTTGCTAGAACAGGGATTTATACATGAGAGTGAGTCACCTTGGGGTGCTCTAGTCCTATTTGTCAAAAAGAAGGATGGGAATTTAAGATTATGCATTAATTATCGAGGGTTGAATGCAGTAACCATTAAGAATAAATATCTTTTGCGCCGCATTGATGAGTTATTCAACCAGCTACAAGGAGCTGTTGTGTTTTCTAAGTTAGATCTACAACAAGGATATTATCAATTGAGAATTAGGAAGAAGGATGTGCCAAAAACTGGATTTAACACTCTATATGGGCATTTCAAATTTGCAGTAATACCTTTTGATTTAACCAATGCCCTAACTGCATTTATAGATTTAATGCATCGGGTGTTTCAACCTTATTTGAATAGGTTCATGGTGGTTTTTATAGATGATATTCTGGTGTACTCTAAGACAAAGGAAGAACATGAGCAACACTTGAGAATGGTATTGCAAATCTTGAGAAAACATCAGTTGTTTGCTAAGTTTAGCAAGTGTAAATTTTGGCTAGAGAAAGTGAGAACGGTAATTTTTTTTTTATTTTTTAGGCTTTATTTTATTTAATTACATGCTATTTATGCATTTTGTTTATCAGGAAAAATTTTCTAAATATTTTTTTTTGTAAATAGGGTTTTTAAATTATCTTTCTAGTATAAGTTAATTCATGAGGTTTTAAGAGTATATGCCGGATGTGGGACCCACTAGTGTGGTTAGTTCGGTAAAATTCGGCCAACTAGATTAAGTTTCGTATACCGGATTTAATTTTTCAGGTGTTAAGAGATAATTAGAGGTTATTAGATGGATGAGAGTTGGAGAGACAAAAGGATACCTTTGAATTAAAGAAGGTGACAAGTGTCACTTTATGATTTAAGTTGAACTTTGCCCTTTGTACTAACTTCACCAATTAATTAAAATTGCCCCAAAAATCATCTTCATTTCAAGTTCTTGGCCGACTCTCTCTCTCTCTAGGAAGAAAGAAAACTCTCAACTCTCTTGCCTCTAATCTTGCTCAATCACTCAATCCAACCGATTAAACTTGAATTTCCTCCATAAAAACTCTTCTCTAGGTAGGATTAAGGTTGTTGGTGAAGTGGTTTGGAAGAAAGTGGTGCTAAGTTGGCTCTTTTCTTGAGGTTGCAAGGTGAGTAGTTAAGGAATTTCTTCTTTGGTTTTGATAATGTGAAATTAATGACTTGTGTTAGTCATAGAGTTGGTTTTGTGCAAGATTTGGTGACTTTTGGTGGAGATTGGTGAATTTTCATAATTATTCATGATTTTTCTGTTTTTATGTGTTTAATATTGCATGGCCATGGATGATGGCTTGGAATGGTCTAGAATGAAGCTTTTATGCGTAAATTGTAGCTATTTGTGGAAAATTTCCACTTTGTACCGAAATTTCCAGATTAGGGTTTCAATTAACCCCTGTTCTGCCTGGTTCTGTTCGGCTAGTTTAGAGGCTGAATCAGCCTTAGATTAAAACATGAAAGTTGTAGGAAATGATGTTTTATAATCTCCTGTAAATTTTCAGCCCTATCCAAGCTCCGTAGCCTGTGAAAACATAGAAATACCCCCAGACTGCCCTAGGTAGAGTCCGGTGGACAGAGTTGACACTTCATCCAATCCGATCGAGACTTTTCACCCTGATCCTTACCGAATTAGAATTTTCCCAAAACACAAAAGTTGTAGTTCTGTGTCTTAAATTTCCAACGGCCCTAGAAACACCTCAATTGGACTTCGGTACCCTGAGTTATGGTCATTTTACCATAATGCGGTTAGCTAACCTATTTGTGCGATTCTGGTTTTGTATATTGCCATTTTGGCCTAGCTACACTATGAACTGGACTGAGTGGTCTTCATCAGAGTTGTAGCCCTTTATCTTAGCTTCGAAACGGTATAAATTTAACCTCAATCCGATAAGTGTAGCTTCAGTTGTGTTCGTTCCGCTAAACAACATCAAATCTATCTTTTGTTTTCCAACCTAAACTTCATTTCCGGACATTGTCCAAGCTTGAATTTGTACTTGTACCACTTTGAGCCTATTGAATGGCTATTGAAATGAGATTATTTTGTGTGTGATTTTGGGATTGATTGAGGAAAACAATGCAGCCATAAATGGCTGGAAAATAGGTAAATAAAGAGAGCATGCTGCCCAAAATTTTAGGGCTACGTGATTCTTTCAAGTTGAGTTGATCTTGGTAACAATGATAGGTTTTGGGAGTTGTTTGTAATCCTAGGACCAACTGTTATCCTTTTTACTCAAAAGTCATATTTTTATTCTTTTGTACTATTACTTAATCTGGAAAGGCGTACGACATGTAGTCGAGCCTTATTTATGCATTCCATTTATCGGGTTTGTGGATGTGCGAGCTATAATTGTTTCGTCTTGATTATTTTAGGGTTTCTTGGCGATTAAAGCCACTTTGGGTAAAACTTTTGAAGTATTCTTACTTTAACCGGTGAGTGTACCACTCCCCTCACTTGTTGTTTAACGTGGTTGCTGTACATGCAATCTGTGATATGAATGACCGAACTATCTGTTTATTTTGTTTGAGACAAGGGTGTACTTTATCACACTCGTTCTCTTGTCTGTTCATATGCCAATTTATTGTGCAAATTTGAATCTGTTATTTGTATCTGTATCTGTTCTGACGTCGTTTGGAAGCTTGTATCCAACGACCTTTCTGTGACCTCTGAGCTCAAATCCTGTGGCTAAGTTATTCGAGTAGAGCGGGCAAGGGCCTGGTCGATTAGATAACGAACCACGGTAGTCTGTTCTTGGAATATTTGGGTATTGGGACTCTTGATTCCGGTATACTCGAGTATTACCACTTCTGTTTCTGTTGAGGTGTTCGGGCCCGGTAAGGGGGATGTTTGGTGAACGAAATTTTGGTGTAAAACGGGGTCTACGGACACATTGGCTCTATATACGTTGACGGAGAGTCAACGGGTTCGGATCAAGTATTGCAAATGGGAATCTAGCTCCTGAGAGCCACCTGTATCCTTCCTATTTGACTGATTGTGTCTAACTACTTTACTTTATATCTGGCATGTGTACCTGATTTGTTAAACGTGAGATGCTATGATTTTACTGCTATACGTCTGGTACCTCATTGGGCGTAAGCTCACCTCCTTCCCGTTATTTTTGTTTTCCTTACAGGGTTTCATGTTTTGAAACCAAGATTTTTGGAAGAAAAGAGTTAAGCTAGTTGTAGGACTTCTCTTGTTTATGCTCCTCTGTAACTGAAACCCTAATTGTATTTTGTGTAGCGTGAATACTTTGGCCTGTATTTTGGTTCATTTGTTCAAGACTCCGATGTAAATATATGTATAAGTGTTTAATTGACGTCCCGTACTTCCGTATGGTTTGGTAAGCTCTGTTTTAACTTTTAGTGGTCTTCAATTGTTCGTTTTCGTTGGGTTCTCGTGCGTACTATAGGGTTTGTGAGGTTCGACTTCGTAGTCCTGGTGAGAGCTGGGTAGGCGGTCTGCTAAACCCTTTGGTTCGCCTTAGGAGGAGGTGGGGCTGTCACAGTTGGTATCAGAGCTGCTTCGCGTGGTCTCTGCACAAAGTGAGCTTGGGCCAAGTGATGTTATGGTCCTGATTTCGTGAATGTGTTTAAAGGATTAAGTACTCTTCTTGGGCGTAAGTTATGAACTGTGCATGACATAAGTGTAAAGATCTTTATCATGGGACTTGAGGAAGATTGGTATGTATGTTGGGTAGGAATCTTTACTATGGATGATTTACGCTTGGGATCGGCCGGCTCAAGTGGTGAATTATCTTAATTGGGATTCTTGTACCTGGATACGAAAGAGCTAAGAGCCTAGGTTAGAAAGAACTTGGCCAAATTAGAAGTGTGATTCTATGGAACTTCGTGTGATTTGTTTGGGTGTCATTAGGCATGATCAACCTGGATGAAGATATAAATTATGGTATTTTCGTAGTGTCGCGCCCCACTTTTTGATAATGTGTGTGGAAGTGTGTGTGGTGTGTGTGTGAACGTGTGTAGAAATGAAAGAAAAGACCGTGGGATTGTGAAATGACACGGTTTTGGTCAAGTAAAGTTCAAAAGGGTTTTTTTGTATGAAAAATGGAGTCGCCACTTGGTATAGAGTTAGGGTGTACCAAGTCACCCAAAAAGATTTTTTGTTTTTGAATGAAAAAAAAAGTAGACAAACCCTTTTTGAAAACTTTTAGGTCTACGTAACCAAAGAAAGGGATCGGGGGTCACATTTGATAAGGGAGAAGGCAAAGGTGGAACCTAAGGCACTCCCCTACCCTAGCAAGAGCTAGTTGCGTGACTTAGCCCCACGATTCCTAATTTTTCTACCCAAGGTATGTATCGCATGTTGGATATGACTAATGGATGCAAAATGGAAAGAAAAATGCCAACCTAAATCTAAAATGTCTCTTATGAGATTTTTGGTCCCAATCACATGGGTTTGTGAAGGCCAATAGGAAGAATCTCATAGAGGTCATAGGAAAATGCAAATGAAGACTCAAATATGTGCAAGTGTGAAAATGTATGAAGGATGCGAAATGTAAAAACAAGGTAAGTGCAAGTGTGCAAATGTGATAAAATAAAGGTGCTCGTGTGTAAATGGATGAAAAAATAGAATAGTAGATACATATCAGTGCAATTTTGAGTGCCATTTGTGAGATGAGAAATAAATAAGTGATAAAAAGATGTTGAGAAAGTGTGGATTGAGAAAAGTGAGAAAATGTGGTTAAAAGGTGAAAAAGTGATATAAAAAGAATGCAAGTGTATGACCCTAAGGGGATGCATCAAGTTGGGCACGGGAAGGACTCCTAACTTTGTGACTTCAATTTTCCCTTTGATTAGAAAGGAGAACTAGCGTGCTAAGGCTATTTTGAGCCACACTCGCTCGTTTCCCTTATCGAAAGGGGACTCTCAAGCAAATGTACCCTATCACTAGCATGATATGCAAAACCTAAAATGAAGGGGAAAGGATCGGAGGAACATGCCAAATGCTAGAAAAACTAAGAAAATGCATGAAATGAAGTGAAACATGCAAGTATGGACTCACGAGAGAAATCCCTAAGGGTCTAGCGTTGGACTAGCCCATTCTATGAATTCCTACTAGCGTTGGACTAGTGGAAACGTACATTCATCCATCACATTTATTCATGGCTATGGAAAGCGATTAGACATGTCAAACACTCGTAAACACGTAGCACATAACACTTAGCATGCTCGACTAGATGCAAAAGCCTAATAAAGCAAATTAACACATAGCCACAAAAGTAAGCAATCAAACTAATGGACCTATTACATTTGCTAGCTAGGCACACGTCTTCAATAGGTCTTCATCAAGTGCTTTCCAAGCCCTATCTATTACAAGCCAAGAGGTGTACACATACCCCATAAAGAATAACTTAAATAAAAAGCAAAAGTAAATGAAGTACATGAAAGGAATTAAAGAAAAACAAGGGAAGCAAGTAGACATGCAATTTTCACGTAGCACGTTGGATCACATAGGAGAGACAAAAAAAAGATAAAAGAAGTTATACCTCCCTCGCGATGGTAATCAAATGAAGTAAAAATGGCTTCAAAACAATAAAAAGGTCAAGGTACCACTTTATTTAAGAAATGTACAAAACAAAGCTCGCTTGATCATAAAATCCATAAAGTCATGACTTAAGCGCAATTGAAACAAAACATGGTAGTTGATTGAAGCAAACAAGCAATGAAGTTGTAAAATTAAAACTACCAAGGACCAAATTGCAAACGTTAACCATTCGAATTCAATCGAAACAATTAAGAACTTCAAAGGTCCCAAGAGCCAAGGAAAGATCAAGTAATGGTTCAAATGCAAATATTTAGGACCTAATTGCAAGAAATTGGAACCTAATTGGGCCACAGTGCAACAAAGGGAGACTTGGGGGTCAAATGCAATTTTCAGGAGCATTTACATGCATGCTACGTAGAAGAACAATTTATGCAAAACTGAAGCTTTCTACAACAGAAAAGAACGTCTACTGCAATTTCCTCCTCACTTTCAAATACTAAAATCAGGTTTGATCTCACACTTTAAACAAAAAAAAAAAACATGATCTTGGCATCCAAACAAACAGAATCATGAAAGAGAGATCATACAAATACTGAAACAAACTTCATGCAAAAAGCCTGGAAAAGCTTTTGATGACAAGAAAAACTGTTGCAATTTTTCCAGCCGCGGTCCTTTATTCATTTCAGCATGTCAAACAGGTTTATTCATACCAAGATTCTACCTATCCATCATCCACTAAACATACAACTTCATTGCATGATTGAATCAAAAGATGGAGTTGATCATCAAGAGTAGAAGGAAAACCAAACAGCAAAAGAAGGAAGAAGAAAAGAAATGCAGCGATGATTTCCATAACAGCAAAACAAAGGTGCGGCCAAACATTTTTATGCCCTTGAAAGAGTAGAATCTGATCATGATGAAACAAACATCCACCAACTGATAAACTTTGATGCTATAAATATGAAACATGAAAACATGAAGAACAGAAATGTGGACATGTAATTAACGAAGGCACATCTGCAATTTCTGATGTTTCGACATTTTAGCAACTTCATGCGGCAAGTTTTAATCCCAATCCCAAACCAGAAAACTAAACACATAACACATGATTCTTACTTTTCCTGATTTTTAAAACTATGTTCCTCCTAAATGCAGCTTTCATAGGACGTATTGTTCATGTTATCACAAAATAAGCAGCAAACACAACAAGAAAAGCCCAATCAACTACCATCTCAGCGATCCAAAAGAAAAGAAAAGGATCCTTCCAAGTTGTTGCAACAAGTCAAGGACTCCCAATCTATCGACATCAATGTTGACAAACAAGGAGTCCCACCCTTGTTGTAACCAACAAGGATTTCCTGTCAAGAAAAACTTCAGCAACCCACATGGTTAAACTCATTGAAGACGCCACCATCCCCTCCAAAACAAACATAAGCTACGGAAAACAAAACTTCATACCATAAGATGTGAAAAAACCAGATGTGTTTATGATACCATGGCCAACGTACAAACAGAAACCAGAACCTTGAACTAGACTCCAATTCAACAGCCCAAAGAAAAAAAGAGAAAAAAAAACTACAACCAACCAAGACCTCCAAGCTCGTTGCAGCCAAGCAAACTCCAAAGACCCTGACAGACTCTACGATATGCAACAGAAAGAACCAAAAAAATGCAGCCTTTAAATCACCATAATGGACAAAGCTACAACCTTTCTATCAAACAACAAGCCAATATCACACAACCGCTACCTCAGCAACCGAAAAGCAAGAAAACTACAAAACATTACTGAATACTGTGGTAAAGGGCCAAAGGTTCCATCTTGTTTATGCCATTCTTCCTAATTTTGGGCTTATCAAACGTGCGAGAATAACTATAAACATTCAACAAAACCCATGGTTTCCTCATAGACTGTACCGAGAGCATCAAAATTATAAGCATGGCCAAATTACAACGTCATTACCAAACAGATAGATAAGAAATAATATACCTGCACAGCAAAGGAAACAGAAGCGAATGGGAAAAATCTTCAGTGAGTAGCCTTTCCTTTCAATGATGGTGGAACCCGACAATGGAGGCGGTGGTCTTCTCCTTCACTTTCTACCTCCCCTTTTTCTTTTGCTTAGAATCCCTCTCCTCGCTTTTTCTCGCTCTCTCTCGCTTCCCCAGTTTTCTCTTAGCCGTCCACTCTCTCTACTCTCTTCTTTCTTTTCTTTTTCCGTTCTGTTGTCACTCTAGCCCTTTTTCGGCCGTCATTCAGTGCTCTGCCCTTTCTATTTAACTCTCTGTAATCTCTCTTAGTTTTGCACCCGTCACCCTCTTCTCTTCTTTTGCCGTAAGCTCTTTCTATTCCTTACTCTAGCTCTCCTAATCTCTCTTAGCTGCTGCCAAAAACTCCCTTTTTGTTTTCTTTTTGCTCAACAGCCGCCGTTCTCTCTTGCCCACTCTCTATCTCCCCAGACCCCAGCCGTCATAAAAACCCTTTTCTTTCCTTTTTCTGTGTTTCTATCTCTCGGGTTCCTCCACTTTTGCGGCTGCAGTTCCCTTTCTTTTTATATCCGGCTAGCCACCCCCAAAACCCTGTAGTCAATGGCTAGAAATCATCCCTCTCAAACCCTTTTTCTTGGCCATCCGATGAGCCTGCATTCGTCCTTTGCAAGCTGCCAACAAATGCAGAGTGCGTGCCGCGAGACTTCCTTTTCTTTTTTCTTTTTTTTTTCATTAATATAGATAACTAATTACTTAATAAAAAATAAATGAAGAAATGCTAATTAAGATACAAATGAAATGCTAATTTTCTTTCTTCTTTTTTTCCTTTTTTCCTTTTTTTCTCTTTTTCTCTTTTCCTCTTTTTCTCTTTTTCTCTCTCTTTTTTTTTCGAAATTCTATGCTAAAACTCCAAAAATAAAAATAAACTAAAAAACTAAAAGTTAAAAGTGAATAAAACTGACATGACAAAATAGTGAAAGAAATTGCAATAAAATTTTGGTGTCTACACGTAGATTATGGAGGAAGGTCTAGAGGGGTAATAGTTCTCGTTAGTTGCTTTTGTGCTTTTGACCTAGTTCGTCTACAGGACATTTGGATAACCCTGCTACCTTCATGGGTATCTTTTGTTTGTATCTAGCTGACTGCTACTGTGTGACTTGTTCGGTACAGTTGTGTTATGTATATATGCTTTTGATCTGTGTGTACATCTTGATACTTGCTTATGCCTATAATTATTTTTAATGCTATATTTTCGATTCGACTCTAGATTGGTTAGACCAATGGAAGGTACTCGTAATGGACGAGATCGTGGGCGCGAACGTAAGCAACCCTCGAATGCAAGGGGTAACCAAGAACCGATACCTGAACCAAATCTTGAACTTAGGATTGACTCCAATGCTCAAGTAGCCGCTGCTATCCAGCGCATGACCGAATTGCTAGCCCATGTAGTGGAACACCAAGGCCAAAACTCTAATCCTTACCCTGGAAACCCTGGTAACCATATCGAGGGCGCGGATAGAGCCCTTGAAAGATTTCAGAAGTTCTCCCCACCAAAATTTCTCGGAGGCCCTGATCCTGACGTGGCTGAGAGGTGGCTGGAGAAAATGATCGATATTTTTGCTGCGTTACATTATACCGAGGAGAGACAAGTGACCTTCGCTGTCTTCCAACTGGAGGGAGCAGCCCGATCTTGGTGGAATATCGTTAGACTGAAATGGGAAAGAGAACAAACCCCGAGAACATGGGCAAACTTCATGAGGGAATTCAACGCCAAGTTTTTCCCTCCTCTAGTCCAAGAAAAGAAGGAAGATGAATTCATTCGGCTTCGTCAAGGAACCCAGACCGTAGCCGAGTATGAGAGTCAATTTACTCGATTATCTAAGTTTGCGCCCGAACTGATTGTCACTGAGCAAAGGTGGATAAGGCGTTTTGTCCAAGAGCTAAATGTTGACATTCAGAAGGACCTGGCTGTAGCCCAACTTAGCGCCTTTAGTGATGCTGTGGAAAAAGCCCAGTGGGTTGAAAATGCGAGGTTACAGGTGAGAAACTTTCAAGCTAAGAAAAGGAGATTTTCTGGAAGTAGCTCAGAGAAAGAGGATAAAAGTATACCCCCCTAAAATTGGAAAGGGAAACGGGGGAGTACGACTACCAGAGATATCAAGTGGGGCCTCGCAGAGAGGATCGGTCTCTACTACTCGTGGCCCCTGTGGATATTGCGGTGGACCAAATCACACAGAGGCAAACTGTTGGAAGAAAGAGGGAAAATGCCTACGTTGTAGAAGCGCTGACCATCGGATTGCTAACTGTCCAACTCGACTGCGTGAGGGGAAAAGGACCCAGCAACCAACTAAAACTAACCCTGGCCAATCGAAAGGGAAAGAGACTGGATCGAAGGTACCGGCTCAGGTGTACTCTTTAGAACATCATCAGGCTCCTGACTCGTCTGAGGACGTAGAAGGTACGATCCGTTGGTTACCTTAGATTTTGATAGATCCCGTAGAGAAGAAAATTTCGAGGACGAAATTCTTTTAAGGGGGAGAGAGTGTGAGAATCGTGAATTTTTTTTTATTTTGTAGGCTTTATTTTATTTAATTACACGCTATTTATGCATTTTCTCTATTAGGAAAAATTTTCTAAATAATTTTTTTGAGTAAATAGGGTTTTTAAATTATCTTTCTAGTAGAAGTTAGTTCATGAGATTTTAAGAGTATATGCTAGATGTGGGACCCACTAATGCGGTAAGTTCGGTAAAATTCGGCCAACTAGGTTAAGTTTCGTATACCGGATTTAATTTTTCAGGTGTTAAAAGATAATTAGAGGTTACTAGATGGATGAGAGTTGGAGAGACAAAAGGATAGCTTTGAATTAAAGAAGGTGACAAGTGTCACTTTATGATTTAAGTTGAACTTTGACCTTAGTACCAACTTTACCAATTAATTAAAATTGCCCCAAAAATCATCTTCATTTCAAGCTCTTGGCCGACTCTCTCTCTCTCTAGGAAGAAAGAAAACTCTCAACTCTCTTGCCTCTAATCTTGCTCAATCTCTCAATCCAACCGATTAAACTTGAATTTCCTCCATAAAAACTCTTCTCTAGGTAGGCTTAAGGTTGTTGGTGAAGTGGTTTGGAGGAAAGTGGTGCTAAGTTGGCTCTTTTCTTGAGGTTGCAAGGTGAGTAGTTAAGGAATTCCTTCTTTGGTTTTGATAATGTGAAATTAATGACTTGTGTTAGTCATAGAGTTGGTTTTGTGCAAGATTTGGTGACTTTTGGTGGAGATTGGTGAATTTTCATAATTATTCATGATTTTTCTATTTTTATGTGTTTAATATTGTATGGCCATGGATGATGGCTTGGAATGGTCTAGAATGA
The DNA here is from genome assembly GCA_036785865.1 of Coffea canephora. NCBI lineage: Eukaryota > Viridiplantae > Streptophyta > Magnoliopsida > Gentianales > Rubiaceae > Coffea > Coffea canephora. Next base: position 10,770,634 of record CM071917.1, on the reverse strand, counting down.
AGCTTTTATGCGTAAATTGTAGCTATTTGCAGAAAATTTCCACTTTGTACCGAAATTTTTAGATTAGGGTTTCAATTAACCCCTGTTCTGCCCGGTTCTATTCGGTTAGGTTAGAGGCCGAATCAGCCTTTGGTTAAAACATGAAAATTATAGGAAATGATATTTTATAGTTTCCGGTAAATTTTCAACCCAATCCGAGCTCCGTAGCCTGTGAAAAGATAGAAATACCCCCAAACTGCCCTAGGTAGAGTCCGGTGGACAGAGTTGACACTTCATCCAATCTGACCGAGACTTTTCACCCTAATCCTTAACGAATTAGAATTTGTCCAAAACACAAAAGTTGTAGTACTGTGTCTTAATTTCCAACAGCCCTAGAAACACCTCAATTGGACTTTGGTAGCCTGAGTTATGGTCGTTTTACCATAATGCGGTTAGCTAACCTATTTGTGCCATTCTGGTTTGGTATATTGCCATTTTGACCTAGCTACACTATGAACTGGACTGAGTGGTCTTCATCATAGTTTTAGGCCTTTGTCTTAGCTTCGAAACGGTATAAATTGTACCTCAATCCGATAAGTGTAGCTTCGGTTGTGTTCGTTCCGCTAAACAACATCAAATCTGTTTTTTGTTTTGTAACCAAAACTTCATTTCCGGACATTGTCCTAGCTTGAATTTGTACTTGTACCACTTTGAGCCTATTGAATGGCTATTGAAATGAGATTATTTTGTGTGTGATTTTGGGATTGATTGGGGAAAACAATGAAGCCATAAATGGTTGGAAAATAGGTAAATACAGGGGGTATGCTACCCAAAATTTTAGGGCTACGTGATTCTTTCAAGTTGAGTTGATCTTGGTAAAAATGCTGGGTTTTGGGAGTTGTTTGTAACCCTAGGACCAACTGTTATCCTTTTTACTCAAAAGTCATATTTTTATTCTTTTATGCTAGTACTTAACCTGGAAAGGCGTACGACATGTAGTCGAGCCTTATTTATGCATTCCATTTATCGGGTTTGTGGATGTGCGAGCTATAATTGTTTCATCTTGATTATTTTAGGGTTTCTTGGCGATTAAAGCCACTTTGGGTAAAACTTTTGAAGTATTCTTACTTTAACCGGTGAGTGTACCACTCCCCTCACTTGTTGTTTAACGTGGTTGCTGTACATGCAATCTGTAATATGAATGACTGAACTATCTGTTTATTTTGTTTGAGACAAGGGTGTACTTTATCATACTCATTCTTTTGTCTGTTCATATGCCAATTTATTGTGCAAATTTGAATCTATTATTTGTATCTGTATCTATTCTGACGTCGTTTGGAAGCTTGTATCCAACGACTTTTCTGTGACCTCTGAGCTCAAATCCTGTGGCTAAGTTATTCGAGTCGAGCCAGCAAGGGTCTGGTCGATTAGATAACGAACCACGGTAGTCTGTTCTTGGAATCTTTGGGTATTGAGACTCTTGATTCCGATATACTCGAGTATTACCACTTCTGTTTCTGTTGAGGCGTTCGGGCCCGGTAAGGGGGATGTTTGGTGAACGAAATTTTGGTGTAAAGTGGGGTCTACGGATACGTTGGTTCTAAATACGTTGACGGAGAGTCAACAGGTTCGGATCAAGTACTGTAAATGGAAATTTGGCTCCTGAGAGCCACCTGTATCCTTCCTATTTGAATCATTGTATCTAACTACTTTACTTTATATCTGGCATGTGTACCTGATTTGTTAAATGTGACATGCTATGATTTTACTGCAATACATCTGGTACCTCATTGGGCTAAGCTTACCCCTTTCCCGTTATTTTTGTCTTCCTTATAGGGTTCCATGTTTTAAAACCAAGATTTTTGGAAGAAAAGAGTTGAGCTAGCTGTAGGACTTCTCTTGTTTATGCTCCTCTGTAACTGAAATCCTAATTGTATTTCGTGTAGCGTGAATATTTTGGCTCATTTGTTCAAGACTCCGATGTAAATATATGTATAAGTGTTTAATTGATGTCCCATACTTCCGTATGGTTTGGTAAGCTCTATTTTAACTTTTGGTGGTCTTCAATTGTTCGTTTTCATTGGGTTCTCGTGCGTACTATAGGGTTTGCGAGGTTCGACTCCGTAGTCCTAGCGAGAGTTGGGCAGGCGGTCCGATAAACCCTTTGGTTCGCCTTAGGGGGAGGTGGTGCTGTCACAGTAAGTATCATTTTTAGGCCATATAATCTCAAAGGATGGACTTACTGTAGATTCGGGTAAAGTGGAAACTGTTGTCAAATGGAAACAATCGGAGAATCAAACTTTTTTGGGGATAGCAAGATATTACCGCTTGTTTATAAAGAATTTCTCCAGAATTACGGGACCCCTAACGAATTTGATAAAGAAACAAAGGAAATATATTTGGGATGCTAAGTGTGAAACGAGCTTCCAAGAGCTTAAGAAACAATTAACCATGGCTCCAGTGTTAGTTTTGCCAAATAAGAAGGATAGCTATACGGTGTATACTGATGCTTCAAGAGAAGAATTAGGGTGTGTTTTAATGCAAAATACGAATGTAATTGCCTACACTTCTCAGAAGTTAAAATCTCATGAGCAAAACTATCCAACCCATAATTTAGAACTCGCACTTGTGGTGTTTGTTTTGAAAAAATGACGGCATTATTTGTATGGAGTGACATTTGAGGTATGCACAAACCATAAGAGTCTTAAGTACTTATTTTCTCAGAAGGAGTTAAATTTGAGACAACATCGGTGGGTGGAGTTCTTAGAAGACTATGATTGGACCATTAATTACCATCCAGGAAAGGCCAATGTTGTAGCAGATGCTTTAAGTCAAAAGGCTCAATTAGCAGGTTTAATGGTGGGAGAGTGGAGCTTGTTAGAGAATGTCTGTGAATGGAAGCCCCATCTTGAACCAAAGAAAGTGATTTTTAGGAATATAGAGGTGAAGTTGACAATGTTGGACCGAATTAAAGAGGGTCAAAAAAAAGAGCCAATGATACAAAAGTGGGTAGAAAGAGTGATGAAAGGAGAATTACTTGATTTTAACCTAGGTCCTGATGGAATTATAAGGTTTCGAAATTGCGTCGTTGTACCCAAGCATGAAGAACTGAAGAAGAAGATTTTGGAGGAATCACACTGTTCTAAGTACACGGTGCATCTAGGTAATGGCAAGATGTACCAGGATCTCAAAAACCTGTATTGGTGGGATAATATGAAGGTGGAGATTGCCCAGTTTGTTCAAAGGTACCTTACGTGTCAACAAGTGAAATCTGAGCATCAAAAACCGTTGAGTCTGTTACAGCCTTTAGAGATACCTGAATGGAAATGGAAGCACATAACAATAGATTTTGTATTAGGGTTGCCACATACTCAAAGAGGTCATGATGCGATTTGGATAATAGTTGACTGATTAACTAAGACTGCACATTTCCTGCCAGTTAATATGAAATACTCTTTGGAGAAATTTGTCAAACTTTATATGGATGAAGTTGTGAGATTACATGGGGGTACCAGTAAGTATAGTATCAGACAGAGACCCTAAATTTGTATCCTATTTTTGGCAGAAGTTGCAAGAGGCACTAGGAACTAAGTTAAACTATATTACGACCTATCATCCTTAAACCGACGGACAGTCAGAGAGAACCATTCAAACTCTTGAAGATAAGTTAAGAGCCTGTATTGTAGATTTTGGAGGGAATTGGAGCCAATACCTAACCTTGGTGGAGTTCACGTATAATAATAGTTATCACTCTTCTATTCAAATGGTCCCATATGAAGCATTTTATGGACGAAGATGTCGATCGCCGATTCATTGGGATGAAATAGGAGAGAGAAAGATCATAGATCCGACAATAATACCATGAATTGAGGAAACCTACAAAGGGGTAAAAGTGATACGTCAGACGCTTCAAACGGTCCAAAGTCGACAAAAGAGTTGTGCTGACCATCGAAAAAAGGATTTAGAGTTTGAAGTAGGGGACAAGATATTTCTTAGGATTACTCCACTGAAAGGAAAGATCAAGGCAGGAAAGGGGAAGAAATTGCAACCAGGATACATAGGATCTTTTAGCATACTCCAGCGGATAGGAAATGTGGCTTATCGAGCAGAGTTACCAGCTAGTTTTTCTCGAATCCATGATGTTTTTCATGTTTCTTTGCTTAGAAATATCACCTGGATCCGACTCACATTTTTCCACCAGAAGATATAGAACTGGACGAGTCTTTAGCCTATGAGGAACGACCCATTCGAGTACTAGAGAGGAAGGTGAAAGACTTGAGAAGTAAGCAGATTCTATGACAACACCATGAGGTGGAGGAGGCAACCTGGGAGGTGGAGAAAGACATGCAAGAGAAGTGCCCTGAGCTATTCATGAATAAATGTATGAATTTCAAGGTCGATATTCTTTTAAGGGGGAGAGAGTGTGAGGACTTGTAAAATTCTTCATATTTTCTTAAAAATTCTCTTTTATTTTGAATCAATTACTTTATAATAGCTTTACTACTAATTTACTCCCTCAATAGTTGGAATAAAGAATAGAATTAAGAGTTTTCCCTTTACTTTTATAGTTAGGATAAACTAGGGTTTTTGCATATTTTAGTGGTGCGATTAATCGGTAAGGAGTGTGTACTAAATTTGGTGGTTAAGAGTGAGTTTTATATAAGAGAAAGTGTGTGTTTAGAAGTGCTAATAATAAGTTAGTAAATCATAAGTTAAAACACTAGTACGCGCGAATTAGGAAAAAACGGCTTGAACCGATGCACACCATTTGCTACTGATTGAGTGCACCAGTTGAACACTACTTTATTACCTTAATCTCCTTCTTCTTACTTGAGAAAAATCAGCCCTAAGTATCTCCTTATACCAGCCGAAATTTTGGAATAAAAAACAAGAGAGAAAAGAAAAAATTTGACCTCAAATCAAAGTGTGACACTTGTTGGAAATTTAGTAAACTTGGACTAAACAAATTTCCTTCCTTCTTATCATCAAATTGGCTTCATTTCTCCATCATTTATTTCTTGTTGGCCGAGAGTGAGAGGAGAAAAAAGAGAGAGGAAAGTTAGCAACTCCAACCTTGAATCCATCTTTATTTGAGTGAAATCAACCAAACCAAACCGATTAAACTTGTCTTTTGGTGTTTGGAAAGCTTTGTGTGGTGAAATTTTTGAAAGAGAGTGGTTTGTTTTTCACTTGCAAGAAGCTTTTGGAAGGTATAAACCTTGAATTTCCTTTTCTCTTGCTTCATCTTGTTAATTTGGTATAGAAGCTTCTACTCTTGGATTGCTACGGCTAATTATTTAGTTTGTGATGGTGTAGTGGAATGTTTAACCAGGGTTTGCATCTTTTCAATTTTGATTAGTGTTATTTAATTAGTAAATGATGTTATTAAGGTTGAAAATGGAACTTGTGAAGTGATTTTGGGCTTGAGTGAAACTTTGTTAGAGTAAAAGTTGAATTTCAGCATTTGGTAGTGATTCTGCCCTGTTTTTGGAACCAATCTGACCTGCATGTTCATCCATGATAAAGGCCAAATCAATTCTTGCCCAAAACATGAAAGTTGTAGGGAGTTGAGTTAGCTTTTTATCCAGAAAATTCCAGCTCAATCGGAGGACTGTAGCTTGTGAAATGACTAAAATACCCCTGACTGACCAAATGCCCTCTTTAACTGATAGCTTTCTATTTTCTCTGAGATGCCAATTTTTGACCCTGAAAATGTGAGAACTGGTATTTATGTCTTCATAGGAAATGTAGTTCTATGTCTTAACTTTGAAACGCCATAAAATTTACCGCCATCCGATAGACCTAGTTTCAGTTATGACCAAAACACCGAAGGATGACAAATATGCCACTTCGACATTCTTCTTTAATACTAGTTTCTAGCTTTGGTCTTGATGATTGCATTGCTAGAATTGACTTGTATTTGGATGATATTATGCCTAATTGAAGAGCTATTTTGTTAAGCTTGCTTATGTGTTGAATTTGGACTGAATTGAGGAAAATAATGAAGCCATAAATGGCTGGAAAATAGCAAAATACAAAGGGCATACCGCCCAAATTTTCGCTCAAGGGTTAGATGAGTGAACTTGAGATTTGAGAAACGATTTGAAGTCGAAGTGAACTTGGATTGTCTATAGTAGTCAAGTTACCGTTAGTAGAGGTATATGAGCTAAATTTGGCCAAAACTCATATTCTTTCAAAGGTGAAGGTAGCGACCAATAAAAATGTGTTTTCTTCATCTTTTAGACTCAAATGCGAATTCCAAAGTTTTAATTGTTTTTTTAGCAACACCAAAAGAGCGAGCATGAATTTTCTAGAGTTTGATAAGTAACATGAATACTACCTAAATGAGTTTCAGTTACTTGATCTTCTTTAAGTGAAACTCTTAAGTTTCGAACCCTAGTTGATTTCAAACTTTTCAATGATGTTTTATCGCAGATTTCGACTCCAAACAAGGAGTTGTACCTGAACGTGATCCTAAGAAGCATTAAGTTTTTGGTGAGTGCTTCTAAATACCTGATTGAACTTGACGCTTGTTTTAAATGCTTAACCAATGTGATCGGATGATATTTAATTGGTTTGGACGGGCAAGGGTGTACTTTATCGCACTTGCCCTAATGTGATATATTCTTGTTCATTGGTTGCAATTGACTTGATATATGATTCATATCTTGTTTGGAATTCCAAAAACCCTGTAGCTAGTTAATCGAGTCAAGCCGGCAAGAGTTTGGTCGATTAGATAACGAACCCTAGGTATCTAGTATTGTCGAGTGGAGTGATATCTCCTCGACTAATCGGTATACTCGAGTATTATCACACGTGTTTATCTGAACATTCAGGCCCAGTAAGGGTGAATGGTGGACAGAGATTGGTGCTAAGTGGGGCACTACTGGACTAATTACTTTACTTGAAAGTTGACGGAGTGTCAACTGCTCTTTGATCAAGCTATGGCGAAGCTATTTTGCAATAGCAGCTGTATTCTTTTACTTGACATGTTCAATATCCAGCGATTGGCATTACGAAGTGTTATTACTGATTTTCTTGACTCGATATGTTTGCTACTTTGCTATTTTGATACTTTCACTTTTAATTAATGGTCAACTTGCTATTTGGAACCTCACTGAGTTTTAGCTCACTATATTAGATTTGTTTTCTTTATAGGGGATACGAGCGAGGCGTGAGATTGGTACAGGATAACATAGTCTAGTTTTTGAAAATTTTGCGACTGTACTCGTACTAGTCGCTCAATTAGGTTGAATGTACTTAGAACTTCAATCTTTTGATATATTTGGGATTGTATGGATGATTGAAATAAAATTAAATATTTTTGTACGTTCCAAATTTGGAAACTGCTATTTCTTTTACTCTTGAGGTTGCAACCTATTTTCTTGAAGTGAGTGTGTGAGTTCTAGCGAGAACTGGGCAGGCAGTCCGCTAAACGCTGGGGTAAGCCCTAGGAGGAGGTGGGGTCATCACAGAACTCTAACAAGATTTGGTATTTAGTAAATCTGTGAGAACCCGTAAATCCCTAATAATTTTCTTAGGGTTTTTCCCATTTAAAGGCATAATTTTTGCATTTTCTGGCTTAGGAAAATTCTCCTGGTAAATTTTATGAGCAGTTATAGGTTTTAGATGATTTTTCTAGTATTGGAGAGTTTTTGAAAAATTAAGAGTATATAATGGACGGGGACCCACTAGTGCGAAAAGTTCGGAAAAATTCGGCCAATAAGGTTAAGTTTCGGATACTGTGAAAAATTTATCGGGGGTTAAGAGATAAGTAGAGAATGTGAAATGATTGATGTGAGAGGAAAAAGAAGGGATAAGAATGCACTTATGGGGTGACAAGTGTCACCATTTCATTGGATTTGACTTGATGACTTACTATTCATGTTTTTGACTTTTGACCCAATTAGTTAAATATCTTAAAAATTACCACAAAATTCACTCTTTCTTACCTCCTTATGGCCGGCCCTCTCTAGCAAGAAGAAAGAAAAAACTCTTCAAAGTTTAGCTACTACTTAGCTTAAATCAACCAAAACAAGTGCTTAAGTTAGTTTCCACTCCATAAAAACCTTCTCTTAGGTGCTAGTGAGTGATTTGGTGAAGTTTTCTTGGAGAGCTAAGGTGTCCTACAACTTCCCCTCTCTTGTTTACTAGGTAAGTGATGCTTAAACTTCCTCCTATACTTAATGATGTTTAATTTGTGCCTAATGGGAGCTAAAGTGATGGATTATGTGATTTATTTCTTGGTTTGAGATGAATTGGTGAAGTTTTTATTTTTTTGAGGAATTTTCTGGTTTAATGTGATCATGGTGTTGTGGTTGTTTATGATGGTTGATAATGAGGGGTTATGACTCTAGTGGATGTAAATGATTGATAATTGCAACCAATTTTGGGTTTGGATTGAAATGAGAAAAGTTAGGGTTTCATAACCCCCTTTTCTGTCCGGTTTTGGATCATATGGTTAGAGGACGAATTGGCCTTTTCTTAAAACATGAAAGTTGTAGGTATTGATGTGTTTGAGGTGTCTGTAAAATTTCAGGTCATTTGGAGTAGTGTAGTGTGAGATATATCAATTTTACTGTTGCTGTTCTGGGTTGATCAGAATGTGAAAACTGCACTTGTAATTGACTGTTTTGGCTTGAATTACTTTGGATTTGGTTGTTGAGGTCTTCTGATGAAATGTACCTGGATGTCTTAGCTACCATATTCCTTTGGAATCAATGCATTTGGACTTGTATAGACTGAGTTGGACTAATTACAGCATAGTGTGATTTGTAAACCTGGAATTACGGTTCTGGTTTTGGTATTCTGCATTTTTGACCTAGTTGTGCTAGGATTTGGACTGAGTGGCTTTCTACATTGTTGTAGCCTGTCTTTTAGCTTCGAGATGGTGGGTCTTACACCCACATCCGATAAGCGTAGCGCATTTTGTGCCGTTACCGCATTAGGAGGACAAAACTGTTTTTGTTGTTGGATCAAATGAGTTACATTTCCTGATTTTCTGGTTTGCTATTATGCTTAAATATGCATATGAAACCTTATTGGGGTTGTGGTTGGCATGGCTTTATGACTCGTTATCGAGTCTCATTGTACTTGCTTGCATGTTTTAAGGCTTACTCTTATTCCGGTCCATTCCTATCTAACTTTTGTACTTGTACTACTTTGAGCCTAGTGAACGGCTTTTGGGAAATGAGATGACTTTTGTGTGAAATGTTGGGACTGATTTGAGGAAATAATGAAGCCTTAATGGCTGGAAAAGTAAGAATTTTAGGGGAGGTGCTGCCCGATTTTCTAGGCCGTTTGGTTCCTTTAAGTTGGATTTGCCTTTTGGTGGAAATGAAAGGCATTTGGGTGGGTTGCGCCTAAGTCTTCATGTTACCTTTTTGTTTCCAAGAAAATCATGTTTTCCACCCTTGCATTAGTATTTAATTGGCAAGGCGTACGACGGGTAGTCGAGCCTCACTTGTGCATTTCGTTTACTCGATTTTGGATATGAAACCTTCAATTAGTTTACTTTGATTATTTTAGGGTTTCTTGGCGATTAAGGCCAATCTGAAGTGAAAACTTTTGAAGTTGAGCCGGTGAGTGTGTGACATCCCGAATATTAGGAGTTTATTTGTAAAGAAAATACTAAAGTGCATTTCTTTGGGTTTGTTTTAAAACCTTATTTTGTTCCAAAAGACTGGAAACCCTAAATTTTAATCGAAAACCCTAATCTCGGCTAAGATTGAAAACCCTAACTTTGCTTGCGATAAAACCCTAGTTTATGCGGTATTCTCGTGTGTGTTTTGGCACAAGAAAAAAAATAGGATTCATTATAGTTTACAGAGGTTTAACAAGTTTGAAAATGGTTAGTAAACTCTGGATTAGTAAACCTGTTGATCTTGATCCCTATCTTTTGATGTTTACAAAACAAATGGATGATACTAATATTTTTTCAAGATATATTTTCAGTTATGAAGTTATTTGATTCCATGATCAAGTACAATTGAAAGATGACAAAGTATGCTGAAGCTGTCGGACGCTCAAGATGTCAGGATCGGACGTCCGATAATCATTGCACAATTTCGTACGCATGCTTCGGACGTCCGATAGGATCTTTCGAAGTCGACGAAACTATCGGACCTGTCGGACACTGAATATGTCTCTACCGGACGTCCGATAGAAACAAGATAATTTCTCAAATCTGTTTGTTTGCTGTCGGACGCATAAAGAGCTTGCACCGGACGTCCGAAAGAATTGAAGAAAATCTCTGAAACTCACTGCCTGCTGTCGGACGCATAAAACAGGGCTATCGGACGTCCGACACTCCAACGGCTAGTTGACTCTTCAGCTACTTTCTATCCGTTGGAAGCTTTAATGAGGCTCTTTTTTGGTCCTATATAAATAGTGGTTGGTCAGATACTTCAAATAACTTTGGCACACTGAAGATACAAAAGATCTAGAGAGATTTTAGTGAGAAAATACTCCAAAAAGAATATTTGTAGTCTTAGTGGTGTGAGGTTCATTGTAAACTTTTCATTTGTGAGTGAATCTTTCATGGGTGTAGCTCTGTGAGGGTTGTCCTGAGGGATAGTAAAACGTCCTGGCTTGACCGAGTGCTGCTTGGGGCAAGGAGGAGGTGAACCTTCCTTTGTACACAAGAGTGATTGTAATTCATCAACTTGAAGTAACTTGTTTCAATTAATCTACAAGCTCAAGAGGAGTTGGGTAGTTAATTGGTTTGCAATTCTTTCCTTTTTATTTACTTATTGTTTCGTTTATGATCTTTGCATTGGTTGTTTTGGGCCTTACAATTGGTATCAGAGCTTGGTCTCCTAGAGATTAAGCTCAATCGGCTTTGGAGTAAAGATGACAACCAATAATGCTATGTTTTTTGAAGGACATTCTGTTATTAGACCACCTGTGTTTAATGGGTCAAATTATATGAGTTGGAAAGAAAGAATGATTATCTTTTTGCAATCTATTGATATCGAATTGTGGTTTATTATTAGTGAAGGTCCATATGATGCCTCTCTTATAGATGAAAATACTCATGCATCTAGACCGAAAACAAGAAGTGAACTGACTGCTGTGGATAGAGCTCATCTCACCTTAAATGCAAAAGCCATGAATGTGTTATATTGTGCATTAGACTCAAATGAATCTATTAGAGTCAAGGGTTGCAAGTCAGCTAAAGAAATTTGGGACAAACTGAAAGAAATTCATGAAGGTAGTGAGAATGTTAGAGAACAAAAGAAGTCCATTCTAGTTACAAAGTATGAATCTTTCAAGATGGAATCTCATGAAAATGTTGATCAAATGTATTGTAGATTCAATGATCTCATTAAAGATTTAGAGGTGCTGGAAAAAGAATATTCTCTTGGTGAGAAAAATAGAAAAATCCTGAATGCCTTGTCCAATGATTGGGAAAATAAAGTGACTGCTATTGAGGAGGCTAGAGATTTGAATACTATGCCTATTGAATCTCTTATTAATTCTCTTACCTCTTATGAGCTGAAACTTAAGACTAAGGTGCAAGAGGAAGATGATGCAAAAGTGCGAAAGAATATTGCTCTAAAAGCCTCACAAGATGAAGATGATTCTGCCTCCCTAGATGAAGAAGATGTGGAAGGTGATGACAATGATATCGCTCTCATTACAAAAAGTTTCAAACGAATACTCAACAAGAGGAGATTCAGAAATGGTGGACCTAGCAATTCATTCCCAAATCAGTTCAACAACTCGAGAAACAAAGGGAAGCTAGAGTTCAACAAAAAGCAAACTGATCAGTGCTTTGAATGCGGCCAACCTGGACACTATGCAAGTAACTGTCCAGTGATGAAGAAGAAAGAAGGAAGAAAATCAAGAATAAACAAATTTCAATTCACATGGAATGAATGCAATTCCGATGGTGAAATTGAAGAGGAAGATCAATCTGCTCAATTGGCTTTCATGGCCATTGGAGATGATGAGGTAACATCTTCTAGCTCTCAATTTGAAAGTGATGATGAAGATGATGATGATCTTGAATCTTTCATTATAAAATTGCATGATAGTTTGAAAGAATCTTATGTTAGAAACAAGGAGTTAAAACAGAAAATTAGTTTTTTGCTTCGAGATAATGCAAATCTTTTTCAACAAAACAAAAAGTTGAAAGCTAAAAATGATTACTTCAAAAAAAGTGAGACTGCTTTACACTTGGATCTTGATAGAAAAACAAGTTTTTGTGAAATGTTCAAAAGGGAACAAGATGATTTGAAAAGAAGAATGGATGATTTAAATGAGTTGCTTCAACATAAAAAACAGGACTGTTTTCAAAGTAATAAATCAAAACCTCATTTTAAGATAAATTCTGCTGCAAATGAGTTTGCTTTCCTTAGGAGAAGGCAAGTAAGATTTATTAAACCTGTTCATATGAATAATTCCCTGATTATGTGTAATTTCTGTTGTCAAAAAGGTCACATGAAAAGTGATTGCTATGTGAGAAAGAATATAAAAAAAAGGCATGGAATGCATGTGGATAGTTAGACATGATGCTAATTTTAACAAGTAGGAGGTTTTGTCTAATCATTGCAGTGATTCTTGTTCAGAATATTTTTTCTTTTGATACTTTGATCTGAGTTTTCGCTGATATCTTTGAATACTACTGAATCTATATGATGTCAAAAAGAGAGATAAAAGAATAATGCTGATCTCATGATGATTTGCTGTGATTGGTGTCATTTCTCTATTTTTTCTTGGAATATTGAATTTTCTGTTATTGTTGCTGGATTATAGTAGTTGATTTTTACTCTTATGATGACAAAAAGGGGGAGAAATGGATGCAATGTGTAAGGGGGAGTTATTCTGAGATTATGAGTTTGGCTCTTAAAAGTTTTGGTTGCAATGATTGAGGGGGAGCTTATACTTATTTTTGTTTCTTTCCATCCATTGTTTTGTCATCATCAAAAAGGGGGAGATTGTTGATCTTGATCCCTATCTTTTGATGTTTACAAAACAAATGGATGATACTAATATTTTTTCAAGATATATTTTCAGTTATGAAGTTATTTGATTCCATGATCAAATACAATTGAAAGATGACAAAGTATGCTGAAGCTGTCGGACGCTCAAGATGTCAGGATCGGACGTCCGATAATCATTGCACAATTTCGTACGCATGCTTCGGACGTCCGATAGGATCTTTTGAAGTCGACGAAACTATCGGACCTGTCGGACACTGAATATGTCTCTACCGGACGTCCGATAGAAACAAGATAATTTCTCAAATCTGTTTGTTTGCTGTCGGACGCATAAAGAGCTTGCACCGGACGTCCGAAAGAATTGAAGAAAATCTCTGAAACTCACTGCCTGCTGTCGGACGCATAAAACAGGGCTATCGGACGTCCGACACTCCAACGGCTAGTTGACTCTTCAGCTACTTTCTATCCGTTGGAAGCTTTAATGAGGCTCTTTCTTGGTCCTATATAAATAGTGGTTGGTCAGATACTTCAAATAACTTTGGCACACTGAAGATACAAAAGATCTAGAGAGATTTTAGTGAGAAAATACTCCAAAAAGAATATTTGTAGTCTTAGTGGTGTGAGGTTCATTGTAAACTTTTCATTTGTGAGTGAATCTTTCATGAGTGTAGCTCTGTGAGGGTTGTCCTGAGGGATAGTAAAACGTCCTGGCTTGACCGAGTGCTGCTTGGGGCAAGGAGGAGGTGAACCTTCCTTTGTACACAAGAGTGATTGTAATTCATCAACTTGAAGTAACTTGTTTCAATTAATCTACAAGCTCAAGAGGAGTTGGGTAGTTAATTGGTTTGCAATCCTTTCCTTTTTATTTACTTATTGTTTCGTTTATGATCTTTGCATTGGTTGTTTTGGGCCTTACAAAACCTCTAGTGTCACAATGTTAGAAAGCTTAAGTGGAGTTTTATTTATCGCCCGTCTTTTTTCCACATTTTCTTTATTAGAAAAATTCCCCAGATAAATTTTATGAGTAAATATAGGTTTTAGATGATTTTTCTAGTATCGGTTAGATTTTGAGAAAATAAGAACGTATATTGGACGTGGGACCCACTAGTGCGAAAAGTTCGGAAAAATTCGGCCAATTAGGTTAAATTCCGGATACTGTGTGAAATTTATCGGGTGTTAAGAGATAAGTAGAGGATGTGAAGTGATTGATGTGAGAGGAAAAAGAAAAGATAAGATTGCATTTAATGAAGTGACAAGTTTCACTCTTTCATTGGATTTGACTTATGACAACTATTCATGGTTTTTGACTTTTGACCAAATTGGTTAAATATCTTGAAAATTACCTCAAAAATCACCATTTATTTCTCCTTGATGGCCGGCCCTTCCTTGAGCAAAGAAGAAAGAAATTCTTCACCATTTTAGCTTCCATTTGGCTCAATCTTCCAAAAACAATTGCCTAAACTAGTTTCTACTCCATACAACCTTTCCATTTGGTGTTAGTGGTGAGTTTGGTGAAGTTTTTAGAAGAGCTAAGGTGGTCTACCACTCCTCTTCTCTTGTTTACTAGATAAGTGATGATTGAACATACTCCTACACCTAATGATGCTTAAGTTATGCTTAGTAGTGGCTAAAGTGATGATATTTGTGATTTATTTCTTGATTTGAAGTGATTTGGTGAAGTTTTTATATTTTTGAGGAATTTTCTGGTTTAATATGAATGTGTTGTTGTGGTCATCTATGATGGTTGATAATGAGGGGGAAAGACTCTAGTAGGTGTGAATTAGTGATAATTGCAACCAATTTTGGGTTTGGATTGAATTGTGGAAAGTTAGGGTTTTATCACCCCTTATTCTGTTCGGTTTTGGATCATAGGGTTAGAGGCCGAATTGGACTTTTCTTAAAACATGAAAGTTGTAGGTATTGATGTGTTGGAGGTGCCTGTAAAATTTCAGGTCATTTGGATAAGTGTAGAGTGAGATATGTCGATTTTACTGTGGCTGTTCTGGGTTGATCAGGATGGCAGAACTGCGTTTGTATTTGGCTATTTTGACTGGAATTACTTTGGATTTGGATGTTGGTGTCTTCTGATGAAATATAGAGGAATGTCTTATCTACCATATGCCTTTGGAATCAATGCATTTGGACTTGTATAGACTGAGTTGGACTCATTACAGTATTATGTGATTTACAAACCTGTTTTGGTAATTCTGGTTTCGTATTTTGCATATTTGACCTAGTTGTGCTAGGATTTGGACTGAGTGGCCTTCTACATTGTTGTAGCCCTGTTTCTTAGCTTCGAAACGGTGGGTCTTACACCCCATCCGATAACCGTAGTGAATTTGGTGCCATTACCGCATATTGAGGTCAAATACGGTTTGTGATCCTGTTTTGCGATTCTGGTATAGTGTCTTGCATTTTTGACCTTGTTACATTCAAAATTGGACAAAGTTTCCTTCTTCAACATTGTAACCCCTTAAGTCCTGGATATTCCTGTAAATTTTCAGGTTAAACGGATTAGTATATCCTGAGCTATAAACGAAATACTCAGACCTGTTTTGACCGTCAAATTCTGTTACGTTTTTGGAAAGTTTATGACTGGAACTTTGGCTTCACATTTGACTGGGTTACAAGCTGTTTGGGCTTGTGACCAAAACACCAAACTTATAGCCCTATATCAGAGCTTTCTAACGCCCTTGGAATTTCATGAATCGGATTTATAAAACCTGAGATACAGCCGAGCAAATAAGGCCTGCCCGTGAAAATGACCATTTTCTGGTCAGATCTGTTTTGGTCCTGATGACCAATTTCCGTTCCGGATTTGGATTGCCGACCTTCATGAAAGTTGTTCCATTTGGAATGAACCATCTAACTGCCAATTTTCAGCTCTTTTGACCATGTTTAGCATAGAAAACAGTTTGCACTCAAAACTGACCATTTGTGCATTGGCCAGATTTCGTAAGTGATTGTGTTTGGTTCATTTGGGACTGAAGCCTCCAGTTTCAGTTCTGGATGTCTTCATAACAGTTGTTGTTCATCCTTTAAGCTTCGATATGGCATCTCATACGCCTTAATTCGATATTCGTAGCTTAACTTATGAGTAAACTAGAAACGAGTGTCAAATCTGCCATTTCCGTTAACGGCCGTTTCCGTTTCCGTTCGTCATATATACGTGCGCGCGTGTCGTTTTTGTGAGGACTCGCAAATTCCTTGTATTTTTCCTCAAAAATACCCTTTTATTTGAAAATTAGTATTTATCAAAGGCCACTACCCAAATGTTACACATTAAGAGTAGATAAACCTAGAAAATAGGGTTTTATACTTCGGTTTCAAGGTTTGAGCAAAATTAGGGTTTTTCGATTTTTCCGCCGGATGAATTTTCGGTACTGGCCAAGGATCAATTTGATGATTAAAAGTGACTTTTAAGTGAGAAATAATATGTGAGTAGTAGCCATGAGATAAGGTTAGTGAATGGGAAGTGAAAACCCTAGTACGTGAGTTTTAAGAAAAACGGCGCGAACCGGCGGGTCCCGCGCACTACCGATTGAACGCACCACTTGACCATCATTTTTCTTACCAAACAAGTTTATTGACTTTTGCACAAAATATCTTCTTAAATTGCAGCAGCTTTGACCGAAATTTGTGGCTCATAAGGAAGGGAAGAAAGAGAAAATCTTGTGGACAAAATTAGCCCAAGTGTTGAAAAAATTTTGTGGACACAATTAAGCCTTAATCATCTTACCTTCCTATAAGACAACTTGAGCCTTTTCTCCCTCATTCTTTCTTGCTAGGAGCCGAGCTCAAGGGGAGAGAGAAGAAGAGCAAGAACAACAAATTTTCCTTCTTGATTTGCTTCAATCAAAGTTAGAAATCCAAAACTAAACCGATTAATCTTGTTCTTGAGTAGTTAGTTAGTGTTTGGTGGTGAAAGTTTGGAAAGGGAAAAGCTTGGGGCTGCCTTAGTGATCTCTAACCAAGGTAAGAGAGCTTATCTCTCCAAGTTTTAGTTTCAATCTTGTTCAATTAAGCTTGGTAACTTGATTTTTCGGTAGAATCATGGATGCTAGCATGTTTGGAAGTTTTTCCCCAATTTATTTGATGAACTAGGGTTCTGATTTTTCTGCCTAATTTGATGTATGATGTGTAAATGTTGCAATTAAGGTTATATAAGGTTGTTTAGTGGTGATTAGAACCAGAAATTTGAGGAAATTACACTTGGAGCTAAAAATTCCAGATTTCTGGAAAATTTCCCAAACATTCTGTCCGATTTTGTTGCTATATGTTAGAAGCCGAATTGGCCTTGGGGCAAAGAAGGAAAGTTGTATAGAATGGTATTTTGTAGGTGCCTGTAAAATTTCAGCTCAATCGGAGCAACGTAGGATGTGAAAAGTCCAAAATACCCTCACTGTTCTAAGTATTTTCCAGCAGTCCGTTTCAGCAGTTGAGTCCAGTTTATCACGATTTTTGACCAGGATCCATTCTGATTTAGCTCTGGACCAAAACATGAAAGTTGTAGTGCTTTGAAGTAGCTTTAAAATGCCTCTAAGAACACCTGATTCAGACTTGTGCACTCTGAGATATGTCCATTACAGTGTTATGCGTTTAAACAGCCGACGAACTGGTTTTGGTTTAGTAATTTGAGAATTTGACCAAGTTACATTAGAAACTGGACGAATTAACCTTCATGAACGTTGTAGCCCTGAGTATTAGCTTCGAAACGGCATAGGTTGCGTCTTAGTCCCATAAGCGTAGCCTCGGATAAGTTATTTCCGCTTTCATACGTCAAATCTGTCTTTTGCTAAATTGAATTTCTGCACTTGTTATTACTGTATTTCTTATTCTTCTGATATTGTGAGCCTATGGAACGGCTCTTGACTTGAATTGCTTATGTGTGATATTGGGTTGTGATTGAGGAAAAATAATGAAGCCAAAATGGCTGGAAAATTAGGTAAACACAAAGGGCGTGCTGCCCAAATTTTCGCTCGAGGGCTAGCTTTCTATTTGAACTTGTATACTTTTGTTTGGCCAATACCAGGACCGGTTTTCCATTTTAAAACATGATTTTTCATCCTGGGGATCAAACAACCCTCTTCTTACTTAAAAGTCATCTTTACACGTTTTACTCTTAATTAGTCGGGTTCCTTTGTTTCCCTTAAATGTTTTGCTCGATAAACTATAATAATGTTCTCTTGTTCAACCTTAGGTTTCATTGGTGATTAAGGGTAATATCCGGGACGATATTTTGCATTTCTAGGTGAGTGTTCCTTGTTTGTTATATTTCCTTGACTTATTGGCTTGTTATTATTGATTGATAATGTGTTAAGTGCTTTCAATGATTGTTAAAACGAGTTTTCTAGGCGAGTGTGTACTTTATCGCATTCGACCTAAATAAATGTGAAATTTTCAATGATTAAATGATTAAATGCTAGTTGCGCATGAATGTAAGCCTTTTTGGGCTGAACTGGCCATTGCCCCTTGTTACCGGTCGTCTCGAGCCAGAAGCGGACTCGGTCGGGCGATTAGGGACTTGGGTGAACGTTTGGTATACTCGAGTATTACCTTGTAGGTTGGTGGAGACTGGCCAACGGCCAGGACGGGGGTGAATGAATGAATGAACGAACGAACGAACGAACGAGGGTTTATTGATAAACGAGAAATGTATTTTCAAATGACTGGAGGAATAAGGGGAAATGTCAGGAGAACGAATGAACGAATGAACGAATTGCTCCTTGTGAGCCGTATCCTTTCAATGAATGTTACTATTGCTTTCCATTGTAAATGTTTCCTGAATTATTGATACTCCATGTTTAATGTATTGAATTGATTGTTTGATTGTTTGATTATCTGTTTGGAACCTCACTGGGCTTTTTAGCTCATACCACGTTAATTGTTTTCCTTAGCAGGGGAAGGCGAGCAAGGACGGGAACTCGGGTTAGACTAGCCTAGACTAGTTTTTTATTTTGTAATGGTTCTCGCCCTAGTGCTTGGCACGGGCTGGTTGTATGAGGATTGAGAACCCTTGTAATTTCGATGTTTGTACTTGAATGGTATAAACTTTGAAGACTTCTGGTGTGTAGAAATTTCTTATCTTTTACTTGAGCATCTATTGTCTATGGATGTATACATGATCCGAGTGAGTGAGTCCTGGCGTGAGCTGGGCAGGCGGCCCGCCGAACCCCTTTGGTACGCCTTAGGGGGAGGTGGGGCTGTCACAAGTGGTATCAGAGCTTAGGCTTCAGATCTCTGTAGTGTGTCCTAGATTAAAGATTAGGATACCGGACTGTGGGATTTGATTGGACTTGAAAGTTAAGCGATTGAGGGATAAAATTTATAGTTGCTTCGCGTGGTTTCTACGTGGAGTGACCCTGGACTAAGTGGTGAATAAGTATGAGGGACTAAGTGAAGCTATGAATTGCGAATGTTATAGGCCTTAAATCTTTCTAATGGTATCTGAGGACCATAGATAGGGATGTCAGGTAGGAATTCCGATTGTAGATAGTTTACTCTTGGGACTGCAGCTCGAGATGTGAATTATCTTATTTCGGATTCTCGTGCCTGAGTACTCTAGAGATTGCGGTGCTGCTAAGTACTTGAGACTTGCATTTTGGGAACATGAACAGGCTTTGTCTGACTAGAATGAGCACAAGAGATCAGGGACATCTAGTTTGGATAGTAAGTGACGTGAGAGACCGGACGGGCTGATACTGGGACGACTTCACCTTTTCCTTTTGATTTACCTGAATATTGTCACTACATGCCGTCAGTTGTGTACTTGCGTATTGAATATCCGCTTGACTTGAGACGTATTTGTGTATTTGATTATTTGTTTCCTTGATATGTTTATGTGGTGTGTTATGTGGGTATGTGTTTAATTGAATATTTGGTGCCCTCAATAGTTACTTTAGTAACCTTATCGTGTTTATTTACTAAATTACCTTTTGGGGAAAAAGAAAAGAGAGGGAAAACATATATATGGACGGGAGACGTAGCCGTGGACGTGGACGTGGCCGTGGGAATGAACGAGCTCAAGAGCCAAGAGAGGAAAGAGAAACAACATCTGCACAAGAGCAAGGAACGAGGGTTGAAGCCGAAGACCAAATGGCAACGGTAATGCAACAAATGACAGATATCTTGGCAAGACTGGTGGATCAACAAGGCCAAATGGCCGTGAATCAACCCCGGAACCCTGAAATTGGAGAAGATAAGGCTCTTGAGAGGTTTCAGAAGTTTACTCCTCCGAAATTTCTTGGAGGATCTGATCCGGATATAGCCGAACAATGGTTAGAGGCCATGATTAATATTTTCACCGTCTTGAACTACACCGAGCAAAGACAAGTAAACTTTGCGGTGTTCCAATTTGAAGGATCGGCCCGAGCATGGTGGAACGTTATTAAAGCAAAATGGGAAAGAGAACAGACTGTATGGACATGGACGAATTTCATAAGGGAATTTAACGAGAAATACCTCCCTCCTTTAGTTCAAGAGAGGAGAGAGGAAGAGTTTATTGGACTATGCCAGGGAACGCTAAGTGTGGCCGAATATGAAACAAAATTTACGAAATTATCCAAGTTTGCTTCTGAATTGGTGGCCACAGAACGGCGAAGAGTAAGACGGTTTATACAGGGATTAAATTTGGAACTCCAAGAAGCATTAGCGGCAGTACAAGTGAATACGTTTACGGAGGCCCTTGAGAAAGCTCAAAGAATCGAGACTGCAAAGGCACAGATAAAAGCTTCCCAGACCCAGAAAAGGAGTGCATCGAGTCGTGTAACGGAGGAATTAAGTGAAGCGAGAGTCCCTTCCAAAGTGCAAAAAGTGAACTTTTTGTCCCACCCACCATGGACATTAGGGGCGATAGGTGAAGGATCTACAAAAGAAAGCCAAATCAGATTTGGGAAAAGTTTTCAAGAAAGCCAAAAGGTGGCTTCTCACGTGGTCTGTGGGTACTGTGGAAAGGCAAATCATGTCGAAAGCGATTGTTGGAGAAAGGGGCGGAAATGTTTAATCTGCGGAAGTAGCGATCATCAAGTTAGCAACTGTCCGAGGAAACAGTCACGTGAAAGCAATACTCTGCAACTGGATGGAGCTAAATCACAAGTGAATGAAGGAGGGAAACGAACTAGCGGACCAACAAAGGTTTATGCTTTAGACAACCGACAAGTTCCAGACTCGTCTGAGGCAACTGAAGGTAAAATTTCGAGGACGAAATTTTTTTTAAGGGGGAGAGAATGTGAGGACTCGCAAATTCCTTGTATTTTTCCTCAAAAATACCCTTTTATTTGAAAATTAGTATTTATCAAAGGCCACTACCCAAATGTTACACATTAAGAGTAGATAAACCTAGAAAATAGGGTTTTATACTTCGGTTTCAAGGTTTGAGCAAAATTAGGGTTTTTCGATTTTTCCGCCGGATGAATTTTCGGTACTGGCCAAGGATCAATTTGATGATTAAAAGTGACTTTTAAGTGAGAAATAATATGTGAGTAGTAGCCATGAGATAAGGTTAGTGAATGGGAAGTGAAAACCCTAGTACGTGAGTTTTAAGAAAAACGGCGCGAACCGGCGGGTCCCGCGCACTACCGATTGAACGCACCACTTGACCATCATTTTTCTTACCAAACAAGTTTATTGACTTTTGCACAAAATATCTTCTTAAATTGCAGCAGCTTTGACCGAAATTTGTGGCTCATAAGGAAGGGAAGAAAGAGAAAATCTTGTGGACAAAATTAGCCCAAGTGTTGAAAAAATTTTGTGGACACAATTAAGCCTTAATCATCTTACCTTCCTATAAGACAACTTGAGCCTTTTCTCCCTCATTCTTTCTTGCTAGGAGCCGAGCTCAAGGGGAGAGAGAAGAAGAGCAAGAACAACAAATTTTCCTTCTTGATTTGCTTCAATCAAAGTTAGAAATCCAAAACTAAACCGATTAATCTTGTTCTTGAGTAGTTAGTTAGTGTTTGGTGGTGAAAGTTTGGAAAGGGAAAAGCTTGGGGCTGCCTTAGTGATCTCTAACCAAGGTAAGAGAGCTTATCTCTCCAAGTTTTAGTTTCAATCTTGTTCAATTAAGCTTGGTAACTTGATTTTTCGGTAGAATCATGGATGCTAGCATGTTTGGAAGTTTTTCCCCAATTTATTTGATGAACTAGGGTTCTGATTTTTCTGCCTAATTTGATGTATGATGTGTAAATGTTGCAATTAAGGTTATATAAGGTTGTTTAGTGGTGATTAGAACCAGAAATTTGAGGAAATTACACTTGGAGCTAAAAATTCCAGATTTCTGGAAAATTTCCCAAACATTCTGTCCGATTTTGTTGCTATATGTTAGAAGCCGAATTGGCCTTGGGGCAAAGAAGGAAAGTTGTATAGAATGGTATTTTGTAGGTGCCTGTAAAATTTCAGCTCAATCGGAGCAACGTAGGATGTGAAAAGTCCAAAATACCCTCACTGTTCTAAGTATTTTCCAGCAGTCCGTTTCAGCAGTTGAGTCCAGTTTATCACGATTTTTGACCAGGATCCATTCTGATTTAGCTCTGGACCAAAACATGAAAGTTGTAGTGCTTTGAAGTAGCTTTAAAATGCCTCTAAGAACACCTGATTCAGACTTGTGCACTCTGAGATATGTCCATTACAGTGTTATGCGTTTAAACAGCCGACGAACTGGTTTTGGTTTAGTAATTTGAGAATTTGACCAAGTTACATTAGAAACTGGACGAATTAACCTTCATGAACGTTGTAGCCCTGAGTATTAGCTTCGAAACGGCATAGGTTGCGTCTTAGTCCCATAAGCGTAGCCTCGGATAAGTTATTTCCGCTTTCATACGTCAAATCTGTCTTTTGCTAAATTGAATTTCTGCACTTGTTATTACTGTATTTCTTATTCTTCTGATATTGTGAGCCTATGGAACGGCTCTTGACTTGAATTGCTTATGTGTGATATTGGGTTGTGATTGAGGAAAAATAATGAAGCCAAAATGGCTGGAAAATTAGGTAAACACAAAGGGCGTGCTGCCCAAATTTTCGCTCGAGGGCTAGCTTTCTATTTGAACTTGTATACTTTTGTTTGGCCAATACCAGGACCGGTTTTCCATTTTAAAACATGATTTTTCATCCTGGGGATCAAACAACCCTCTTCTTACTTAAAAGTCATCTTTACACGTTTTACTCTTAATTAGTCGGGTTCCTTTGTTTCCCTTAAATGTTTTGCTCGATAAACTATAATAATGTTCTCTTGTTCAACCTTAGGTTTCATTGGTGATTAAGGGTAATATCCGGGACGATATTTTGCATTTCTAGGTGAGTGTTCCTTGTTTGTTATATTTCCTTGACTTATTGGCTTGTTATTATTGATTGATAATGTGTTAAGTGCTTTCAATGATTGTTAAAACGAGTTTTCTAGGCGAGTGTGTACTTTATCGCATTCGACCTAAATAAATGTGAAATTTTCAATGATTAAATGATTAAATGCTAGTTGCGCATGAATGTAAGCCTTTTTGGGCTGAACTGGCCATTGCCCCTTGTTACCGGTCGTCTCGAGCCAGAAGCGGACTCGGTCGGGCGATTAGGGACTTGGGTGAACGTTTGGTATACTCGAGTATTACCTTGTAGGTTGGTGGAGACTGGCCAACGGCCAGGACGGGGGTGAATGAATGAATGAACGAACGAACGAACGAACGAGGGTTTATTGATAAACGAGAAATGTATTTTCAAATGACTGGAGGAATAAGGGGAAATGTCAGGAGAACGAATGAACGAATGAACGAATTGCTCCTTGTGAGCCGTATCCTTTCAATGAATGTTACTATTGCTTTCCATTGTAAATGTTTCCTGAATTATTGATACTCCATGTTTAATGTATTGAATTGATTGTTTGATTGTTTGATTATCTGTTTGGAACCTCACTGGGCTTTTTAGCTCATACCACGTTAATTGTTTTCCTTAGCAGGGGAAGGCGAGCAAGGACGGGAACTCGGGTTAGACTAGCCTAGACTAGTTTTTTATTTTGTAATGGTTCTCGCCCTAGTGCTTGGCACGGGCTGGTTGTATGAGGATTGAGAACCCTTGTAATTTCGATGTTTGTACTTGAATGGTATAAACTTTGAAGACTTCTGGTGTGTAGAAATTTCTTATCTTTTACTTGAGCATCTATTGTCTATGGATGTATACATGATCCGAGTGAGTGAGTCCTGGCGTGAGCTGGGCAGGCGGCCCGCCGAACCCCTTTGGTACGCCTTAGGGGGAGGTGGGGCTGTCACAGTTTTTGCCGTTTTGCTTGTTTTAGGCACGATAGTAGCCGTTTGCGATATTATGTGACACAATCTTCTATTTCAGACGGTGGTGAGCTGGGCGGAACTGGTGGGGCCCACTACTAGTTGTTCATTTCGATCCGACTTCGTACTTTTGCTATTTCAGTTTCTGAGTAAGTATTCAGGCCAGTTTGGTGTGTTTTCTTTGCTATGTGTTTGAGATATGTGAAAAGGGTACTTAGGCGAGGGTGTACTTTATCGCACTCGACCTAAACCCTAATTTGAATGTATAATTGTACTTGGCATATGTATATGAATCTTTTGGAACCAAAACCCTTGAGCTTGTGGCTCGGGGCGACTTTCGAGTAAAGTTTGTGAAGTTTGCAAAGTTTGTGAGTTCGTGGGCCCGATCTAAGACCTGTTTGAACTATTCGATCCGGTTAGGGCTTGGTCGAAGTCAGTCGAACTTAGTCTGAGGTCACCAAGTTTGTAGGTTCATGTTATGAACCAATTTTGTGAATCCGGTTCACCGAGAAGGTGACCAAGTTTGTGACCCGAGCTTGTGCCTCAAGCTCAAGTTTGTGATTTCGTTCGCCCGGGCAAGTTTGTGAGGTGACTGGCCAGTGAGGGTGATAAGGTGTCGGTGGGTGTACAAGTGAAGTTCTACGGACTATTATTTGCGATCGACGGAGTGTCGGCAGGAGATCATACATGGCACATGAATTGGCTTTGGAGCCACCCGTATCCTTATTATATGATGTTGTTCTTTTCTGCTTTTGCTTTACTCTTATTGTGTAATTGTTGCTACGTGAATTTATGCTTTCGCCCCTGTTTACTTACTAAGCATTTAGCTTACCCCTTCTCTTTTGTTTTCCTTAGCAGGGGCCGACGCGGGGATTTTGGCACTTACACTAGTGTAGTTAAGTTTGTTTGTAATAGTTTGACAGTTAGGATGTTTGTTTTTGTTTTGGTGGTTTGTATATGGACCCTTCTTAGGGTCTATCTTCTGCTGGTTGTGGTTGTAGTATATTAGAGTGGTTTGACTTGAGACTTTTGAAGATGTAAATATAACTTTTGGATTGTATATATTGTATTTAATGCTCTTTCGAACTTTAAGTTTTGAGTCCTGGCGCGAGTTAGGCAGGCGGCCCGCCGATACCCTTGGGTCCGCCCTTGGGAGAAGTGGGGTCGTCGCAGAGTGTACCACTCCCCTCCATTGCTGTTTAACTTGATTTCTGCTCTGCAATCTGTTTATTTGTTTGAGACGAGGGTGTACTTTATCACATTCGTTCTCTTGTCTGTTCATATGCCAATTTACTATGCAAAATTTGAATCTGTTATCTGTGTCTACATCTGTTCGGATTTCTATGACCTATGAGCTCAGTCCTGTGGCTAAGTTATTCGAGTCGGGCCGGCAAGGGCCTGGACGATTAGATAACGAACCACGGTAGTCTGTTCGGGGATTTTGGGTATTGAGACCCTTGATTCCGGGTATACTCGAGCATTACCATTTTGTTCGTTTGAGGTGAGCGGGCCCGATAAAGGGGTGTTTGGTGGACGGAATTCGGTGATAAGAGGGGTCTACGGACGCGTTGGTTCTATATACGTTGACGGAGAGTCAACCGGTTTGGATCAAGTACTGCGCTGGAAATTTGGCTCCTGAGAGCTACCCGTATCCTTCTGATTTGAATCATTGGTTCCTTTGCTTTACATCTGACATGTGTATCTGATTTGTTAAATGTGAAATGCACGATTTTAATGCTATCTGTTTGATACCTCATTGAGCGCAAGCTCACCCCTTTCCGTTCCTTTTGTTTTCCTTACAGGAAAATAAACCCTTTTGGTCTGGATTTGACAAATGGCTGCCAAATTGAGCTAGTTGAACATATCTTTTGTATAGCTCATGTGTTAAAACCCTAAGTGTACTTTTGGGGCGTTTTCTCTTTTGATTTGGCAAACCGTGTATATGTATTAACTTTTGAAAGCTTTTATATGTCATTTTGATTTGTAAACGCTAAAGTTCAGATGTGAATGTTTGTTAGCTATTTCAGTTGGGTTCTGAAGGGTCGGTTACTGTTCATGGCCGACTCCGGATTTCCTTTTTTTTTTTTATTTTGGGTTATTTTACCATTTTGACTTGTTTACGCTCGTTTGCAAGTTCCGGATCGCTATAGATAGCTCTAATCTGATCCGTAGTCCTGGCGAGAGCTGGGCAAGCAGTCCGCTAACCCCTTTGGTTCGCCTTAGGGGAAAGTGGGGCTGTTACAAAATCTGTAGATGCAACAGTGATTTTGAAATCTAAAAGTAATTTTAACTCTTTAACAACAGATGTCGGTGTTCTTAATTCTTCGACCATGGAGCTCAATGACTTGATGATTTGGTGATTGATGAAATTTCCCAGGATTTGTCACCAATAAATCCATTACCACTGTATAAGGTGCCATTTAAATTTGTAGAGCTAGTTGTTGTCCCAGATCATGAGAATTTTTATTTTCGTGAAGAATTTATTGATAACAAATTTTCTTCTATTGACAATTTTCCTGTGATGATTGAGAAAGTTGAGTTCCTTTTGAAATGGAAAAAAAATCATAAAATTTGTTTGGAGAATAGAGGAAATTGATATTGTGGGTTTTTAGATTTTCTCAAATTTTTATGCAACTTCCTATGCTCATAATTGGGTTCTCAGACTGTGATGGCATCGTCCCTATAGGATTCCCGAAAGAATTGTGGCTGCTTTCTTCATATGGCTCATGTTTCAAACTTGTACATGGAATTCAAGAATGAGTTCTTTTTAAGTAGGAGAGTCAAATATAGAACAAGGACCCCATGTTCTTGTGTCCTTCATCTATATTGATATTATTTAACTTATAATTCTTAGTTAGGGTGAATTTTCATCATTTAATTAGTATTTTTAGTTATTTACCTAATATCTTAGATGTATTTGAATCAATCAGTGATACTGTCACGGCATAAATCGACCACCTAATTTGGAATGCAACACGCCGTTAAACTCAAGGAGCATATCCCCCTGAAGACTCACAAGGCATCTTACTTTACTACTCAACCTTGCAAACAATACTTGGGATAGATGCTTTTACAAAAAAAAAAAAAAAAAAAAGATCCAATAGAACCACGCTCAACATCAACTAGCATAAGGAGTAAACGTATCATGAAAATAAAAGTCAAACTTGTCCACTCATGGACAAGTGCCACACACTAGAATCCCTCAGTCATGACTAGAAAATGAAAATAAACAATAATGATAAATCCTTGCAGCTAAACTTATGAGCTTGACCACTATATCAACCTCCTACCATTGACCATCTATTCTTCCTCTTCTTCCACGAACACTAACTCATATTCTCCATCATTGTCTGCAAAATGGGGTGAGAAAGAGGGGTGAGCTTTTGCAAGCTCAGCAAGTACTACCTACTATCCCTATCAGATCATACACGTTACATATACATATAATTTAGCACTCACACAACACAATTCATACTTCATATTCATAGCTCCAACTGTTACAAAAGGACCATAGAGTCGTATGCAAATTTGCCAACACAGTTATGCATCAAATTCGAATTCATAACAATCACCAAATAAAAGGTTTAACTTAATTAGAGGATCATGCCTTCATCGGTCTCTGTGTACACAGCCTAGTGTTTAACCCCCACTAGGGAAAGGTCATGGTTCGAATTTGAATTCATAATTATAGTAGTTGGGCCTGGTCCTGCCGAGTGTAGTCATGATCATAATTAAGTGGGTCCATTACATTAGTACATTTTATTTTGTAAACATATTCAATAACAAGCATATCATGATAAAAATTCCATTCAAAATAGTATATATGATCCGAATTTTTATATAGTAAAGTAATGTCCCAATTCATAAAATGTTTGTTGTACAACTACAAGGATAGTGTGAAGTACTCACCTCAACTCCGACTAACTTCTTTTACTCTTTCACCCCTTGAGCTAGCCCTTATGTGTGTCCCTAATAATATATAAAAGTATTATCCAAGTGTCCATAAATAAACACTCTTAATTCGTGTGGACTGAATTGGTCTCATTCCGTGATACTTTTAGCTTCTACTTTGTCTTATGAAAAAAAATTCTAGATTCAACCAGTTGCTAGTGTCTTGGTCCTAACTTCAAGTATACACATTGTAACCAGAAACTAAAGACACCTCCATAAACCAGACTCGAAATCCTACCACTTCCATGAAGACTACTTCCCTAGATTTGCTCATTTGCCTTGGCAAAATTTGCTCATCATCCAGATTTTCTGTTCATAATCTATCTCTGGAAGAATTCCTAATCTTTAAGCTAAACAATTAAAATCTCTTCCTTATTACTCATAATGTTTAAACCAGCCTTTACCTGATATTAATCTTCCCAAAGTTAAAGTTTTAGTGCTCTTTCCAAGTTCCAAAGCAATAACTCATTAGATTTCACAATCCAATTCTTTTGACAGATTTGAACTCACCACTGAACCCTTGCAAAAATGATCTTTAAGAACTGGGTTTTATATCCCCAACATCCAGAATGTTCTTTGACAAGTAATACCCCAAATATATGGTCAAATCTTGCGTGAAGATTGCCTTCAATTCGTTGCTTAAACCCACAAGAATCAAGTTTCCAAATCTGCTACGAAACCTGATAGATTAGGAAACCAGTTTATTTTTTTTTTCTTCCCAATTGGAGAAAACTCAAGAAACCTTTTTCAAAAGTTACCCAAACTTTTAAAATCTGATCTTTTACATGTTAGGAGGTTTCTGGTTCAAGAATCTTGCAAAAATTATGCTTAAGAAAAAGTTTTATTGACATACAACCCACCCTCATGCAAAAGCTGCCGACGCATGACCAGTTCTGATTCAGAAATCGAAAGACCCTTCTAAACTTCAAATTTTGGTCTTAAATTTTATACACAAACCCTACACAAATAGGTCCATAACATACCAAAATTTCATCAAAAACCTAAGTGTCTAATGCCACGAACAGATTCCATACTTTTGCCATTACAATCTATCAAAACCTGTAGGCTATTCCTTTCTAGTTTAAACGCTCAAACCTTTTCAGTTTAACCCCTTACAACCATGTAGTAAATCACAAGTCATGATAGCTGGAATGAGACACGCAGTCCACACATTTTCTTCCTCCAAAAAAGTACTCAAATCACGTAGCTATTTACTAAGTTCATGAGACAAGTGTTTTACCTCTTCAACACTCGCATAACCTCCTGGTATGTGCACCTCCTTGTTCCCAAGTTTTCTTGAACTCCAGCCGTCTCTCTCACTCCCTTTTCCTCGCTGTTGGTTGCTGAAAAAAATGCAAGAAGGACGGCTCCTCATTACCCTAGGTGTACTTAAATAGACAAACCCTAATCACAATCCCCTTTGAACTAGATTTCCTTTCCCTTACCCGAACTGATGTTATGGTACTAGTCCTGATTCATTCCTAATATTGGCCCATATCCTTGGTTATTATATCCCTACATATATCTCGGATGCCTAACCATATTTGGACTAGGAGTAAGGCAGGTATATAATTCTTAATATATACATACATACTTATGTATACACGGCTGCTATTGCAACATAATTACCCATTTTGTTTATTGGACTATCTACCCCCCTTATTTATTATTATTAATTTTCCACAAAATTATTTATATGAAGTACATCCTTCCTACCTATTCCAAATTATCCTGTTCATAAATAAATTTCCAAATAGTCACAAAATACCGTAACTAATGAGGTTCGGATTCCCTTCCTATGAATTTGAAAAGAAATCAATTGAGTCCCGAATTTTAAGCCTGATGGACTTTTAATTCAATTAAACAATGTCTTTCCTAATTTCAAGAATTTGTTTAAGGAAGGAAAAATTACGGGATTTTATATTCTACCCCCCATATACAGAGTTTCGTCCTCGAAACTTACGTACCTTATGCGAACAGATGGGGGTAACTTGTCCTCATCTCATCCTCAAGTGCCCACGTAGCTTCCCTTGCATCATGATTTGACCACTGCACCTTTACAAAGGGAATTGTCTTGTTTCTCATGACCCACTCTTTATGGTCCACAATTCTTATGGGGCATTCCTTATAAGTTAAGTCTGAATCCATAATTATCTCTGGTTGGTCTTTTAGCACGTGCCCTGGGTTTGTTACATATCTCCTTAACTATGATACGTGAAATACATCATGCACACGTGACAATAAAGGTGGCAAGGCCAACCTGTATGCCAGATCCCTAACCTTATCTAAGATCTCATACGGACCAATGAATCTAGGGCTTAATTTCATCCTTTATGAAATCTCACTACTCCTTTCGTAGGGGATACACGAAGGTACACCTTATCACCCTTCCCAAAGTCCAAGGGACGTCTCTCAGAGTCTAACCAACTTTTACTATGGTCTTGTGCAACCTTTAACCTTTGCTGAATGATCTTAATCTTTTCAACCGTTTTCTATATCAACTCCGGGCCAGTTACCAACTTTTCTCCAACTTCATCCCAGTACAATGGTGACTTATATTTTCTCCCGTATAAGGCTTCAAATGGAGCCATTCCGATACTACTATGGTAACTATTGTTGTAGGAAAATTCCATGAGTTTAACCAATTTATCCTAGTTCTCCATAAAATCCAATGTACAGGCCCTTAACATATCTTCCAAGGACTATATGGTACGCTTTGATTGCCCATCAGTTTGAGGATGAAATGCTGTACTTAAATGTAATTTTGTCCCCATCGCTTGTTGATAAGAGGTCCAAAATCGGGAAGTAAATCTTGGATCACGGTCTGACACTATACTCACCGATACTCCATGAAGACACGCTATATTCTCCACATACATTTCTACCAATCTTTCCATAGTCGCCGAATTCTTCATAGATAAGAAATGTGCGGATTTCTTCAGCTTATCCACTATAACCCATATGGTGTCATTTCCAAGTTTAGTCTTAAGCAATCCCACGACGAAATCCATGGTTATGTGTTCCCATTTCCATTGCGGAATTTCTAACAGTTTCAACAATCCTGTAGGGTGTTGATGCTCCGCCTTTACTTGTTGACAAACTAGACATTTAGCCACAAACTTTGCAATATTTCTCTTCATGCTTTTCCACTAGAAGTTCTTCTTAAGGTCCTTATACATCTTATTTCCTCCAGGATGAATGGAATACTTGCTATTATGAGCCTCCTTCATTATCTCATATTTTAATTCCTCATTCTGAGGTACACATAGCCTTCCCCTTATTCTCAAACTCCCGTCCTTGTCCACTTGGAAGTCCAAAGGTAACTTTTCTCTCATCTTCCGAAATCCATCATCCTCCTTTTGTGCATTCTGAATTCGACTTAGCAATGTCGGTTATGCCATTAGAACTGACAAAACCTCATTAGTTGAGTCTACCACTTCCAAATTCAGCTCCTCTAGTTGTTTGCTCAAAGCAGAGATCCTCGTAGCTATGGGCTTCCTACTCAAAGCATCGGCTACCCTATTAGCCTTTCTAGGATGATAATTTATGGTAAGATCATAATCTTTAATCAATTCTAACCATCTTCGTTGTCTCATATTCAACTCTTTTTGAGTAAATAAATACTTTAAGCTCTTATGATTGGTGAAAATGTCGCAGCATTCACTATATAGGTAGTGTCTCCAAATCTTCAATGCAAATACTACGACTGCTAAATCTAGGTCATCTGTGGGATAATTCTGCTCATAGGGTTTCAATGGCCTTGATGCATAGGCAATCACTCTCCCGTTTTGCATTAATGCACAACCTAATCCATTGTTAGAAGCATCACTATAAACCACAAAGTCATCCCTTCCCGAGGGTAATGCCAAAACAGGTGCACATACTAATCTTCTTTTGAGCTCTTGGAAACTCTCCTCACATTCGGGTGTCCAAGCAAACTTGGCTCTCTTTTGTGTCAGTCTACTCAAGGGAGTTGCTATTGTAGAAAATCCTTCCACAAATTTTCTACAATAGCTAGCAAGGCCTAACAAGCTCCTCACTTCTGTAACATTAGTAGGCCTTGGCCAATTCGTGACTGCCTCCACCTTCTTAGGGTCGACCAATACCCCTTGTTCTAAAATTACATGTCCTAAGAAGGCCACACTTCGGAGCCTAAACTCACATTTGCTGAACTTGGCATAGAGCCTCTCCCTCTTTAAGATGCCTAAAACTTCCCTAAGGTGTTGCTCATGAGCCTCTTCGCTTGGGGAGTAGATCAATATATCGTCGATGAACACCACCACAAATCGATCCAATTGGGACTTAAAAACTCTATTCATTAGGTCTATGAAAGCAGCTGGTGCATTGGTCAACCCAAAAGGCATGACAAAAAACTCATAGTGTCCATACCTTGTTCTAAAGGCAGTCTTAGCTATATCCCCTTCTTTAATCTTCAAATGACGGTATCCAGACCTCAAATCGATTTTTGAAAAGACTCTAGCACTATTTAACTGGTCAAATAGGTCATCAATTTTTGGGAGAGGGTATTTATTCTTAATAGTGATCTTATTCAGCTTCCTAAAGTCAATACACAATCGTAAAGTCCCATCCTTTTTCTTTACGAACAATACTAGTGCCCCTCAAGGTGATAAACTTGGCCGAATAAACTTCTTAACTAATAGCTCCTGTAATTGTTCCTTTAGTTCCCTTAGTTCTGCTGGGGCCATTCTATATGGAGGTCTTGAAATTGGCTCAGTTCCAGGTATCAAATCAATCCCAAACTCTATCTCTCGGTCAGGGGGAATCCCAGGTAAATCTTCAGGAAACACGTCAGGGAATTCCCTCACTCTGGGGATTTTATCCAAAGGTAGCACTTCACTAGTGCTATTCATCACATATGCCAAGTATCCCTTTGCCCCTTTTCTTACGGTTCTAATTGCTTGTATGGATGTTAATAAGTATTTACTGGCTTACTTTTATCCTTCCTAACATTCCCTTGATAGACAAATTCTTCTTCTTCCGGTAGTGCGAATTTCACCCTCTTATGTCTACAATTTATTTGCGCAAAATTCTTTGCTAACCAATCCATACAAAGATTTACATCAAAGTCATTCATGCCAATTTGTACTAGGTCAGCGTCAAACTCTTTACCTCTCACATTAATCTGACACCCCTTATATCTTATGTGAGAAAATAAAATTTTATTCTCAGATGTAGAGATACGATAGGGGTCATCCAACCATTCCGGTACCATATTAAGCAACTTCATGAATCTTTTTGAAACAAATGAATGAGATACACCGCAATCAAACATTACATAAGCGGGTATAGAGTTTATAGAAAGCGCACCTGTGACCACATCATCAATCCCCTCTTTGTTTATGTCAGTCATCACATGCACTCTCGCATTAGCTTTTGGCCTAGCATCACTGGCTTTAGGTCTTTTTGTCACATCCCTTGGGGGTTTTGGACAATCCTTAGCACGATGGCCCACTTGTCCGCAATTGAAGCAGGCTCCTATCTTCCAAGACACTCTCTTGGGTGGCGTCTGTGACAGTAGGCACATTCCGGAGCTATAGGAGTGTTATTTCTAGCAACCCTGCCTACTGCCTTGCCCAATCCAGAAGTGTCTTTGGTATTTACCTTAACTCTCTTGACAAGTCTAAACACCCCTTTTTTGTCTTAAATTATTTGGGTTTCCCATGAAATCAATAGGCCTTGGGCGTTTAGCCTTCTCCACCACCTTAATCCTTACTATCTCAGCTTCATCTCTCAAACTAACCCCATACACAGCACTATAACTAGGCGTAGCTGCATTCACCATCCCCGCTTGAATTTCACTCAGTAAGCCATTTTTGTACCTCAACATCTTCAACGGGGAGAATCTACCTAGAGTCGTAAATTTATGGGCATACTCCACTACTGACATTCCAGGCGTTTGTCTTAAATTTTCTAATTGCTGCATCCTCTGCATCCTAATCACCGGTGGAAAGAAGTGAGCCATAAACTGGTCCCTAAAGTGAGCCCAAGTGATGGGTGAGGTAATAGTTGGTTCTACTACGGTCCACCACTTGCTCGCGTCTCCTACTAGGAAAGGCTTAATAATCAAATGTTTCATTCCTTCAGGCACATTAAGCAGTGTAAAATTGCTTTCAACTTCCTCTATCCATTTCTCAGCCTTATCTGGGTCGGGTGCTCCATCAAAGGTAGGCACATGAACCTTTTTCATCCGCTCATAATAGACATGGGTTCCCATAGGTTCCTGAGCATTAAAGTTTCCTTGTTGGTTACCATTCCCTTGCAAGTTGGCATTCAAATTCGCTTGGCTTTGGACTATGGTAGCTAGGTTAGTTATAACTTGCATGAGCTCCGAGGGCATATTCACTTGCACATTTGTTGTGGCATTATTCGCTGAATTAGAGCCTTGACCCTGAGGAGGTGTTTGTTGATTATTGCTATTCTGATTTCGTGCTCTTCTTCTAGGCGGCATATTCCTACACACATGCTTTTGTTACATACTCTTCAATTTTTTTATAGCAAAAGAATTTTTTTTATCATTACTATTATTATCAGATACATATTTTTTTGTAAAGCTTCATCAAGATGAGTAAGGGATGGAAAAGAAATATAGCATTACAACCATTGAGCAAGAAAGAAATCCAAGTTACAGGTTAAGTTAATCAAATGTAATTTATCTCAATTTAACCAAGAGAATTGGTGGCAATAAGCCTTATTCACCACTAAGCAAGAGTCGAACTAATACTCTTCTATTTAGGGCTAAGATTCACCACTAAACATATAAACTAGCAGGAATGTTTCCTCAGCCAAAAAAAATAACTACTAGTATTTATTCTTCTTCATCTTGCACCACCAGCTCTTCCTCAGGATCTTCTTCCACTTCCTCATCACTTTCATTCTCATGACCCTAAGCTACATTGACTGGAGGAGGTGGAATGCGCTCCAAAAGCATCCCCAACATTTCTTCCACATGAATCAATTGCCTTTCTTGTGCTGCCATATTTTGGTCAATCTCATCTTGAAATTCTCTCATCTCCTTTCTTAGCATTTGCTCAACATTCGTTACCTCTAGGGAGCCTCTTTTCCACAAATTCCTTCCATCCTCTGCTTCCACCAACTTACATTTCAAATCCTTATTTTTATCTTGAAGCTGGCTGTTAATCTCCACTTGCCTATTGCATTCATTTGCTAGCCTTTGAATCTACTCCCTTTCACGAACCCTTTGTTCCACCACTATGCTGAGAAACACCACCGGAATCGACATCTTCTTATCTCCCTACACCACAAAGTTGCTCATTAATGGCTTACACTTATTGGCTTAACTCATATTAGTAACTAACACAAAAACATTGAATATCTTAAACCTAGGGCTCTAATACCACTAAATGTCACGCCCCAAATTGACCACCTGATCTGGAATGCAACAGGCCGTGAAACTCAAGGAGTATACCCCACCTGAAGTCTCACAAGGCATCTTACTTTACTACTCAACCTTGCAAACAATACTTGGGATAGATGCTTTTACAAAAAAAAAAGAAGAAAAGATCCAATAGAACCACGCTCAACATCAACTAGCATAAGGAGTAAACGTATCATGAAAATAAAAGTCAAACTTGTCCACTCATGGACAAGTGCCACATACTAGAATCCCTCAATCATGACTAGAAAATAAAAATAAACAGTAATGATAAATACCTATTGCTAAACTTATGAGCTTGACCACCATATCGACCTCCAACCATTGACCATCTATTCTTCCTCTTCTTCCATGAACACTAACTCATATTCTCCATTGTTGTATGCAAAATGGGGTGAGAAAGGAGGGTGAGCTTTTGCAAGCTCAGCAAGTACTACCTACTATCCCTGTCGGATCATACACGTTATATATACATATAATTTAGCACTCACACAACATAATTCATACTTCATATTCATAGCTCCAACTGTTACAAAAGGACCATAGAGTCGTATGCAAATTTGCCAACACAGTTATGCATCAAATTCGAATTCATAACAATCACCAAATAAAAGGTTTAACTTAATTAGAGGATCATGCCTTCATCGGTCTTTGTGTACACAACCTAGTGTTTAACTCCCACTAAGGAAAGGTCATGGTTCGAATTCGAATTCATAATTATAGTAGTTGGGCCTGGTCATGCCGAGTGTAGTCATGATCATAATTAAGTGGGTCCATTACATTAGTACATTTTATTTTGTAAACATATTCAATAACAAGCATATCATGATAAAAATTCCATTCAAAATAGCATATATGATCCGAATTTTTATATAGTAAAGTAATGCCCCAACTCCGACTAACTTTTTTTACAACTACAAGGATAGTGTGAAGTACTCACCTCAACTCCGACTAACTTTTTTTACTCTTCCACCCCTTGAGTTAGCCCTTATGTGTGACCCTAATAATATACAAAAGTATCATCCAACTGTCCATAAATAAACACTCTTAATTCATGTAGACTGAATTGGTCTCATTCTGCGATACTTATAGCTTCTACTTCGTCTTATGAAAAAAATTCCAGATTCAACTAGTTGCTAGTGTCTTGGTCCTAACTTCAAGTATACGCATTGTAGCAGAAACTAAAGACACCTCCGTAAACTAGACTCAAAATTCTACCACTTCCATGAAGACTACTTCCCTAGATATGCTCATTTGCCTTGGCAAAATTTGCTCATCATCTCTTGTTACTCCATCTACTAGATTTTCTGTTCATAATCTATCTCTGGAAGAATTCCTAATCTTTAAGTTAAACAATTAAAATCACTTCCTTATTACTCATGATGTTTCAACCTGCCTTTACCTGATGTTAATCTTCCCAAAGTTAAAGTTTTAGTGCTCTTTCCAATTTCCAAAGCAATAACTCATTAGATTTAACAATTCAATTCTTTTGACAGATTTGAACTCACCACTGAACCCTTGCAAAAATGATTTTAAGAACTGGGTTTTATATCTCCAACATCCAGAATATTCTTTGACAAGTAATACCCCAAATACCCCAAATATATGGTCAAATCTTGGGTGAAGATTGGCTTCAATTCGTTGCTTAAACCCACAAGAATCAAGTTTCCAAATCTACTAGGAAACCTGACAGATTAGGAAACCAGTTTAATTTTTTTTGTTCCTCCCACTTTGAGAAAACTCAAGATACCTTTTTCAAAAGTTACCCAAACTTTTAAAATCTGATCTTTTACATGTTAGGAGGTTTCTGGTTCAAGAATCTTGCAAAAATTATGCTTAAGAAAACGTTTTATTGACATACAACCCAACCTCATGCAAAAGCTGCCGATGCATGACCAGTTCTGATTCAGAAATCGAAAGACCCTTCTAAACTTCGAATTTTGGTCTTAAATTTTATACACAAACCCTTTTGCATGTTCTATTTGGTTGCTTGTTTAGCTACCTGTTGGCTCGTTGCTAAGTGATAAATAGGATTGGAGATTCTTAGTACTTGACTGCTTTCGAGGATTGTTTGATCTGATTAGTTCGAGTTGGAATTTTGAGGACAAAATTCTTTGAAGGAGGGGAGATTGTGATACCCTAACTTTTAGGATGCTATTGTTGTTTAGTCTCCAAGAGGATATTACGATTTCTTTATTTAAGACATTGTTTTGTTTTAAAAATGAGAAACCCTAAATTCTAGAAACCCTAAAGTCTAAACAAAAAACCCTAGTTTACTTGTGACTAACCAGCTTACTTAAATCTCTCATTTTGAATCAAAACCCTAATTGTAATCACTAGAATTGTAAAATGCCTCATATTTTCTTAAAATTCCTTTTTATTTGGCATTTATTCCCTTATAATAGTTATACTACTCATTTACATCCCCAATGCTTAGAATAAAAATAGAATTAAGAGTTTTCCCTTTTGCATTCATCGTTAGGGTAAACTAAGATTTTTACGCCTATCCGTAGTGTGACTATCCGGTACGGAGAGTGGATCAAATTTGGTGATTAAGAGTAAGTTTTAGATGATATTAAGCGTGTGATTAGAAGTGATAATAATAAGTTAGTGAATTACAAGTTAAAACCGTAGTATACGCGATTTAAGAAAAAATGGGTTGAACCGACCGGTACCGTTTGTTACCGAATGAGTGTACCACTTGAATACTACTTTATTACCTTAATCTCCTTACTATTAATTGATTAATATCAGCCCCAAAATATCCTCAAGGCAGCCGAAATATTGGACCAAAAATAAGAGAGAAAAGAACAAAATTTGACTTCCTATCAAAGTGTGACACTTCACTACAAGAAAATTGGTCATCAGTGATAACTTTTCTCTGTGACGAGAAAAAGTTGTCACAAAAGTGGATCCTTTATTGACGACTTTCTAACTCGTCACAAACCTCTAATGGGAGCCAACTCATTTGTGACGACTTAGAAAAGTCGTCACTAGTAAATTCCCGCCAAGATTTAGCAAGAGCGCGGGAGTGTTTAGAACACACAAGAGTGACGACATTAAGAACATCATCACTATTGCTTGGCCTATTTACGGACGACTTTTTGTTGTCGTCACTGATCACTAAAAAAAAAGTTATTAGTGACAACATTTTGTAGTGATGACAATAGGTCGTCACAAAAGGAGCTTCTTTAGTCGCGACACCTAAAGTTGTCACAATTGCATCAAAGCAACTAAATGTTTAATGATGACCCGTTATTTTCGTCACAAACTACACTGCAAGAAATATGGTCATTAGTGACAACATTTTTTAGTGACGACAAAAGTCGTCACAAAACGTGGTTATTTAGTGACGACAAGGAAAGTTGTCATAATTGCTCAAAGCAACTAAGTCTTCAATGACGACCTTGAAAAAGTTGTCACTCAAATGATCTATATAGTGACAATTTCTAATATCGTCACTGTCACTCTACCGATTCGGATTTAGTGACAAGAATTGATCGTCACTGTTTAAAGTACTTATTTCTAAGTCACTTTCATTAATTCTACTGTGCCACCCTAACTTTTGCGATTTAGCCCCAAATGTTGTAAGAAATTCCATTAATTCCATTATGATACCTTAACTTTTACAATTTAGCCCCATATGTAGTACACCGATTTCTTTAATTCTATTATTACTCCCTAACTTTTGTAATTTAGCCCCATATGTAATTCACCAATTTCATTAATTCTACTATGGCACTCTAACTTTTGCAATTTAACCCCCATATGTAATACACCAATTTTATTATTTCTATTATGGCACCCTAACTTTTACAATTTAGCCCCTATTTTTTTATTAGGAAATTGCGAATGGTATCTTGATAAACTATGCATAAATATTTTATAATTTTCTCAAACTTAAGTAATAATTTGTTATAAACTCTAAAGATATATCTTTCATTACAATAGTTATAAGGCAGAAGGTCTTTTTATCAATGGAATAAGAAATTTATGCCAGATTTATCCTTTATACTACATGCCAAGTAGTATTAGTAAAGGAATAACAAAGTACTACAAAGTAATTAACAAAATAGCCTTCAGGGAGTGTAGTTTATGGGCAAATGAGCATTATCTATTCAAAGTACCAACTTTTTATGGGCATTTTACTCTCAAACATATAATTTATGATAAATTTATAAATGTTTGTAAGTAAAATTCAAAAAGTGTTACACTGATTTCTTACAAAACGAAAACTGGCAGGTTATCTTTTCAACATAAATTAAATTTTTTTTAAAAAAAGAAATGGCCCATAAAGTACCAACTCTTTGTGGGTTTCCTCCATTACATGAACAAATATTCTGCTCTTTATGAGCATTTCACTCCGAATCATTTAATTTATGTTAAATATATAAATATTTGTAAGTAAAATTCAAAAAGTGTTGCACTAATATTTTTATGAAAGGGAAACTGGTAGGTTTTGTATTTAACATAAATTAAATATGTGAAAGCAAAAAAAAAAAAAAAAAAGAAATTACCCATAAATCTATGTCTTGCAAATGTATACTAGTAAAATAGTTTCAAACAAAATTAAACATTAAAATAAACTGTAATTTATACACATTAAAATATTTGTAATTTATACATATTTTGCAACTACTACTTTGTGTTTTCTCTGTAATGAATTTTTTAACTATTGAGAACTTAAGTTTTGTCTTGCAAATCTATACTAGTACAATAGTTTTAAACAAAATTAAACATTAAAATAAATGTTTCAAAAAGAACAAAAGTACATTTATCACTTGCGGTAATGTAACAAAATTTTCTCAACCATTATCAATATTTTCACAAAAGTATTAAAAACTAGCAATTGACAATATTAAAAACTAGCAATTTAATTAGTGACGACTTTTCTTGTCATTATAATCTTGAATAAATTAGTGATAACATTATGTCATCACTAAATTTTCTTTGATTTTGACTTAACAATAATGTCTTATTAAGAGCATTTGATTATTTTTAATGAAAGTCTGTTATAACCATAGAATTTGACTTTCGTTATTTTCAATTAATGATGTACTTTAGTGCTGCAATTATAAAAAATTGCAGGGCTAAAATATTTGCAAATTATAAAAGTATATTTTCACTTATATGTAATTAACAAATTTTGCCACCTATATTGATGAAAATTTGTGTTTTTGTACTAAAAAATAAAGATTAATACTATAGCAATGAAATCTATGCTTCAAACCAAATTAAAAATGAAAAAAAAGCATGATGATTGGTCTCACTACAAGAAATTTGATCATTAGTGACATTGGAGTGTTTGGATACAAAACTTATCCCAAATAATATTTCGCTTGCATCATAAACACATTTTCCAACCCACCTTTTTATATTCCCAATCACCTTTTTATCTCACATACATCACATCACAAAAAGTGCTACAGTAATTATTCCAAACTTGTGACTACTTAACTTAGAATGATTATCAGTTAATTTGATATGAAAATTTGTGCCCAAGTTTTTTGGATATTGTTTGAGTTATGGGCGAAATCATCTCCACTAGAATTATTTTAGTTGTGAATACCATTACTTCATTTTTTATTGTGCAAGATAAAGGTTTTCAGCGGAGTTGGTGGTGGAAACGGGTTTGAGAGATTGAGTTTGGGGACGAAGGTAAAGGTTTTAATTAGCTATAGTGGTAGGAGTGGATCCCCTTCTTCATCCACCTCTTCCACCGAGATTAACCCATCTAACTCCACTTCCTTCAACCACCAAAACGGTGGTCCTGCTCCCCACCGCATCGCTGCCGGAGCAAATAACTCCAACTCGATGCACTCCTGGTGGGAGTCCATATCAAAAGCCCACACTCGAATCCATCTCCTCTCCACTCTTCTCCCCGAAACCTCCTCAGTTCTCTCATTCCTTGCCGACTCCGACCGCCCTGCCCACTCCCTCTTCCTCTCTTCCGCCGCCTATTCTTCCATCTCATCTTCCCTCTCCTCCTCTTCATCCGGCTCCTACGACGACTCTCTTTGCCTGTGGCTATACGACACCTTCCTCTCCGCTGACCCCGAACTCCGCCTTGTTGTCCTCTGCTATATCCCCCTCCTCTCCTCCTTCTATCTATCCCGCATCCACTCCTTCTCCACCACATCCGCTATATCCCCCACCCCTAATCTCGCCGGCTTCGAAGCTGTCCTTCTTGTCCTCTACTCATCTGAAGTCAAGGCTCATTCGGGTATACCCGTGCTCATTTCAATCCCTGATCTCTCTCAACCTTCTCTTTATCACTCCTCTCGAAATCCCCCTTCGAATAAATCGAACCCCATTAACAATAACCCCTCGTCTCGGCCTCTAGTCGGCGTTCTATCGCCTCCTCTCGAACCCCAGATGGCGGTGAAGTCTACTAAACGAGCTTCCATTGTAGGCATTGCCCTTGATTGTTATTATAAGCAGATCTCGCAAATGCCCAGTTGGTCAAAGCTTGATTTTTGCAAATTTTCGGCAGATTGGGCAAGTCAGGATTGCCCTTGTAAATCTGATTTTGATGATTTTACTACCCAAAAACCTGATAATTTTACTGAAAGTAGCCATGGGCTTTCGGGTGACTCGAGGGGTCACAATGAGATTGAGGATGTTGTGGAAGAAATTTGGCATTTGCGAAGTGAGGGGAGGGATGACGAGTTGAGGTCACAGGGGGTGAGAATTCCGCTGCCATGGGAGTTATTACAGCCGGCATTGAGGATTTTGGGCCACTGCTTGCTAGGGCATTTGATTACAGAGGATGTGAAAGTAGCAACTTCAGTGGCAATAAGGAGCTTGTATGCTGGGCCTCCCATGACCTGAACCCGCAGGCCATTTTGGCGACTAGCAGTCTGATTTAGCTAGATAACAGGGCACGCGAGGCTGTTGCTGCAGCTGCAACTGCCAGTGCTACCTCCAATGCTAATACACCTAGTAAGGCTAAAAAGCCTGAGATCCTTTTGGTTTCTAAGTGATATCAAAAGTGAATGAGATAATTTGCTTTAATTCTTGAATGTGAGTTTGTATGTGGAATTATGTAGGTATAGGTGTAGATTATATGCGAGTAATGAGTAGCTTATTTTGAACTTGGAACTCAGCCTGAAAGTTGTGTATCATTATTACTGTGATATGAATAGGTGTTCCAATTGCTTATATTTGGACTTAAAAAAATATAAATAAATAAATCGAATGAATATGTAAGTTTTGATGATTATGTAGTGCTCTTGGAATATGTAGTTGTAACGTAATTAGGTACAATTATAGATTAGTATCAAAATTAAAAGAAGAAAACATATGTTTTATATGCAAACATTTTCTTATAAGAACTACAGCTACCATTTTATTCATTGTCTTCGAGCTTATAATGCACATTATCATTTTGTAGGGACATCATTGGTTTGTTATTGTCTTGCAGCTCATTATGCTGATGCTATTGGTCCCTGCTATGGAATTCCCAATTATTGTGATGTTTGGGTAAGTATATACTCCTTTCTATCTATGTTAGACTTGTTTCAAATGGTTGGGTCTTGTCAACAAAGTTTCTGTAAAAGTGACAATTTTCACTTTGTTCTAGGAGACATTTGCATATAAACAAGCTACAAGTGGTCTCTGATTTGTGTTTGATTTTCCTGCCAATTAATGAATATGATAGGAGTAATTTTCTTTTCCTTCCTTTTGGAAGTTTTTGCATGGTTTAGTTGAGTTGTTTGTGTGAGAGTAATTGATTCAGCTTCCTTTTTTTTTGCATTATTGTTTGCTGACTTATTGGCCAAGAGGGATCTCAATTAGTTTTAGGACCAAGAATTCCTTCTATAGTTTTCTAGTGCTAGTATTAGCTTCAAGTTAGCTTCTTAATGTCTCCTGCAGTCGACTGATTTTTGTTATTATTTGCAGCAATTGAACCTGTTGACAGAGGCTTCGGATTCGGATTTGGGTCTAGGATATTACAATCTACCAATCAAGCTACCATT
This sequence comes from Coffea canephora, assembly GCA_036785865.1. Classification (NCBI taxonomy): domain Eukaryota; kingdom Viridiplantae; phylum Streptophyta; class Magnoliopsida; order Gentianales; family Rubiaceae; genus Coffea; species Coffea canephora. Next base: position 10,727,103 of record CM071917.1, on the reverse strand, counting down.
TTCGCTTGTGGTACCCTTATACTCTCTATCTCCTTTTTGCTTCTTTTTTTCTGTTATTTATAGCCAATCCAATTCACTATAAATTTATACTTTCTAAATCATCCTAAAAATTGAAATGTTGCTATACAGCTACTAAATGCACTATGTATATAATGCATATGTAGGTGCACAGTGGTTAATGTGATTTAATAACTAAGACTAATTACTATGATTTTTTTTGTACTTTTTTGTGTTCTTGCTCCAGTTCATGACAATCTCAAATATGGCTGTGTTCCATTTTGTTTACTTTTCATTGTTGTTGTTTGGGAAGATTAAATTAACTGCCGTGTCTTCATTATGTTACTTGCTGCCCTTTTATGGACAACAAGTGATTTTCCAGCATAAGCCTATTTTCAACTATATATACTTGTCTAAATTGTGTTATGTTTGTAAATGAGACGCTCTTGTAATTTTCCAGCATATATGAGACCTTAAATTGTGACTAAGGCATATTTATTATAGATGCAGTGGCTGTTGCGATTCAAAAATAGCATAAGTTATTGAACCTTAATCCTTGGTCTGTGACAATATTAACATGTAATTTGCCAAAGAATTTAGTAAATGCTTGTTACTTTTGTTTTTTTATTTAGGAAATTTGAAGGCTGTTATACGTCTTTGATATTAAGAGTTTTCTTTGTCTGTGACAATACCTGGTTTTTACTCTCTATAATTGGTTCCTATGTGCATATTAAGAGCTATCTTTGCTTTTATTTTGTCTCTTATTCTGCTCTTTATGTAGTCACTATTTGGATGAGAGTTTAAATAAATGAGACTTTATTTTTTGTGAATCCTCATTTGATTTTCCTTGTCTCAAGTTTGTTTTGTCATCTACTAATAATTGTATTTTTCTATTGCAGATATATTGCACATTTTAGAGTTTTGGAAGATGAGTAGCCGAGGCTACTTATTAGCTCAAAAACTGGTTATAGTGCTATCTTATGCTTAGGAAATGTTTCGTATAACACAAAAATGTTTTGGGACTTGGATTCGTTTTGTACTGCTCCCTTGCCTTATATGATACAACTCATTCTAATACTACTTGTCAAACTCTTTATAATGTGATGTTGCACATGATTATGATATTGGAAGGATTATTATAATATTTTGGCATTTTCTATTGTAATGGGTGAATGTGTTTGTTATTCATTAAGCATTGTTGGTGGCTCCCATTTTTTTATATTACTCTAGCAAGAAATACATCAAACTACACAGTGACAAGATATTGCAACTGAATCACATTTCTCCAATGACAAGTGCCTATTGTCAGTAAATCAAATGTCTTTATTGACAACAATTGTTGTAATTGAATTAAATTCTATATTGACAACAATATGTTGTCACTGTTGAAAGGTGTTTAGTGACAACAAAATTGCTAGTAATTGGACCATATACTGATGACCATTGTTGAGTTTTAGTGACGATATTGTTTCATGCATCATTGATAAGAAGTCATGTTGTCACTAAACTTAAAGCATTTATTGATGAGAAAAGTTGTCACAAAAGCTCTTTATTCACTGACGACTTTTAAGTCATCAGTGTATACTTTTACCGACGGGCATTCAGTGACGACCCTGTGATGACCGAAAAGTTGTCAGTAAAATCCATTAGTGATGACTTTTTACTTTTTTGTGACAAGAATAGATTGTCACTAAAGGTCAAATTTCTTGTAGTGCTTGTCACCTTTGACCCAAATTCATTTCTATCATTTTAACCTTCTTGAAGCTTCATTTGAGCTTTCATTTACAGCCTTCCAGCCGTGAGAGTGAGAGGAAAAAGAAGAGAGGAAACCATTTCAATCCATCTTCGGTTTTGCTTGATTGAGTGAGAAAAACAAGATTCTAAACCGATTAAAGCTTCCTTTGAGTACTTAGGTGGTTGTGTGTTGGTAAAAGTTTGGAAGGGAAAGCTAGGGTTACTCTTGAAAGCAGCTTTAGTAAGGTAATAATACTGGTTTACCATTTTCTTACTTTTAATCTTGCTTAAGTTGGTATAGCACCCCAAATCTTTGGTTAATGATACTTATTTCAATGGTTTGGATGGATATGGGTTAGGGCTGAGGTTTTCAACTGTATTTCTTGTTGGGTAGATGGTATATGATGATTATAATCTTGTATAAGAGGTTGTGGTAGTGATTTAAGCAAGAAATGAAGAGATTTCCCTTTGAAACCCCAAATTCCAGATTTTAGTTTTTCACCTCCCCTGTTCTGACCGGTTCTGTTTGACTAGGTTGGAGGCCGAATTAGACTTAGAATAAAACATAAAAGTTGTAGGTAATGATGTTTTATATCTGCCTGTAAACTTTCAGGTCAAACTGATCACTGTAGTATGTGAAAAGACAAAAATACCCCTGACTGCCATAGGTAGAACTTGAGGGACAGTTTTGACATTTCACCAATCTGACTGCATCTGTTCACTCTGATCCGTACTGAATTAGCCTTTGGCCAAAACATAGAAGTTGTAGTGCTATGTCTTATCTTTCCAACGCCCCTAAAAATTCCTCAATCGAACTTCGGTAGCCTGAGTTATTGTCATTTAACCATAGTGCGGTTAGCTAACCTATTTATGAGATTCTGGTTTTGTACATTGAAATTTTGACCTAGCTACACTACGAACTGGACTGAGTGGTCTTCATCAAAGTTGTAGACCTTTCTTGTAGCTTCGAAATGGTATAAATTGGACTTCAATCCAATAAGCATAGCATCAGTTGTGTCCGTTGCCCAAAACAACGTCAAACTGTCTTTTGCTTTAGGACTTAAATTTCATTTTCAGACATTTTCCTAGCTTTAGTTTGTACTTGTATGACTTTGAGCCTATTGAACGGCTATTGAAATGAGATTATTTTGTGGGTAACTTTGGGATTGATTGAGGAAATGAATGAAGCTATAAATGGCTGGGAAATAGGTATATATAAAGGGCGTGCTACCCAAATTTACGCTCGAGAGCTAGGTAGATATACTTGCGACTTGAGTAAGGCTTGAGAGTGAATACCACTTAAACTATCTAGGATATTTGCATCTTCTTTTATCGAGGTATAGGAGTTAGAATTTGGCCGAAACTTGTACCCTTGGAAAAATGAAAATTACGACTAATAGAAATACGTTTTTTCTATTTCTTCGACTCAAATGGTATTTCAAAGTATAATTGCTTCAAAGTTTCAAAGGTTTAAGAGCGAGCCTGAATTGTTCGGTATTTGATAAGCATCGTGAATACTACTTAAACGAGTTGCATTTACTTGATTTTCTTGAAGCGAAACTCCTATGTTTCGAACTTTAGAGAGTTTTACATTCATAAATGATATTTTATCGCAGATTTGGACTCCAACCAAGGAGTTGGACCTGAATGTGACTTTTGAGAGGCACTAGACCTTTGGTGAGTGCTTCCAAATACCTGATTGAATTGGACACTGGTTTTCAATACTTGACCAATATGATCGAATGATATATGATTGGTATGATCAGGCAAGGGTGTACTTTATCGCACTTGCCCTAATGTGATATGTACTTGTTTATTGTTGCAATTGATTTGAGATACTTGTGCGTGACTTGTAAGTACTAAGCGGCAGTATGTACCACACTCGATCCGAGTGGGAGGTACCTCTCATTCCCGTTTTTGTACTTTTATATTGATTCAGTCAATTGCAGTGTTATCTCATCGACTTTTTAGGTACCCAAACCCCATTGGCTAGTTAATCGAGTCGATCTGGCAAGGGTCTGGTCGATTAGATAATGAACCATGGGTATCTAATGTTGTCGAGTGGAGTGTTATCTTCTCGACTAATCGGTATACTCGAGTATTACCACCAGTGTTTATCTTGGAGTTCGGGCCCGGTAAGGGTTTTGGTTGGTGGATGGAGATTGGAGTTAAGTGGTACTTTACTGGATTGGTTACTTTACTTGAAAGTTGACGGAGTGTCAACTAATATTTGATCAAGCTCTGGTGAAGCAATGGGAACTTGGCTCCTGAGAGCCATCTGTATCCTTATACTTGGAAATGATTATTGCTTATTGGATTATTGTTCTTTTGAAAACCAAAAGCACTTTATACTCGTTCATTGGAAATTTGCTACTTGAAGTGTTAGTGTTCACTTTTATGAACTTGTCATGCTCACTATTTTTTGCTACGTTGATACGTGTACCTTTAAATAATGGTCAACTTGCTATTTGGAACTTCACTGGGCTTTTAGCTCATTCCACTCCATTTGTTTTCCTTACAGGGGGTACGAGTGAGGCGTGAGACGTGTACAGATTAGCGTAGTCTAGTTGTTTTGAATTTTGGAATTGTACTCGCGCTAGCACCCGACAAGGGTTTTTTGTACTTGAATTGTAACCACTTGAAAGTATTTTAGTGTGTAGAAGCTTTGTATCTGGATTTGAGCATCAATGTATGTATGTATTAAGTTGAAGTGGGTGTGTTATTTATTTTTTATGGATGTACGTTATTTTTCTTTAGCTATAAGTGAGTGAGTCATGGCGAGAGTTGGGCATGTGACCCGCTAAACCCTGGGGTACGCCCTAGGGGAAGGTGGGGCCGTCACATTATTTATATGAAGTACATCCTTCCTACCTATTCCAAATTATCCTGTTCATAAATAAATTTTCAAATAGTCACAAATTATCGTAACCAATAAGATTCAGATTCCTTTCCTATGAATGTCAAAAGAAATCAATTGAGTCCCGGATTTTAAGCTTGATGGACTTTTAATTCAATTAAACAATTTTTTTCCTAATTTCAAGAATTTGTTTAAGGGAGGAAAAATTAGGGGATATTATAGATACTGCCTGAAGAACAATGGAAGAAGGAAGCGGAATACACTTCTAGATGCAATCTGGGCCTCAAATTTATGACTAGATTCTCCAATTAGATTTGAGGCAGAAGCTAGAGTAATGGATCTGCGAGGTAGATCTATGGCTGTCTAGCTTGGATCCAGTTGCGGATCCTTGTCGAGTGCCTCTACATAGCTTTAGTTGATTTCCTATTTCAATTGTATTTTCCTCTCCTATTCTAATTAGATGTGTTAGGTGTTCCTTATTGATAAGTGTGTATTTTAAGTATATTTTTTTATTTAGTTTTGAGGTATTTTATTCATTTTTATAACTAATTAACTAGGTTTTTAGTGAATTATGCATTTTGTGGTTTAAGTGTGAAACATTGCATTTCTATGGATTAAAATGGGAAAAACTTCATGTTTTTGCAGGTTTAATGATTCAAACATCAAATGGAGTGAATTGGAAAGATATTTGGATGATTATTGATGATTTGAAGTGATTTAAAGAGATTATGAAGTGCAAAATGTTCAAAAGATGAAATGCAAACAAGTGAAAAAGAAGAAATGTTTAACAGTTTTGATAACTTTTGGTATGTTGGCTATATCTTGAGTTACAAGTGTCTGATTAAGATGATTCTTGAGCCATTTTGAAGGTAAGACATAGTTCTACATTTCTTATGCAGACATAAAATTTCAGTCATGAGCTTTCCTAAATCAAAAGTTGAAATACAGTTGGTCATTTTGTTGTCAAAAACTGAAACAAAGGATTGACTAGTCAAAGATATTTTGATCATATCTTAGTTTACAAAGCTCCAAATTAGATGTTTCTTACTGAATTGAAAAGCTAACTCAAAGGCTGAAACTTTCATTTTCATACAAGAGGTCTATTTCAGCCTCCATCATTGAGAAAATATCAATTGAAGTTAGTGTAAAAATAGAGCAAAGTTGAAGACTGATCAGAAAAGTGCAAACTTGTAGGGGAGGCAATATGCATCCATAATACACGACCTTATTCAGGGTGTGTATTCTATAAATGTGTGTACAACTTGCACATCCACTTGTTCTGATTTTCCACAACTTTTCACAACTCAATTCTAGCAAGAATTTTGGCTATAGCTGTAAAGAAAAGCTTGGAGACTTGTAGAAGTATATTTTGGGAATCTTAAGAAGCATTTCACATCAAATTTAACAACTCATTTGAAGATTGAATTCATCTATAAATAGAGACTTTGGAGCTTATTTTCCTAACTTTGGAAGGCTAGAAACACTACCAAAATGTAGACTTCACTAGTTTTTCTTAGTTCATTAATATAGTATAGTTAATGTAGTTTATCTATCTTGTAATTGTATTTAGATTTGAACGAAGAATTAAGGAGCAAGATGGAGAGCTCGGAACTCATGTGATAAGGGTGACTTCCCTCCTATCACTTTCTCTTTTGTATTTAATTTCATGTTTAACTATATTACAAGTATGGTCTTTTCTTTCATTCTCTTCATGTTTTACTAAAGTTTATATTTAGAGTTTTGGATGAACTTTCCATATCGTGTTAGTGATGTTTAATTGGTTATTTGATGATATTATTTTAAGAAAGTTATTTAGCACTTTTGATTATCTAATCATGATTAACTTGCCATTAATTGTGATAATCTAAGGTTTTAAATTTGCAATGAGAATTGGGATGTAACATTAGTTCAAAGAAGTGCTAAATTTAAGGAGTACACTCACGAGAGTAGAGGTGCATTTTTGTGACTTTAATGGCTTGTTCCATGTAATTTCATAGTATAAATGAACTTCTAGTTAATTTCATAACCACGAGAATAGGTATGACTTAACTACAAGTATAGTTGATTCACTATGAGAATAGGTTTAACATACATTAAAATTACGCCATAACTAACCAATATAATAACATTCAATTAACCAGTAATTTCATTTACAAGAGTAGTGAGAAATTTCATAACCCTAGGAGTTTTCTATTGTTATTTTTATTACTTTTACGTCATGTTTGTAGTGTAAATTTAATCTCTGGTATTTGTGATAGTCTAAGTAATAAAGGAGTTCGAAAACCATCAGTAATTTACACTTATCAGTTAAGTAATTCATTGCTCGTGCTTATAAGCCTATAAATAGGCATATTTAGGGTCTTTTTGTAATCAGTCTTTATCAAACAATATATCAAATTTGGTTGGTTTTATCAATATTGAGAGTTTTCTTTCATTTCTATGAATTTTTGCTTCATGCTTGGGTTTCGTTCGTGGAATGATTCTCATATGGAAGTGTTTGTGTAACCTATTCACTTTTCACGCTTCTAGTACTACATCAGATGCGAGCTTTATACTTTCTACTAGTCCATGTGATTGAGCCGAACACATCACTATTAATGAATGATAAACTAGTCTCATGCCTAAAAGTTGATAGGGATATTCTTACTCACTACAAATTTTAAAAACCTTATTGCCCTATTTTCGCAAGTACACGGTTCACTTATTAGGTATAGGAATAATAAGTGTCGATCCCACAGGAGCTTAGAATGTGGCAATTGTGACAGCCCCACCTTTCCCTAAGGCGTACCAAAGGGGTTAGCGGACTGCCTGCCCAACTCTCACCAGGACTACTAAGACAGTTATATACAAAATAAAACATTCCGAAATAAAATAGCACGCTTATATGATTCAAAATCGCAAAATAGAAAACGAAAATCAGAACCGCAAAGGAATAGTGACTGCCACGTCACAACCCGGCTAGAAGCCAATCAAAAACAGATAATGTTATATAACTCTGGAGAATGAACATTTCCAAACCAAATAGGATACACGAACATGGTCAAACAGTTTTGTACACATAAGTTTGTAATTTACAAATCAAAAGGAAAATATTTGGATCAAAGTACATTTAGGGTTTTTCCAACCATCGAGGAGCTTTACAAAAGAATATATTAAAACTAGCTCAACTCGTGCTTCAAAACATCATAGTCTCCAAAAGGTTGTTCCCTGTAATGAAAACAAAATTTAACGAAGTGAGCTTTCGCCCAATGAGGTGCCATCACCCAGGCATTCAAGGAGTATATAATCACAGTGATACACAATTCAAATACGTTCATCAAGTGAGCACAACTAACACCACACAATAAATGAAAGAAAACGATACGGACGGCTCTCAAGAGCCCTTTTCCACTTTTGCCATACTTGATCTCACCTCATTGACGCTCCGTCAATGTATAAAGAGTAACCAATACCATAGACTCCACTTTTCTCCAATTTCCGTCCACCTCCCATACCTCTTACTGGGCCCGAACTCGCACTAGTTCAGAAATAGTAATACTCGAGTATACCGGAATTAAGAGTCTCATACCCAAAGATTCCACAAAACAGTCCCCATGGCTTGTCAATTTTCCTCGACCAAATCCTTATTGGCCCGAGTCAATTGACCACCAATGGAATTAAGCTCAGATGCAACAGTGAAAGTCGTTGGATACATGTCCAAACGACACCAATTCAAGTAAAATCAAGAGAATTTCAAGTGATACAGTAAACAGTCAAATAAGCCATAGAGTACGAGAGTGATAAAGTGCACCCTCGTCTCAACCAATATCATCAATAAACACAAGCATTCCAATCATAGATTTCAAGTATAACAAAGCCATGAAGTAACAATCATGTGAGTAGTACACTCACCAATCAAACAAAGAGATTTCACAAATTTCCACCCAATGAGCACCTTGGATCATGGGCATGCCTTAAAACATTCAAGAAAACACAATGAGACTCGAACACGAGTCATAAACCTAATCCACATACTACTAATGCAAAGGTAAAAGAACTTGAAAGTGAAACTAAGGAACACTTGGTGCTAAAGGTTTAGACAACCCCAAAGTCACTCATAAAATAATCTCATTTCAATAGCCGTTCTATAGGCTCAATGTCGTACAGGTACAAAATCAAGCTAGGAAAATGTCCGGAAATGAAGTTTAAGCCTTAAAACAAAAGATAGATTTGATGTCGCTTAGCGTATCGGACACAATCAAAACTATGCTTATCAAATTGGTGTGTAATTTATACCATTTCGAATCTAAGATAAAGGGCTACAATTTTGATGAAGACCACTCAGTCTAGTTCGTAGTGTAACCAGATCAAAATGTCAAATTACAGAACTAGAGTCTCACAATCAGGCTAGTTAACCGCATAATGCTTAAATGACAATAACTTAGGCTACTGAAGTCCAATTGAGGTATTTTCAGGGCTGTTGGAAAGCTAAGACATAGCACTACAACTTCTATGTTTTGGCCAAATGCTAAATCAGTGCGGATCAGGGTGAACAGACGCAGTCAAACTGGTGAAATGTCAATACTGTCCACCTATGGCAGTCAGGGGTAATTTTGTCTTTTCACATGCTACAGTGCTCAGATTTGGTTAAAATGTTACAGTCAGCTACAAAACATCATTTTCTACAATTTTCATGTTTTAACCTAAGGCTGATTCGGCCTCCATCATGGCCGAACAGAACCGGGTAGAACAGGATAAGTTGAAACCCTAACCTGGAATTTCCGCACCAAACCAGAAATTTTCCGCAACCAATCATATCCAACACATACAAACTCCATTTTACACTATAACAAACCATCAATCCATGACTAAACAATAATTACTATATAAAAATAGAAAAATCAATAATAAATCAAAAATCCATCAAAACTCCATTTCCAACCATCAAACCTACTACAAATCAACATAGTTAGCCACAAAAGCCACTAATAAACCATTATTAAGAACAAACTATGAATTTCTACACACCATACCTTGATACCAAAGAAAGGTAGTAGCTTAGGTTTCTTTCTTCCAAAACAACTCCACCACCTTGTATAATACTACTTAACCAAGGATTTTATGGAGTAAAGTTGAAGTTCTATGGTTGGATCACAAGATTTGTGCAAGAAATGGATGAAGTAGTTGAAGGCTTTCCTTTCTTTTTCTCCTTAAGAATTTCAGCCAAGAGAGATGCATATGAAGATGAATTTTGGGTCAATTATGGTTATTTAGTAAAGTTGAGGTAAGATGGTCAAGTCCAAGGTGGAATCATAGAGTGACACATGTCACCTTTTTTAGTTTAAACTTATCTCCAAGTCTCTCCAATGTTAATCCATCTAGGTAACCTTTAATTATCTCTTAACACCTAGTAAATTAATCCCGGTATACAAAACTTAATCTAATTGGCCGAATAATTCACACTTAACGCACTAGCGGGTCTCACGTCCAATAAACACTCCTAAAATCTCATGAACTAACTTATACTAGAAAAATAATTTAAAAACTATATTTACTCATAAAAATTATCTAGAAAATTTTCTTAATAAAGAAAATATAGAAAACGCATGCAAATAAATAAAATAAAGCCTAGAAAATAAGAAAATTTTGGGCTCTCACACTCTCTCCCCCTTGAAAGAATTTTGTTCTCAAAATTTCTCACTGTGGGCCACAAATAGCTCAGGATATTTCCTTTGCATCTCTTCCTCCACCTCCCAGGTAGCCTCTTCTATCCCATGATTGTTCCACAAGATTTTCACTAGAGGGATTTGTTTGTTTCTCAGCTCCTAAACCTTTCGGTCGAGCAACTGCACAGGTTTCTCCTCATAGGTGAGTGACTCGTCTATCTCAATCTCCTCCGGTTGCAAAATGTGGGTCGGGTCGGGAAAATACTTCTTAAGTATCGTGACGTGGAAGACGTCGTGAATCCTGGATAGACTTGATGGTAGTTCAAGTCGTATCGCTACTTTCCCAATTCTCTGGAGAATTTTGAAAGGTCTGACGAACCTCAGTTGAAGTTTCTTTCCTTTACCCGCTGTGACGCTTCGTAACGGTGTGATCTTAAGGAAAACACGGTCTCCAACTTCGAACTCCAAATCTTTTCTTCGATTGTCCGCGTAACTCTTTTGTTGGTTTTGAGCTGTTTGGAGTCTTTGTCGTATCAACTTGACTTTTCTCGTGCATCCTCCATCCATGGAATAGTTATTGGATCTAGAACGTTCCTTTCGCCTACTTCATCCCAATAGAGCGGTGATCAGTACTTCCTCCCATGCAGAGTTTCGTACGATGCCATTTGAATCGATGAATGGTAACTGTTATTGTAAGCAAATTCTACTAATGTCATATGTTAACCCCAATTACCCCCAAAATCTAGAATACAAGTCCTTAGTATATCCTCGAGAGTTTGAATTGTTCGCTCCGACTGTCCATCTGTCTGGGGATGATAAGTGGTACTAAGGTTGAGTTTAGTCCCCAAGGTCTCTTGAAATTTCTGCCAAAACCTAGATACAAAACGAGGATCTCGGTCAGAGACTATACTCATTGGAACTCCGTGTAGTCTTACTATCTCATCCACATACGCCTGGGTTAATTTATCCATGGAATACTTCATGTTTACCGGCAAGAAATGGTCCGATTTGGTTAACCGATCGACGATCACCCAAACGGCGTCATGTCCTCGTTGTGTTTGCGGCAAACCTGAAACGAAGTCCATTGTAATGTTTTCCCACTTCCATTCGAGTATCTCAAGGGGTTGTAACAATCCAGATGGTTTTTAATGTTCCACCTTAACTTGTTGACAGATGAGACATGTTTGCACGTATTGAGCAATTTCCTTCTTCATGTTGTCCCACCAATAGGCTCCTTTTAGGTCCTAATACATCTTGCTACTACCCGGATGGATCGTATACTTGGACCAATGAGTTTCCTCTAAGATCTCCTTCTTTAACATTTCATATTTGGGCACCACCACTCGGTTTCGGTATTTCAATACTCCCTCGGGACTTAGATTGAAATCTGACAATTGTCCTTTTTCGCCTTTCTCTCCCCACTTTCGTACCATAGAATCTTCCTTCTGAGCCCCTTTAATCCGCTCCAGCAGAGGGGACATTACTTTAACATTACCAAAAATCACCTTATGACTTCTAAGACAAGGATTCCATTCACAAACCGATTCTAACAGATCCCACTCCTTAATCATTAACCCCGCTACTTGAGTCTTTCGACTTAAGACATCGACCACCACGTTAGCTTTTCCCGGATGGTAGTTAATGGTGCAGTCGTAGTCCTCCAGAAATTTCATCCATCGCCGCTGTCTCATATTCAATTCCTTTTGTGAGAAGAGGTATCCAAGGCTCTTATGGTATGAGTAAACCTTAAAAGTTATCCCGTATAGATAGTGTCTCCACTTTTTCAGAGCAAAAACAACTGCAGCTAACTCCAAGTCGTGGGTTGGGTAGTTCTGCTCATGAGGTTTCAATTTCCTAGAGGCAAAAGATATCACATTCTTGTTTTGCATCAACACACACCCCAAACCTTCCCGCGAGGCATCGGTATAAATGGTAAAACTATCAATTCCATTAGGCAAAGCCAGAATCGGTGCCATGATTAATCTTTTCTTTAGCTCTCGAAAATTCGCTTCACACCTAGCATCCCACATGAAATGACCATTTTTCTTCGTCAGGTCAGTTAAAGGACCGGCCAGTTTGGAAAAGTCTTTAATGAAACGCCTATAGTACCCAGCCAACTCTAGAAAACTACGGATCTCCGTGGGATTTTTTGGCCTCTTCCAATCAGTCACAGCCTCTACTTTCGCCGGGTCAACAGAGATGCCCTCTTGGGAAATTACATGCCCTAAGAAAGAAATTTTTTCTAGCCAAAACTCACACTTACTAAACTTGGCGTACAACTGATGCTTTTTTAGGGTTTGCAAGACGATTCTTAAGTGCTACTCATGCTCCTCACGAGTCTTTGAGTAAACCAAGATGTCATCAATAAATACAATTACAAATCGATCCAAATAGGGATTAAAAATCCTATGCATCAAATCCATGAAGGCAGCAGGGGCATTGGTCAGTCCAAAGGGCACTGTGAATTCAAAATGCCCGTATCTAGAATTGAAGGCAGTTTTTGGTATGTCCTCCTTCCTAATCAACAATTGGTAATATCCTTGTCGAAAGTCTAATTTCGAAAAGACCACCTCCCCTTGCAACTGGTCGAACAACTCATCAATATGGGGTAGTGGATATTTATTTTTAACCGTTACATTATTTAACCCCCGGTAGTCTATACACATCCGCAAACTCCCATCCTTTTTCTTCACAAACAACACAGGGGCTCCCCAAGGAGACCCACTCTCTCGAATAAAACCCCGCTCCAAAAGATCTTGTAACTGCAACTTTAACTCCCTAAGTTCGGCAGGGGCCATCCGGTATGGGGTTTTAGAGATAGGTGACGTCCCTGGTAACAACTCAATTTTGAATTCTATCTCTCTCTCCGGAGGTAGGGTTACTAATTCATCAGGAAATACGTCTGGATATTCCTTCATTACGTGCACATCCTCTACCTTCAATTTATGTAACGCTCCCACTTCTCCCTAAGTCAAACCAAAGGGAATCCGCGGAACGCCTACCCAACTCTCGCCAGGACTCAAGAAATTTCTGTTCAAGCTTATAGCGGTGTTAAATGTCAACAACTAGATAATATAAATACACTTAGTGCGGAAGCGTTCAAACTTAACAATATTTAACAATTACCCAATCCTTATATCAGTTTTTCATAATACAGCCCAAAATATACAGTGGCCAAATGTCTAGTTAAAAGAATTGGAACCCTATTACAAGAGTACACAAGAGGGAATTTCCTCCGAATCTCATTCCAAACCCAAATCCTGTTAAGAAAAACAAATTTACAGGGTGAGCAAAACGATCGTGAGGCCAAGAATAGACATGCAAGTACGTTGTTCAAATAACAATTCCAATTTAACAAGTAGAACAATAATATTTCAATAAATAACAATTCGAGCGAGAAAAGTAAACAGAAACAATTCAAGGATATAGGAGCTCTCTGGAGCTATTTTCCACTCGCGCAATCACGAACCTCTACGAGTTGACACTCCGTCAATCGGGTAGGTTTAGTCAGTAGAACTTCACTTATCATGTCCCCTTTCACCTTACATACCCCTGTATCGGGCTCGCCTGTCTTTTGTTTGAGGCGATACTGCTCGAGTATGCCAAGCGAGATCTCTTACTAGATCAAACTTTTATTTTTCCCATGGTTTAGCAAGGAGCTCGACCAAGCCCATGCCGGCTCGAATCCAAGGATGACCAATGAGATTTGGGCGTCTCCCAAGCATGTTCGGGTGTCGAGGAGATTCACTCCAACGACGCATGCAGCCATAGCATACCATTTCAAGTCATACAAGCATGTGACATATTCAAGCAATTGAGATATTCAAGCACTTCAAGTACGAGTTATTTATTTCAAGCGAGAACGAGTGCGATAAAGTACACCATCGTCTCAAATTTTAAAATCTCAAGTATCAATAACAAGTAAACACGTATCGAGTTCACAGGAGTTCAAGTAAACATGCACTTGACACTCACTAAGTAAATAAGAAAAAAAGGGAACTTAAAGTTCAAGCATCCACCGTGGGATCCTCTTGAAGGTTCTCATGTGAGTCTGAGTAATTAATAATGAACAATCACTTATAAACCCCAATTATTAAGGAAGATTACACACTTGTACGATCTCAGAAAATTTCACGAAAATGAGCCTTAATTATTCGTAAATCGATGCTCAAAAGTGAGGTTATAAAACACAAGAGCAATCAAGTTTTCATCTTTGAAATCAAGTATAAAACGTCCAAGTAATATCGAAGGATTAAGGAGAATTCGAAAAACTCCATTTCCTTAAGATTCGGAAATTTCAGTTTTGATATGAGATCTTGGAAAAATCGTATCTTACTCTCTATAAGTCCAAAATTGGAAAACCTAGTACTGTTAGAAACTACTTCCAAAGTGATAAAAGTTTCTAGAATACACTTTTCCATGATTCCAAACGGAAGGTATTCAAAAATTCAGCTCAAAATTTCTGTTCTAGACTATTGAGGCAGTTTCGGGGTAGGTTGGTTTTTCGCCAACTTTGAAAATTCGGCAAAATTCACAGAATTGGAACTAGCCTCTAAAATTTGGAACTCTATTAGATTTGTAATCCAAGTTTAAAATGGAAAAAGTGGAATGAGAATTGAAGTTTTGAACACCGAGATATGGTAGCTCAAAGTTACCCAAATTTCTTTGTTAAACAAGGGTTTTCCAAAATCAAGTCGTGAACTTTGGAAGTTTAGTTGAACAGCGAAACGGACTCAGAATGGCACCAAAATTTAACAGTATAATACTACCATATAAGGACTATTTCTCTGCCAAATTTCATGGATAAGTAAGCACGGGAAGTTGATTAACCAAATCACCCAAATTCCAAAAATTCCAAGGCAAATCTGCCTTGTGAGTTTCGTTTTCCGTTTTCAAAACGTTTGGCTTACAAAGTACCTCAAACACGGTCCATTTGCATAGAAAATATCTAAGAGATCCAAAACAAAATTTGTGGGTGATTAACACCAAGAATTTCGAGTACAAGTCCCAAACCAAGATTAGTTAAGGATTTAGTCCAAAATGAGGAATTTCCTCATTGAGTCAGTTTCAAACTTTGGTCCCAACTCACTCAATTCAACTTAGAATTGAGCGGGGTTAGTGGCGTTGGAAAACACATTCATAAAGCTACAATTTCTTAGAAGAAACCATTTTCAAAATCCATCCACAACTAGCCCACATTTGAGCATCAATTTGTAGTTCATGTTCTGCCCTGTAGTGAACCAATGAAACAGGACAGCAATTTTTAAACGAATGGTTTGGCTCACTCAAGTGGAACTAGAACGTGCATTTTATACATTTGGAAATCTGGGAATGTCTAGTTGCCAGTGCTCAAACGGCACTTGATTTCGACATCGGAGTAAAAAGTTTGAACTGAAACAAGATGACTGCCTGGGCAATCCAGGAAAATTTTCCAGTTCTGCCAAACTTTGGAAATCAACACATTTGACCAACCAAATCATGTTATTTCTCAATGAAACTTTCTACACCATCCATATAACAAGTATACATCATAACAAGTCATTAGAACCTCAAAAATTCGTACCAAAGTGCACGAACATGGCAGGGGTAAAATGGTCACTTTTGCTCATTGCACCATCCTTGAGTTTCTATCAACAACCCAACATTATTCCACTAATATAAGCACTAAACCAACATTAATTTCATCATCATTCACCAAATCAGTCCATCCAAACCAAGTGGGAGTTCATAGGGCCCACACAACAATTTTTCAACATAACCAAGCTACCCATATGCATGCATGAGTTTAAATGAGCACTACTACTTCCCTAGAGCAAGATTTAAAGAGTTGATCGTCACTTACTCTCCTAGATGTGCAAGTTAGAAATTTTTGGTCCTCCTTGCACAAGGAAACCCGCGGATGGTAGCTCCTTTTCTTAGCTAGGTGTGTAGACACCAAACTTTTTTAGTATAATTTCATTTACTATTTATTTTTTATTTTTATTTTTATTTGTCATGTTAGTTTTTATTTACTTTTAGTTTTTATTTTTATTTTAAGCCATTTTAGCATAAAGTTTATCGAAAAATGGAAAATCATTCATAAAATATGCTTTCATTCATTGTTATTTAATTTTTTTTTTAAAAAGGGGGGGGAATTAGCATTTCATTCTTTTTATGCCTAGTTTTGCTTAGTTTTTATTTATTTCAGTTATTATTTTTCTTTATATTTTGTTTATTACTTAACTCTGTAAAAAAAAAATGCTGTTTCATGCAATAGCCATCGGATGGCTGAGGTAAAGGCATTGAGCTGGGTGGTTTGTGACCATCCAGATGAGGGTTAAGAGATTCATGATAATATAAAAGGAAGGGAAGGAGTGCGTGAGAGGGGAATAAGAGATGACGGCTGAAAGGCAAAAGTGAAAGGGAGAGTGAGTGTAAGACGGCTGGGAGAGTGAAGGTAACAGCGAGGGTTTTGAGAGAGAGAGCAAGAAACCAGAGAGCTGAGGCAAGGCTGAGAGTAAAAAGAAAACTGGAGGTTTGCGGCTGGAAGCAAGGATAGATCGAGAGAAAGAGGGAGCGAGAAAAGAAAAAAGGGAAGGAAAGTTTCGGGAAAAGAGGAAGAGCAGGGAAAAGATATCTTCATCGTGAGGGGTGGCGGATAGAAAAACAGGAGGAGCAGGGAGGGGAGCCGTAAGCTGCAAAACAAGAAGGAAAAGCAACGGAAAATAGGAAGGTTCGACGGAAGCGGAAAAAGAGGAGGAAAGGAATCGCAGCCGCCATCACGTCTTCAGGATCTGCCATGACCGTCCGCAAAGCTTCACCAAGAAGGCACCCTTACAACATCATCTCAACTTCCTAAGGCGTTTAAGGTGATGTAGTTCGCTTTACTCTTGCCATTCAAGTTTAAATCTTGGCCAAGTCTAGCCTGCGTTATTCTTTTCATTTGCTGCACATTTCTTGCTCACCGTGTGCGATGATAGTTCAGGTTTTATAGCACAAATTTGATATTAAATGTACCAAGATTGAATCTTGATGCTTGGGGCTCCATAATCTTCCTGTTCTGGTCTGAAAACTTGATGTTTTGCTTGGATTTTGTTACCTGGGTTTGGCATGAATCCTATAGCAGCGAAATTGCAGAAATTTTATTTCCAGTTTGCATGTTCTTTCTTTTCTGAATCTTGTGTTTGCATCTGAAAGCTTTTATGTTGAGAAGTGAGAAGAGTATTTGGTAATCCTGTTGTTTGGGTTCTAATTGTACTTAGATGAAATTCATGCGTGAGAATCTGCTCGTCTGCAACCAGGTCGAAGCTTTCGGTTTGTTGTAGCAATGTCGATAAAACTGGAGCTTTGAGTGGCTGAAATTCTGGTCTGGTTGGGTTTTTCTGTGGGGTCTGCTTGCTGTTTAAGGATGATGCCATTGTATACATTTGCTGCATTTTTACATTTCCTTACGTTCGGGAGATACACGTGTTTGTAGTGTTTCCTGATGCATGAAATTTCAGGTATCTTGTGCTGCTTTGTGTGTGTTAGTGTTTTAATCTATCCAATAAAGGACTTTAACAATGCGTTGCTGTTAAGATGATGGTTGGGATCCTTGTTTGAATGATGAAAAGTTGTATTTCGTTCTCATGTTTTGCTGTTTTTCTTTCTTCACGAAACACTCCCACAAAGCTGGTTTTCATGTCTTGATAAGTTGCTAAAGAAAATTGCAGAAGGAAACCTTGAATGAATGCAACCTGGAACGAACCTTGAATGGGTTATTAGTTTGCATGTTTAATCCAGTGTGTTATGATGGTTTTCTGGAATCTAACGTAAGCTCTCCAGGCCGCTAATAAGCTTTAAAGTTACCGAGAGACTCTTGCTGCACTTTGTTTCTTTCTTTTTGCTGTTATTTCTTTTATCTTTGGCAGGCACCAATCCAGTTTTTCTGCCTTAATTCTGCAATAAAAGTATAATATTTGGCTTGGTTGATGATTGGAAGTTGTGCCTTGTGGTAGTTTGATTCAAAAGATGATGCTTGTTGATGATCTATTTGGTTAAGTATGCTGCAGAGGAAAGGAAACCAGAAATGAGAGAGTTCTTCCTGAGAATTGTACTTTGACCCCTAATTTTTCAACTATTTCTCAAAAGGCCCAATTATATTCTAGTTTCTTGCAATCAGATCCTAGAGTAATTGCATTTTAACCATTGCTTGACCCTTTTCTTGCTTTTGCACCCTTGGTGTTCCCAAAATGCTTCAATTGGACTTGGGCGATTGGTTAACATTTATGATTGGGTCCTTGGTAGTTTTCCATCTTAGTGATTTGACCAATAATTTTACTCTCTTGGAAATTAAGCATCTTTTGACTACATTTAAGTCGCAATTGGGGAAGAATTTGGTGGTTTGTTAGTACCTCTTTTGAAGTTTCTAAGGTGTTCTGAGTTTCCTTTTTACTTTTATTCTACTTATCTTTAAAGTGGTGCATTAATCCCTGGCTTTGATGGTTTTAGCCCAAGTTATCTCTTTCTTTGGAGACTTTAGCCCAAGTTAAGTCTTGTTCACTTTACTAACATCACAAACGGGGAGGTATAACTTCTTTTATCCTTTTTTTGTTTCTCCTCTATGTGATCCAACGTGCTAAGTGAGAATTGCATGTCTGCTTTGCTTTCCTTGCCTTTCCTTAATTCCTTTCATTTATTTCATTTATTTTTACTTTTATTAAGTTATTCTTTTATGGGGTATGTGTACACCTCTTGGCTTGTAATAGATAGGGCTTGGAGAGCATTTTTATTCATTTTCCCTCTTCCCCATTTGTTTTAGTTAGCAAATGTAATAGTTAGGGCTTTAATTGCCTTATGTGTCTTGCATGCTTAGTGGTTACGTGTTAATTTGTTTTATTAGGTTCTTGCATTTAGTCGAGCATGCTAAGTGTTATGTGCTACGTGTTTATAGGTGATTGGCATGTCTACTTGCTTTCTATAGTCGTAAATGAATATGATGGATGAGTGCACGTCACCACACTAGTCCAACGCTAGTTGTGGCTCATTGTCCCGTTTTCCACTAATCCAACGCTAGTAGGAATTCATAGATATGGGCTAGTCCAACGCTAGACCCAATAGGCCGTCCCCTCTCGTTGGTACATACTTGCATGTTTCACTATATTTCATGCATTTTTCTTAGTTTTCTAGCATTTGGCATGATCCTCCAATCCTTTCCCCTTCATTTTAAGTTTTTGCATCCTCATGCTGGTTATAGGGTACATTTGCATGAGAATCCCCTTTCGATAAGGGAAACAAGCGAGTGTGGCTACAAAATAGCCTTAGCACGCTAGTTCTCTCTTCTAATCAAAGGAAAAATCGAAGTCGTGAAGTTAGGAGTCATTCCCGTACCCGACTTGATGCATTCCTCTAGGTTCATACATTCTCATTTTTATCATATCACTTCCTCACCTTTTTTATCCACATTTTCTCATTACTTATGTTTTTCTCACTCCACATGCCATGTTTGCACATTTTATTTCTTTTTCTATCACTTGTTTATTTTTCTACCTCACAAATTGCACCCAATTGCACTTATATGTATCTACTATCATATTTTCATCCATTTGCACACAAACACCTTTATTTTCTCAATTTGCACACATGCACTTGTCTTACATTTGAACACATGCACGTTTTCTTACATTTTCACACTTGCACTCATACTTGAGTCTTCATTTGCATCATTCGCGACCTCTATGAGGACTTTCCTTATTGGCCACCACAACTCATGTGGTTGGGACCAAAAAACCTCGTAAAAGACATTTTAGATTTAGGATTGCATTTCTTTTTCATATCCATTAGTCACATCCAACATGCAACACATATTTTGGGTAGAAGAAATAGGAAAAGTGGGGCTAAGTCACGCAACTAGCTTTGGCTAGGGTAAGGGAGTGCCTTAGGCTTTGCCTTTGCCTTCTCCCTTATCAAATGTGACCCCCGATCCCTTTCTTTGGTTACGTAGACCTAAAAATTCTTTAAAAAGGGTTTGTTTACTTTTCTCTTTCAAAAAAAAAAAATCACTTTTGGGTGACTTGGTACACCCTAACTCTATACCAAGTGGCGACTCCTTTTCTATATTTTTACTTTCACACGTTCACATACATATCCTACACACTACTTTCACACATTTCAAAAAGTGGGGTGCGACAAGGTGTAATCTCCAAGTGTTGAGTTAAGTGTGGTCAAATTTTGGTAGAATTTGGTGATGTTTTGTTGAAGAAATGAAGATGAAAAAATGGAGAACTTTGAGTTGTTTCTCTTCTCCCTTGGCCGGCTGGTATGGAGTGAGGAGAGAGGGAATGTTTGATAAATTAAAGCTTCCAAGAGAAGCTACAATGTGTGGCCACAAATCACCCAAAAGTCAACTCCCATTCCCGCGCGCACGCACGCATTTTATGCTCTATTTCTTTCGAGTTTATTTCACTAGTATACTAAATCTCTAATGCACTTATTTTCATATAAATATTATTCACTCTTAATTGTCCCAAAATAAGGGTCTAAAGTCCCTCAATTAAATCACGCGTGTGAAAACGCGTATTCCAATTTAAGGGCGATAAAGTGAAATTTCCAAAAAATTCTTATAATGATGGTACTAATAACAATCACTTGAATATTTAAGCATAAAAATACCTATTTTAAGACCATTGTGTGAGTCTCTAAATTTTCAAGTTTATTGTATCATCGAATCGATTATTGACTCCAATCGCGTATTTACTATTTTCACTTAACGAGATTCCAAAAATTAAATTTTGAGACAAGTCTCTATAAAAACATAATGAAGCTATAGACCCATGTAATTAGGTCTAAAGAGGTTAGAAAATAATATTCGGATCAAACGGGCCATTAAATATTTAAATAAACTCGAAATGAAATTTAAAATAACAAATTTTTGTGAGTCCTCACATCCTCTCCCCCTTAAGAAAATTTCGTCCTCGAAATTTACCTTGATTGGTAAACAGGTGTGGATACTTTTCTTGAATTGCTTCTTCGACCTCCCGAGTCGCTTCCTCTAACCCATGGTTGTGAGAACCCGTAATTTTCTTAATTTCTAGGTTTTATTCTATCTATTTAATTGCATGCTTTTTTGCATTTTCTTTATTAGAAAAATTTTCTAGATAAGTTTTATGAGTAAATATAGTTTTAAAATGGTTTTTCTAGTATCGGTTAATTTTTGAGAAATTAAAATCGTATACCGGACGTGGGACCCGCTAGTGCGGAAAGTTCGGTAAAATTCGGCCAGTTATGTTACGTTTTGTATACCGGGATTTATTTACTAGGTGTTAAGAGATAATTGGAGGTTACATAGATGGATTAGTATTAGAGAGACAAAGAGATAAGCTTAAGTAAGCAAGGTGCCAAGTGTCACAAACCTATTGCAAGTTGGACCTTTGACCAAGACCATGATTTCTTCTTCTTATCTTGACCAAACCTTTTGTTTTCATCATTTATTCTTCTTGTAAGCATGATGCACGAAATTTTGAGAGAGAAAAGGGAGAGAAAACACAAAAAAATTCAGCCTTGATCTCTTGCTTAAATCATTAAGAATCCAACGAAAAATCCTAATTTACACCGATCAATCTTGAGGTAAGCTTTGAGAGAAGCTTTTGGTGAAGTTTTAGAAGAAGAAAATATTTCATCCCTCTTGATTTGCTTGTCACCTTTGGGTTTAGAGGTAAAGAGTTGAATATGGCAAGAAACTCTCTCTCTACTTCAAATAATTGTAAATTATGACTTGTGATAGTTAATGTGGTGATTTTATGGAAGATTTCATGATTTTGGTTGAGATTGGTGAATTTTCATATTTATTCATGATTTTTGTATTTTCATATGATTAATGTTGTGTGGCCATGGATGATGGTCTAGAATGGGTTAGAATGAATCTTTGGTATGATAATTGTAATGATTAGTGGAAAATTTCTGGTTTGAAGCAAAAATTTCCAGATTAGGGTTTCCATTTTTCCCCTTCTTCCTGGCACTGTTCCACCTAGTTAGAGGCCGAATTGGCCCCCCAAAACATGAAAGTTGTAGGGAATAATATTTTATAGTTTCCTGCAAAATTTCAGGCCAATCGGAGCAACGTAGCCTGTGAAAAAACCGAAATACCACTGCTGCCCTGCTTCTACCCGAACATGTTAATCAGCTTCTGTAATTGGTGGTTTTGACCAGGAATACTACTGATTTGGTTTTTAATGCCTTCTTAAGACTTATAGCCTTGTATCTTAGCTTTCAAATGGCTTTCGAATCACTTGAATTGGAGTTGTATATACTGAGATATGACTGAATGAATCAAGACTGCCACAGTAAACTTAGAATTGAAAAATCTGGAGTTGTTTTGGTAACTTTGACCTAATTAGGGTAAGAACTGGACTGAGTGGTCTTTATGAAAGTTATAGCTCTCTGTCTTAGCTTTGAAATGGTGTAAATTCCACCCTAATCCGATAAGTGTAGCTCCAGTTGTGTCCGTTCCGCTAAATGACATCAAAACTGTCTTTTGGTTTTAGGGTTTATAATTGGGGCTTTTCTAGGGTTTCTTTGTTGAGATACCATTTGGCTGTTTTGAAGGGTATGGTGGCTCTAATTAAAGGTGCTTGATAGTTTGTGATTGGGTGTTGAGGTTTGGTTGGAAAAGTAAAGAAAGACAAGGGGAAGTGCTGTCCAAATGTTTGCAGGAGCTTCTGTGCAGTCTCGAAAGAGTTGCTATATCTTGATGTAGAAATGTCAGAATTGATTTCTGTTTATTGCATTTTAAACTAGATTCATAGGACTATAAACCATGTTACTTTAAGACCCTATTTCTATCTGTCCAATTTATGGTGATTTTTCAAATTGACTGAAATATTGCACCTATTCTGTCTTCCACTGGATAAAGCAGCGACTTGCGACTTGAATTTGACTGACTTGCATTCCGAGTCTTACAATGGTGTTTTCTGGAAAGTTATAGCCCTCTGAATATATTTTCCAACGGTATAACTTTTACTAATTTTAGACTTACAAAACTTGAGATATGATTTTTTCATATAGGGTTGCACGAAACTGGAAAATCCTGTTTTTCTAGTATTGACCTTACTTTCATTTTCTACTTCAAATTTGGAGTTGGCCAATCACTGTAGGTAGAGTTTTGAGGTTGTTCATGCCTTTAATACTAATTGTTACCTTTTCACTCCGAGATCACCTTTTTGCTTTGCATTAATGGTTCTTTTGACTAGGCATATGGCTCGTAACCAAGTCTCACTTGCGAATTCCATACTAGGTCTTGGGAGTCGAGTCTTAAGTGTTTGCCTTGATTGTTCTAGGAGGTGCCGACGATTAAAGCCACACTTGGGAAGGAAACTTTTGAAGTTATCCTTATTTGAACTGGTGAGTGTACCACTCCTCTCATTTGTTGCTTAACTTGATTTCTGCACTTGCAATCTGTGATCTGAATGACTGAACTATCTGTTTATTTTGTTTGAGACGAGGGTGTACTTTATCACACTCGTTCTTCTGTCTGTTCATATGCCAATTTTTTGTGTGAATCTGAATCTGTTATCTGTATCCGTATCTGTTATCTGTATATGTTCTGACGTCGTTTGGAAGATTGTATCGAACGACCTTTCTGTGGCCTCTGAGCTCAACACCTGTGGCTAGTTACTCGAGTCGGGCCGGCAAGGGCCTGGTCGATTAGATAACGAACCATGGTAGTCTATTTTGGGATCTTTGGGTATTGAGACCCTTGATTCCGGTATACTCAAGTATTACCATTTCTGAACTGATTGGATTTCAGGCCCGGTAGGGGTATGTGAGATGGAAGGAATCGGAGAAAGTGGAGTCTACGGTATTGGTTACTTCTTTAACGTTGACGGAGTGTCAACTATTATTTCGATCAAGTTTCAGTGAAGCAAATGGGAATTTGGCTCCTGAGAGCCACCTGTATCCTTCATATTGTGGTGTTCATTTATTTCTCGTATTTGATGTGAATAAGTGCCTTAAAAGTCATTTCTCATGATTTCTACTGTTTATAATTTTGGTACCTCATTGAGCTTCTAGCTCACCCCGTCCCGTTATTTTTGTTTTCCTTACAGGGAACAATACTTTTGAACCATGATTTTGAAGAAAGAAGTAGAGTGAGCTCTAGTTATTCTTTTGTATAGCACATCTGTAGTTGAAACCCTAATTGTACTTTGATCCCTCGTGAATATTCCAATTTGTATTGCTTGTTAAACTTTTAAACCTTTTAGTGTTTGTATTTATTAAAGAGATTAACCATGTAAATTAAGTGTACTTGTTGAGATGGTACTTTTACTTGGCTGGATGAACACTTCTGGTGTCTGTATGGTTTGGTAAGTTTTATTTTGGCTTGGTGGTCTCTAATTGCTTGTTTTCTTTGGATTCCGGTGCGCGATTGTAGGGTTTTAAGTCATTTGACTCCGTAGTCCTGGCGAGAGCTGGGCAGGCGGTCCGCCGAACCCTTTGGCCCGCCTTAGGGTGAGGTGGGGCTGTCACAATGGTTCTTCCAGAGAACTTTTACTAGTGGTATCTGTTTATTGCTCAATTCTTTCACCTTTCTATCCTGAAGCTTAACCGGTTTCTCCTCATAGGTCAAGGTTTCATCGATCTCGATACTTTCCGGTTGTAAGACATGTGAAGGATCTGGATGATACTTCTTAAGCATAGACACATGGAACACATTATGAATTCGAGATAGACTCGGTGGCAATTCCAACTTGTACGCTACCTGTCCCACGCGTTGGATAACCTTATAAGGCCTTACAAATCTCGGTTGTAATTTCTTC
Organism: Coffea canephora; assembly: GCA_036785865.1. Lineage (NCBI taxonomy): Eukaryota > Viridiplantae > Streptophyta > Magnoliopsida > Gentianales > Rubiaceae > Coffea > Coffea canephora. The sequence goes on along the minus strand of CM071917.1, from coordinate 10,702,099 downwards.
CCCTTTCCGGACATCAAATTTACTTTCAAAGGCGTGATCTTAAGAAACACTAGATCTCCAACCGCCAATTCCAAATCTTTCCTCCGATTATCTGCATAGCTCTTTTGACGGCTTTGCGCGGTTTAAATTCTCTAGCGTACCAACTTTACCTTTTCATTAGCTTCCTCAATCCAAGACACTGTAGTCGGGTCTAAGATCTTCCATTCACCGACTTCATCCCAACAAATCGGAGACCTACATTTCCGACCGTAAAGCAGTTCATACGGAGCCATTTGTATAGAGGAGTGGAAACTATTATTATAGGCAAATTCCACCAAAGTTAAAAGCTTACTCCAACTTTCCCCAAAATCTAGAACACAAGTCCTTAACATGTCCTCAAGGGTCTGAATTGTCCTCTCAGACTGTCCATCGGTCTGAGGATGATAAGTGGTACTAAAATTTAGTTTAGTCCCCAACACTTCTTGCATCTTTTGCCAAAACCTTGATACGAATCTCAGGTCTCTATCAAACACGATACTCACGGGGATTCCATGTAAACTGATGATTTCATCCAAATACAGTTTAGCTAACTTCTTCCAATGGGCGCTTCATGTTAATCGGCAGAAACTGAGCCGATTTGGTCAGTCTGTCCACTATTACCCAAATAGCATCATGGTCTCTTTGTGTCCTCGGTAAACCTGATACAAAATTCATGGTGATATTCTCCTATTTCCATTCAAGTATCTCCAAAGGTTGTAAAAGTCCTGATGGTTTCTGATGTTCGGCCTTAACTTGTTGACAAACTAAACAAGTCTAGACAAAATGAGCAATTTCTCGTTTTATATTATCCCACTAATACAGACTCTTCAAGTCTTGGTACGTTTTATTCCCTCCAGGGTGTACCGTAAACTTTGATCGGTATGCCTCTTCCAAAATTTCCTTTTTAAGCCCTTCATCTTTTGGCACTACTATCCGATTCCGAAACCTTAATATACCCTCTGATCCAAAGTTAAAATTCGATTTTTCTCCCCTGTTAACATTTTTCATCCACTTTTGCACTTCGGCATCCTTTCTCTGAGATTCTTTGATACGCTCCAACAAAGTGGAGTTCAATATAATATTCCCTAAAATTACTTTTCTTGGTTCAAGTCTAGAATTCCAATAACTAACTTCCTCTAGCAAATGTAATTCCTTAATCATCAATCCGGCCACTAGTACTTGTCGACTCAAAGTATCGGCCATTACATTGGTCTTCTCTGGATGGTACTTTATAGTGTAATCATAACCTTCCAAAAATTCTATCCACCTACGTTGCCTCAAATTGAGTTCCTTTTGAGAAAACAGATACTTAAAGCTTTTGTGATCAGTAAAAAGCTCAAATGTCACTCCATATAAATAGTGCCTCTATTCTTTAAAGCAAATACCACTGCTGCCAACTCCAAGTCATGAGTCGGGTAATTCCCCTCTTGTGGTTTCAATTTCCTAGAGGCATACGCTATCACTTTGTTATTTTGCATCAAAACACATCCAAATCCTTCCTTAGAGACATCTGTGTAAACCACAAAACTATCCTTTCCATTTGGTAGAGCTAATACCAGGGCCCTGATCAAGCGTCTTTTTAATTTCTGGAAACTCTTTTCGCACTTCGGACTCCAAATAAACTTCCCACTTTTCTTTGTCAACTCAGTCATAGGTCCAGCAATTCTAGAGAAATTCTTAATGAATCTCCGGTAATACCCTACTAGTCCAATAAAACTTCGAACCTCAGTAGGATTTTCTGGTCGCTTCCATTTTGAAATAGCCACAACTTTAGTTGGATCCACTTTAATCCCATCCTTAGAAATTATGTGTCCCAAGAAAGTCACTTCTTTTAATCAAAACTCACACTTGCTAAACTTAGCATATAACTGGTGCTCCCTCAGGGTTTGTAAAACAATTCTCAAATGTTTCTCATGGTCTTTCACATTCTTAGAATACACTAAAATGTCATCAATGAAGACCACCACAAATTGGTCCAGATAAGGTTTAAAGACCCTATGCATTAGATCCATAAAAGCTGCAGGAGCATTCATTAACTCAAATGGCATCACAGCAAATTCAAAGTGCCCATACCTCGAGTTAAAAGCAGTTTTGGGTATATCCTTCTCCAGAATCCTCAATTAGTAATAACCCTGTCTCAAATCCAGTTTCGAGAAAACTACCACCCTTTGCAATTGGTCAAAAAATTCATCAATGTGGGGTAATGGGTACTTATTCTTAATTGTGACATCATTCAAGCCTCTATAATCTATACATAGTCTCAATCCCATCATTTTTTCTTAACGAACAAAACTGAGGCTTCCCACGGAGAATCACTTTCTTTTATAAAATCCCTTTTTAACAAGTCTTGCAGTTGCAATTTCAACTCCTTTAATTCCGCTGGAGCCATCCGATATGGCGTCTTAGAGATAGGTGCCACTCCTAGAGTTACATCAATGTTAAAAGCTATTTTCCGTTCCCGGGGTAATGACTCTAATTCTTCGGGAAAGACATCTGGAAAGTCTTTCACTACAGGCATGTCTTCCAAATTCACCTTATCACTAGGGGTGTTAATAAGAAAAGCCAAATACCCTTGAGCTCCTTTACTTAATAATTTTCTAACCCGAATCCCTGAGATAAGTGCAGACGAAATCAATTTACCCCTTACATCTAACTTAAGGGTTGCCTCCCATGGAATGTACAATTCTACATTTTTTGTTCGGCAGTTCAACTGGGCATTATAATGGGCTAGCCAATCCATTCCTAAAATCACATCATATCCCTTAATTGCTAAACCTATCAGGCTGGCCAATAATTTTCGTTCCCCGACTCAGACTTCACAATCCCTATACACCAGGTTGGCAATTAAACTTTGATCCCCAGTAGGTGTTTTAACTTCCAAGTCATACGGTAGCTTATTTGGTTTCAGGTCTATTCCACTCATGAAGTTAGAGTTAACAAAAGAATGTGTTGCACCCGAATCAATTAAAACTCTAGCTAAACGATGAAATATTGGAATTGTACCTTCAACCACTTCGGTCACCTCAGGAGCCTGCTGATAGTCTAGTGCGTAAACCTTAGTCGGCACTTTCGATCGACTTCCTCTAGTACTGGTCTGCTTAGAGGTTGATTTTCTAGCCTTTGGGTGTTACTTCCCATTTTTTGTGATTTCGGACAATTCACGACCTGATGTTCGACACTACCACAAAACAAACACTTCCCCGACTTTCTCCAGCAGTCATTCTCAGAATGACTGGGTTTCCCACAGTACCCACAAGTAATTTGAGGGGTCACAGCCGAACCAGTAGAAGGCGCACCCCTAACTTGAGTTGGCGCACCACGACCTCCTCTAGATAGAGCTCCCCTAGAAGTTCTAGTAGTCCTTGTTCCTCCGGCTCATTTTCCCATTTTGGAAGGTTGTGCATTCTTACAAGCCTGCCGCAGGGCTAGAAAAGTGTCTCTTTCTACTGTGAAAGTCTCTCACTTGCAGTCTTGCACTCTCAACCCTTTGTGCCTTCTCTAAAGCCTCAGTAAATGTAGAAATTTGGGCTGCGGCCAAGGCCTCCTGAATTTTCACATTAAGTCCTTGTACAAACTGTCTAATCCTCTTCCGTTCATTGACTACTAGTTCAGGAGCATAATTAGAAAGCTTAGTGAATTTCCTTTCATATTCTGCTACACTAAGGGCTCCTTGTTTCAGTTTGATAAATCCATCCTATCTCTTTTCTTGAATCAAGGGTGGAAGAAACTTTTCATTGAATTCTCTCGTGAAGTTCTCCCTGGTCTAAGGGGCTTGAGCTCTCTCCCATTTCCCTTTTATCACATCCCACCAAGCACGAGCTACTCCCTCAAATTGGAAAGCAGCAAAATTCACTCGCCTATCCTCAGTGTAGTCTAAAGCGGCGAATATGTTGGTCATCCTCTCTAACCAATTCTCCACTATTTCAGGGTCGGGTTCACCAAAAAACTTAGGCGGGTTGAACTTTAAGAACTTCTCTAAGACTCTATCCTCTCCTCTTTCCTGTCCCCCAGGTTGGTTAAATGGTCCAGGACCTTGTCTATCAGTTCAGCGTTCTAGGATATCAGTCATTCTATTAATGGCAGCAGCCACTTAATTACCCTCAATATTTTCCTGTCCTTGGGTCGGTCCAGTTGCCGATCCCTGGTATTCCCTATGAGGTTGGGCCTGTCTAGTCCCTCGCCCACGGCCTCGACCACTTCTTAGCCCTTCCATAATCTAAGCGTGTCTAGTGCAAGAAATAAATCAATTATGTGATGAAAAGTAGAAAGTAGGAACCAATCAAGAAAACATTGAAAATAACAATAATTTATATTCATTAGCATGTCAAGTTCATACAATTAGCAAGTCATGGGGCAGTCACAAAAATATAGCACACAGGTGCCACAAGAGTACTTTTAGCCACAGAAAGCTAAAGTAAAAGCAAGTGCCTCAAAAATAGACCACACAGTCATGCAAAATACAATGGCCTCAGCACTCGCATCACCCCAACTAATCCTAACTGTACTGGTCAAAAGATCAAAAGGTCAAGTAGTCAATCACTAGGGCCTAGTCCACAGTAGGACTACCGGGCGGAACCTCCTCCGGATCCTCCTCCTCCTCAGAGCTCTGGACTACATCCATCACCTCATCCACTAGCCTAGTAGCATCAGTCAGGATTCCGGAAGCCCGATCACGGACCTCCTCTCCTAATCTAGTAAGTCGAGCCCTAGTACTCTAGAACTCCTCACAAACCACAGCAGATGTGGTCACCTCGCCCTCTAGTACCTCCTCGAGCTCAGCAAACCTTTCGCCCTGAGCACCTACCATCTGTCTAAGCTCATCCACCTCAACTTGTAAATCCCGATTAAGATCCACCAACTGACGACGCTAGTCGTCCAAGGCCAGTACAACGTGGTTTGGATAGGCAAAGGTTACCTTACAAGCACATCGGGGTATCGAGTAGCAGGCGAGTAGCGTACATGAGCTCCCTCACCTAGAGCTCGGTAGTAAATAGGCCTAGGAGGCTCTACGTGACCATTAGCATGGCCATTCCCATTAGCTGCCAGGGTTCCATTTTTGTTTTCCATCCCTGCAAAATAATCACACCTTTCGGGTTAGAAATTTAATCACTATCTAGTTCGGATGTCGCTTATGCATGCCTAACCCAATTACTAGCTTGTCCTAAGTACCTCTTAAGGTATGACTTAGTCATTCCAATTCAAATCTTAAAGGTAAGGTATCTAACATGTTTCCCATATAGTCCTCTAACCTAGCGCTCTGATACCAACTGTGACGCACCCACTTCTACCTAAGGCGAACCAAAGGATATCCGCGGAACGCCTGCCCAACTCTTGCCAGGACTCAAGCAATTTCTGTTCAAGCTTATAGTGGTGCTAAATGTCAACAACCAGATAATATAAATACACTTAGTGAGGAAGCGTTCAAATTTAACAATATGTAACAATTACCCAATCCTTACATCGGGTTTCCATAATACAACCCAAAATATACAATGGCCAAATGTCTAGTCAAAAGAATTGGAACTGTATTACAAGAGTACACAAAAGGAAATTTTCTCCGAATCTCATTCCAAGCCCAAATCTTGTTAAGGAAAACAAATTTACGGGTGAGCAAAATTCTCGTGACGCCAAGAACACACATGCAAGCACGTTGTTCAATTAACAATCCCAATTTAACAAGTAGAGCAATAATATTTCAATAAATAACAATTCGAGCAAAAAAAGTAAACAGAAACAATTCAAGGATATAGAAGCTCTCAGGAGCTATTTTCCACTCGCGTGATCACGAACCTCCACGAGTTGACACTATGTCAATTGAGTAGGTTTAGTCCATTGAACTTCACTTATCATGTCCCCTTTCACCTTACATACCCATGTCTCGGGCCCGCCTATCTTTTGTTCGAGGCGATACTGCTCGAGTATGCCAAGCGAGATCTCTTACTAGATCAAGTTTTTATTTTTTCCATGGTTTACCAAGGAGCCCTACCAAACCCATGCCGGCTCGAGTCCAAGGATGACCAATGAGATTTGGGCGTCCCCCAAGCATGTTCGGGTGTTGAGGAGATTCACTCCAGCGACGTATGCAGACATAGCATACTATTTCAAGTGATACAAGCATGTGACATATTCAAGCAATTGAGATATTCAAGCACTTCAAGTACGAATTATTTATTTCAAGCGAGAACGAGTGCGATAAAGTACACCATTGTCTCAAATTTCAAAATCTCAAATAGCAATAACAAGTAAACACGTATCGAGTTCACAGGAGTTCAAGTAAACATGCACTTGACACTCACCAAGTAAACAAGAAGAAAAGGGCACCTGAAGTTCAAGCGTCCACCGTGGGATCCTCTTGAAGGTCCTCGTGTGAGCCTGAGTAATTAATAATGAACAATCACTTATAAACCCCAATTATTAAGAAAGATTGCACACTTGTGCGATCTCAGAAAATTTCACGAAAATGAACCTTAATTATTCGTAAATCGAGACTCAAAAGTGAGGTTTTAAAACACAAGAGCAATTGAGTTTTCATCTTTGAAATCAAGTATAAAACGTCCAAGTAATATCGAAGGAATAAGGAGAATTCGAAAAACTCCATTTCCTTAAGATTCGAAAATTTCAGTTTTGATACGTGATATTGGAAAAATCGTATCTCACTCTCTACAAGTCCAAAATTGTAAAACTTGGTACCGTTGGAAACTACTTCCAAAGTACTAAAAGTTTCTAGAATACACTTTTCTATAATTCCAAATAGAAGGTATTCAAAAATTCGGCTCAAAGTTTCTGTTCTAGACTATCGAGGCAGTTTCGGGGTTGGTTTTTCGCCAATTTTGAAAATTCGGCAATTCGGCAAAATTTAGAGAATTGAACTAGCCTCTGAAATTTGGAACTCTATTAGAGTTGTAATGCAAGTTTAAAATGGAACAAGTGGAACGAGAATTGAAGTTTTAAGCGCCAAGATATGGTAGCTCAAAATTACCCAAATTTCCTTGTTAAACAAAGGTTTTCCAAAATCAAGTCATGAACTTTGGAAGTTTAGTTGAATAGAGAAACGAACTCGGAATGGCACCAAAATTAGCTGTATAATACTACCATATAAGGACTATTTCTCTACCAAATTTCATGGATAAGTAAGCACGGGAAGTTGATTAACCCAATCACCCAAGTTCCAAAAATTCTAAGGCAAATCTGCCTTGTGAGTTTCATTTTCCGTTTTCAAAATGTTTGGCTTACAAAATACCTCAAACACGGTTCATTTGCATAGAAAATGTCTAAGAGGCATCCAAAACAAAATTTGTGGGTGATTAACACCAAGAATTTCGAGTACAAGTCCCAAACCAAGATTAGTTAAGGATTTAGTCCAAAATGAGGAATTTCCTCATTGAGTCAGTTTCAAACTTTGGTCCCAACTCACTCAATTCAACTTAGAATTGAGCGGGGTTAGTGGCGTTGGAAAACACATTCATAAAGCTACAATTTCTTAGAAGAAACCATTTTCAAAATCCATCCACAACTAGCCCACATTTGAGCATCAATTTGTAGTTCATGTTCTGCCCTGTAGTGAACCAACGAAATAGGACAGCAATATTTAAACGAATGGTTTGGCTCACTCAAGTGGAACCAGAATGTGCATTTTATCCCAATGGAAATCTGGGAATGTCTAGTTTCCAGTGCCACAAACGGTACTCAATTTTGATATCAGAGTAAAACGTTATAACCGAAACAAGATGACTGCCTGGGCAATCCGGGAAAATTTTCCAGTTCTGCCAAACTTTGGAAATCAACACATTTGACCAACCAAATCATGTTATTTCTCAATGAAACTTTCTACACCATCCATATAACATGTATACATCATAACAAGTCATTAGAACCTCAAAAATTCGCACCAAAGTGCACGAACATGGCAGGGGTAAAATGATCACTTTTGCTCATTGCACCATCCTTGAGTTTCTATCAACAACCCAACATTATTCCACTAATATAAGCACTAAACCAACATTAATTTTATCATCATTCACCAAATTAGTCCATCCAAGCCAAGTGGGAGTTCATAGAGCCCACACAACAAGTTTTCAACATAACCAAGCTACCCATTTGCATGCATGAGTTTAAATGAGCACTACTACTTCCCTAGAGCAAGATTTAAAGAGTCGATCGTCACTTACTCTCCTAGATGTGCAAGTCAAAAATTTTTGGTCCTCCTTGCTCAAGAAAACCCGCGAATGGCAGCTCCTTTTCTTAGCTAGGTGTAATCTCCAAGTGTTGAGTTAAGTGTGGTCAAATTTTGGTAGAATTTGGTGATGTTTTGTTGAGGAAATGAAGATGGAAAAATGGAGAACTTTGAGTTGTTTCTCTTCTCCCTTCGTGGCTGGTATGGAGTGAGGAGAGAGGGAATGTTTGATCAATTAAAGCTTCCAAGAGAAGCTACGATGTGTGGCCACAAATCACCCAAAAGTCAACTCTCCTTCGCGCGAGCACGCGCGCGTTTTATGCTCGATTCCTCTCGATTTTATTTCACTACTGTACTAAACCTCTAATGCACTTATTTTCATATAAATATTATTCACTCTTAATTGTCCCAAAATAAAGGTCTAAAGTCCCTCAATTAAATCGTGTTTGTGAAAACACATATTTCCAATTTAAGCGCGATAAAGTGAAATCTCCAAGAAATTCTTATAACGATAGTACTAATAACTATCACTTGAATATTTAAGCATAAAACTACCTATTTTAAAATCATTATGTAAGCCTCTTATTTTCCAAACTTATTGTATCATCGAATCGATTATTGACTCCAATCGCGTATTTACTATTTTCACTTAACGAACTTCCAAAAATTAAATTTTGAGACAAGTCTCTATAAAAATATAATGAAGCTATAGACCCATATAATTAGGTCTAAAGAGGTTAGAAAATAATATTCAGAACAAACGGGCCATTAAATATTTAAATAAGTTTGAAATTGAATTTAAAATAATAAATTTTTGTGAGTCCTTACAATTTATCGGTGGGGGTATTGATTAGAAAGGCTAAGAACTCTTACTGAGTAATTTCTTAGCCCGAATACCCGAGATCAAGGCATATGAGACTAACCTATCCCTTATATCTAACCTTAAAGTCGCCTCCCCAGGAATACGAAATTCTACCACCTTACTCTTACAATGAAATTGAGCATTATACCTGACTAACCAGTTCATGCCCAAGATTACATCATACCCCTTAATGGACATGCTTATCAAATCCCCTAACAATTTCCTCTCTCCTACCCAAACTTCACAATCCTTATAAACCATACTGGTGATCAAACGATGATCCCCCGTAGGAGTACTAACTTCCAGGTCATAAGGTAAACTAGCAGGTTTTATATCTATTCCGCACATGAAATTGGGGTTGACAAATGAATGAGTAGCACCGGGATCTACTAAAACTTTCGCAAATCGGTGGAATACAGGAATCGTACCTTCTACAACTTCCAGAAGAATCGGGGACCTGTTGTGGCCCAGTGAATACATTCGAGCCGATACCTTAGGTTTAGTCCCTTCCACCTTAGCCGGTTCGGAATTGGTCCTCGTCTGTTGCTGGCTCCCCCTTCCATCTCGTGATAGGACCGGACAATTGGTAAGTTGGTGGTCTGCACTTCCGCAGCGCAAACATTTTCTCTCCTTTTTCCAGCAATTGTCCTCTGTGTGGTTTGACTTTCCACAATACCCGCAGGGTCCGCAAGATGCAGAAGCCGAGCCTCATTGGAAACCTCCTCTTTGACCTCTCCCAACTTGGCCACCTCTTGACGAGGCCCCTCTTGACATTCCCGGCATCCTTCCTCCTCCCGTTCCCTGTCCAAACTTGGGAGGGATACTCTTATCCCCCTGTCCCGAACTACTTCCAAAAAATCCTTGCTTTTTCGCCTGGAAGTTTCTCACTTGTAACCGGACATTTTCTACTCGTTAAGCCTTCTCCACTGCCTCACTGAAGGTGTTAATCTGGGCTACAGCTAGATCCTTCTGGATCTCCACGTTCAGGCCCTGGACAAAGCGTCTTATTCTTCGTTGTTCGGTTATGATGAGTTCGGGAGCAAATTTGGACAGTCGAGTGAATTAGCTCTGGTACTCGGCTACAGTCTGGGTCTCCTGGTGAAGCCGAATAAACTCGTCTTCCTTCCGTTCTTGAACCAGAGGAGGGAAGAATTTAGCGTTGAACTCCCTCATGAAGTTCACCCATGTCCTGGGCGTTTGTTCTCGGTCCCATTTCTGTCTTATTACGTTCCACCAAGAATGGGTTGCCCCTTCCAGTTGGAAGACAGCAAAAGTCACATGTCTCTCCTCCGTATAATGCAGGGCAGCAAAGATATCCACCATCTTTTCTAACCATCTCTCGCCCACGTCTGGATCTGGCCCGCCAATAAACTTCGATGGGAAAAACTTCTAAAATCTTTCTAGGACCCTATCCTCACTTTCCATATAATTACCAGGGTTTCCAGGGTTGGGATTAGGGTTTTGACCTTGTTGCTCCACTATATGAGCTAACAAGTCGGTCATTCGTTGGATGGCGGCGGCCACTTGCACGTTTGGATCGACCCTAGGTTCAGGGTTTGGTTCAGACGTGGTTCCCCTAATACCCCCTTCAGTCGTGGGTTGCCTAATTCCATGACCACAACCACGTCCACTACGGGTTCCCTTCATTGAAATTACCCAATCTAGGGTCGCAACATAAAGTTAGCATTAAGAATAGATGGAAACATAAACAAGGAACAGGAGCTACTCACAAACCAAACATATATATACACATAACACACCCATATCAAACAAGTTACACAGTCACAGTTAACCAAATACAAACAAAGAAAATTCCATGAGATAACTGAGTCATCAAAAGTGATATACACAAAGCTAGTCCAAATACACAAAATGGCTAGCTAACAGTTCTTCTCCTGAACTACTCCTCCCACGGAATCAAAACTTAACTCAAAAGAACTCTAGCCTAGTTCCCTACTGAGCCCACAGACTCTCCCCCTTGGCTAGAACTAGGGGTGCTCCCCTCTCCAGGAGTTCCATCACTAGGAGCCTCCACTTGCGCATTGGTGCCAATCACATCTTGGATTAGCGCCTCGTACTCATTAATAATGCCGCTGGAACGGTCTCTAACCTCCCGGACCACATTAGTAAGACGGGTGTTCACCACCTGCAACTGCTTCCTCAGAGCATTCGTGCGCTCTTGCTCTATGGCTATGTCTCCTTGGAGCTCTCTAATCCGATCAGCTTGCATCCTTATGATGCCCCTCAGTCTAGGCGCCTCAGTGTGATCTCTAGTGGCGGCACGTCTAAGTCTCCTCCTCTCATCTGGTACTGCCACGACCATATGGTCAGCATAAAAGTAATGCTGGCAACGCTTACAGTGACGGGTCCGGCGAGCAGTATACCAAAGCCGGATCAAATCTCCCGGCCTCTCCTGGTAATCAATGACCCGTGGGCGCCTCTGAGGTGGCTCACCTCTGCCCGCTCCACTGGTTCCTGCCATAACCTACAAGGATAGCAAAGATTTACATCTTAGACAATATAATCACACTTAACGGCGTCTTAACACAGTCCCCATAGGTCCTAAGAAGCAAAAATCAAACTTGCCTAAGTCACTTCTAACCTAGGCTCTGATACCACCTGTGACAGCCCCACCTACTCCTAAGACATACCAAAGGGGTTAGCGGACTGTCTGCCCAACTCTCGCCAGGACTACTAAGACAGTTATATACAAAATAAAATGTTCTGGAATAAAATAGCGTGCTTACACGATTCAAAATCGCAAAACGGAAAACGAAAATCAGAACCGCAAAGGAATAATAACTGCCTCGTCAGAACCCGGCCAGAACCCAATCGAAAATAGATAACGTTATATAACTCTGGAGAATGAACATTTCCAAACCAAATAGGATACACGAACATGGTCAAACAGTTTTATACACATACGTTTGTAATTTACAAATCAAAAGAAAAATATTTGGATCAAAGTACATTTAGGGTTTTTCCAACCATCGAGAAGCTTTACAAAAGAATATATTAAAACTATCTCAACTCGTGCTTCAAAACAGCATAGTCTCCAAAAGGTTGTTCCCTGTAAGGAAAATAAAATTTAACGGAGTAAGCTTTCACTCAATGAGGTACCATCACCCAAGCATTCAAGGAGTACATAATCACAATGATATACAATTCAAATACGTTCATCAAGTGAGCACAACTAAAACCACACAATAAATGAGAGAAAAGGATACGGACGGCTCTCAAGAGCCCTTTTCCACGTTTGCCATACTTGATCTCACCTCATTGACACTCCGTCAATGTATAAAGAGTAACCAATACCGTAGACTCCATTTTTCTCTAATTTCCATCCACCTCACATACCCCTTACCGGTCCGAACTCCAACCAGTTCAGAAATGGTAATACTCGAGTATACCAGAATCAAGAGTCTCATACCCAAAGATTCCACAAAACAGTCCCCATGGCTTGTCAAGTTACCTCGACCAAATCCTTACTGGCCCGTGTCAATTGACTACCAATGGAGTTGAGCTCAGAGTCAACAGTGAAAGTCGTTGGATACACGTCCAAACAACACCAGTTCAAGTAAAATCAAGAGAATTTCAAATGATACAGTAAACAGTCAAATAAGCCATAGAGTACGAGAGTGATAAAGTACACCCTCGTCTCAACCAGTATCATCAATAAACACAAGCATTCCAATCATAGATTTCAAGTATAACAAAGTCATGAAGTAACAATCATGTGAGTAGTACACTCACCAATCAAACAAAGAGATTTCACAAATTTCCGTCCAACGAGCACCTTGGGTCACCGGCACGCCCTAAAAAATTCAAGAAAACACAATGAGACTCGAACACAAGTCATAAACCTAATCCACATACTACTAATACAAAGCCAAAAGAACTTGAAAGTGAAACTAAGGAACACTTGGTGCTAAAGATTTAGACAACCCCAAAGTCAGTCATAAAATAATCTCATTTCAATAGCCATTCAATAGGCTCAATGTCGTACAGGTACAAAATCAAGCTAAGAAAATGTCCGGAAATGAAGTTTAAGCCTTAAAACAAAAGACAGTGTCGCGCCCCATTTTTTGATAAATAAGTAAATGGTTTGGAAAAATGTATTTTGTGATTGGGAAGTGAATCGTGATTTAAAAGAAAAATGGGTCTAAATGGGACTTTTGAAAATGCGACGATTTGACCCAAGAAAACTAGTTCAAAAAGGGTTTTTTTTTTTTTTTTTTTTTTTTTATAAAATGGAGTCGCCACTTGGTACAGAGTTAGGGTGTACCAAGTCACCCGAAAAGTGAATTTTTTAAGGAAAAAAGTAAGAAACCCTTTTGAACGACTCCTAGTCCACGCAAACAAAGAAAAAGGTTCGGGAGTCACATTTGACGAAGGGGAAGGCAAGGATAAAATCCAAGGCACCCCTTCGACCTAGCCAAGGCTAGTTGCGTTGATTTAATCAAAGATTTTCTTGTTTTAACCAAAGAATTTATTACATTTGGATGCGCTACATGAATGCAAACCCTAGACCTAGGGGTATTGGGGAAAATTTCCCTTCAAAGGTTGAGTGGTGCCAATCACATTAATTGTGAAGCCCGATAACGATCCTTTGAAGAAGTCACGAATAATGCAAGTGGGATGCAAATGAAGGAAATGCATGTATGCAATGTGAAGGCATGAGTTTGAAAAAGTAATAAAAAACAAAGATGCATAAGTGAAAATGTGCACGTGAGCGGGCAAGGTATGGTATGTGCGATGGTAATATGAAGTGCATGTGTGCAAGTTATGATAAAAAGTGCTAGTGTGCAAGTGAAGGGATAAAGAGATGCACGTGTGCAAAAAGTGTTCGTGTGCAAGTGAAGGGATAAAAAGGTGTACGTGTGCAAATGGGAGGAAAAGTGTTATGATAGAATGGATGCATGAACCTAGGGAATTCATGCATAATGGGTACGGGGAGACCTAAATCGTGACTCAATTTGCCCTTTGATAGAGAGGATACAAGCGTGCTAAGGCTTAGAAAAGCCACACTCGTCTATATCCCATATTCAAGGGGATTCTCAAGCAAATGAACCCTATAACTAGCATGAAATGCAAAAAATCCTAAAATGGAGGGAAAAGGGGTTTGAGGAGCATGCCCAATGATAAAACTAAAGAAAGTTGCATGATATGTGGTGAACAAGCAAATGATGCACTAATGAAAAGAAAGGAAAAAGCCTATTGGGTCTAGCGTTGGACTAGCCCATTCTATGAATTTCTACTAGCATTGGACTAGTGGGAACGGAACAATGAACCACAGCTAGCGTTGGGCTAGTGTGGTGACGAGAAAGGGGGCCACAACTAGCATTGGACTAGTGTGGTGACGTCCATTCATCCATCACATTCATATAAAAAGCGAGTAGACATGCGAATCACTTATAAACACGTAGCACATAACACTTAACATGCTTGACTAGATGCAAGGACCTAATAAAGCGATTAAACACGTAACAACGAAAGCAAGCAACGAACTTATTACATTTGCTAACTAAAACAAAAGGGGGGAAAGGAAAAATGGACAAGAAAGCTCACAAGCCCTATCTATTACAAGCCAAGAGGTGTACACATACCCCATTTAAAAGAATAATTTAATAAAAGCAAGAATGAATGAAATAATGGTAATGAAAGCAAATTAGGCATGCGATTTACACTTAGCACATTGGATCACATAGGAGAGACAAAAGGGATAAAAGAAATTATACCTCCCTTGAAGCACTAATGGAGTGAAATCAACTTATTTACCCTCCAAAATAATAAAGGAGTCAAGGTGCCAATTTATTTGATAAATAATCACACAGGATAAAAATAAACATGAATTTGAATCAATTAAATCATGTCAACAACCCACATTTAAGAAGTCAAGAGAAGAAAGGACTTGATTGCAAAAATTAATAAAGTCTTGGGGTCAAAATTAAAGAAAAATAAAGTACAGGGGCCTATTCGCAATTAAATTAGGGACCCAATTGAAAAAGGTTGAAAATGTCCAGGGCCACAGTACAGTTAAGGAGAAATTCAGGGACTGACTTGCAAACTTGCTTTCTGGTTTCTTAATGGATCAGGCCATTGGGCCATTTTATTTGTTTGTTTGGGCCAAAGCTTCCTTAAGCCCGATCAAAAAATCAAAGAAACAGATGGGCTGGCCTTCACTTTCCAGCAATGCAAATCCAACCAAAAGAGTGGGCCTCACCTCTTAAGCCCAAACACTTATTTCATTAAACCAAACAAGATAAACAAATCAATTAAAAATTATTAAACCACAATTATGACCTACAATCAAAAATTAATCTACCCACAAAGTCACATGAAATGTGCCAACAGAAAGTTAAACTTAAAAGAGCAAAATTAGTTCAACTCTTCCAATTTTGGGGCCCGAACAGAATTACGGGGAACTTGGGGGCCAGAATGCGATTTTGAAAACTTTTCCAGGCAAAGCTCACGAAGAAACCTTCTACAGCCTTGTTAGTGTCTTTCTTCTGCAAACTTTTATACCGTAGCTTCGCAACCAATTTCACAAGATTTCATAAACGGGCAGGGAACTAAACATTAAACCACAAACTAATGCATAACAGCAATTATATGCATCACATGAATGGGATACACCAGAAAGGGATAAAACTACGAGTTTCATTTGAGCATTTCACCGAACAGCTGTGGGGCATTAAAAACTTAGCCAATTCTTTGTTCAATTGGAAGTTATTCAGCCCAAGAATTGGTAAGAAACAAAGAATTTCGGTCCAAACAATCACAGAAAAGCACATATGTACCAAGATTCATGAGTAATTAGCATAAAAATTGAAATAACAATTTTCAGGGAAGACACACTTTGAAGGAAGCTGAAATACAGACGGAGGAGTTACCTCCCAAGGGTCATCTTACGGCGGCGGATTCGCAGGCAGCAGCGGTAGAATTCGACGAGGTGGCGGCGGCTATGAGCGGTGACGGTTCCGGTTGTGGCTTCTTCCAAATTTGTCCTTCACTTTGCCGAAACTTTCTTCCTCTAGTTCTTTTGCCTCTGCCCGAAATTCCTCCTCCAAATTCCAGATTGCAGCCGCAGCTTCCTCGGTTTCTTTCTTTTCTTGTTCACTCAGCTCCCCACTTTTCAATCCCTTTCGGTTGTTGTTTATGAAGAACCCATCTGCCATAACTCCCCTCTCTGTTTTCCCTTATTTTTCCCCCATCAGACCCTCTCAATTTTCTTTTTCCGGCCTTTTTCTTCCTCTGTGTTTTTGTTCCTTCGTCCGCTCAGCCAGAACCTTACTCTGTTTTTGGCTCCTCTCTTTTCTCCTAATTCATCCGCCTCTGTTTTTTCCTAGCCTCTGATGAAGCACCTCCTTTTCACTCAGCCACCCCCCTGCCTCACGAAGCTTTCTCTTGCTTTGTTTTTATTTTTTCCATCCCTTTCTAGCCGACCCCCCCCAGGCTCGCCGTAGCTTTTTCTTTTTCTTTTTGATCTCTCCCTGTTGTTGCCATCACCTTTGCTTCCCCAATTTTCCAGATTCCCCCTCTATTCCTCCTCCGTTTGCTTGCTCGTCCGAACCTCCCTCCATTGTCTCTCGGTCGCTCCCCTCTCAGCCGACCTCCTTGCCAATCCTCTCTGCCGCCCCCTTTTCTTCCTTTTTTCTTTTTTCTTGCAAAACCAACTCCCCTACAAGTGTCTAGACACCTCACCTATGTGTTGTCAAAACAAAAGAGACACTTGTCTCACATGCAATCTTCCATTTGTTATTTTTTCTTTCTTTTCTTTTCATTTTCTTTTCCTTTTTCTTTGTTTTTTCTGAAATTTAGTATGAGGTCAAGAATAGAATAAAATAAAATAACTACAACAAAAAAAAAAATAAAAATAAAAATAAAAAGAATAAAATGAAATAGCATAATAAAAAACCTAGAATTAAAGCCAGTAAAAACACCAAAAATTTGGTGTCTACAGTTTGCCCCTCTTTGTCTGAGTTTTGGAAAAACTTGAGACAAAGAAGTAGACACCAAATACTTATCTGCGTTGTTCGGCTGCCACTTATTCGAACGACTGCTGTTTTTGAAATGAAAACTGACTTTGACTTCTCTTCTTTTTTTTTTTTTTTTTATAACAAAATTCTAAAATGGGACTGACCCAGACAAGAAACTTAAAACGGGACTGACCCGAACAGAAATTTAAATGGGATAGACCCAGACAGAAATTTAAATGGGATAGACCCAGACAGAAACGTAAATGGGATAGGCCCAGACAGAAATGTAAACGGGATAGACCCACGGGATAGACCCGGACAGAAATTTAAATGGGACAGACCCAGACAGAAATGTAAATGGGATAGACCCACGGGATAGACCCGGACAGAAAATTAAATGGGATAGACCCACGGGATAGACCCGGACAGAAATTTAAATGGGATAGACCCAGACAGAAATGTAAACGGGACTGACCCGAACAGGAATTTAAATGGGATAGACCCAGACAGAAATTTAAATGGGATGAATTGAAGTGAGATGGAGTATTGGTGGGGTTGACCCATGTTTATTGGTGATGCAAATGATAAAAGCGAAATGAAGTGTTAATGGGAATGAGCCACGTTCCAGTGGCTGTGAAACTGAAATGTTCACTGGCGGGACTGACCCACGTTCCAGTGGCTATGAAAATAACATGCTTTGACAATCGGACAGTGGGATCAAACCCGAACCTGCCGTGATGAACTTGATTTGATTTTTGATTTTTTTTTTTTTTTTTTTGATTTTTTTTGATTTTTTTTTTAATTTTTTTGATTTTTTGATTTTTTTTTATTTTTGAGAAACTTTCCAAAGATAATTTGCCCCAGTATGACGAATTGGTCAGTGGGAATCGGTCAGTGGTATAAAGCACGGTCAGCGGGATAAAACCCGGTCCTGCCGAGGTTGGCGGGATAAAACCCGGTCCCAATGAAGTAAGCGGTCAGCGGGATAAAACCCAGTCCTGCCGAGAGAATTGGCGGGATAAAACCCGGTCCCAATGTGAATAAAAAGCGGTCAGCGGGATAAAACCCGGTCCTGCCGATATTGGCGGGATAAAACCCGGTCCCAATGTGAATAAAAAGTGGTCAGCGGGATAAAACCCGGTCCTGCCGATATTGGCGGGATGAAACCCGGTCCCAATTTGAATAAAAAGCGGTCAGCGGGATAAAACCCGGTCCTGCCGAGAGAATTGGCGGGATGAAACCCGGTCCCAATGTGAATAAAAAGCGGTCAGCGGGATAAAACTCGGTCCTGCCGATATTGGCGGGATGAAACCCGGTCCCAATGTGAATAAAAAGCGGTCAGCGGGATAAAACCCGGTCCTGCCGATATTGGCGGGATGAAACCCGGTCCCAATGTGAATAAAAAGCGGTCAGCGGGATAAAACTCGGTCCTGCCGATATTGGCGGGATGAAACCCGGTCCCAATGTGAATAAAAAGCGGTCAGCGGGATAAAACCCGGTCCTGCCGATATTGGCGGGATGAAACCCGGTCCCAATGTGAATAAAAAGCGGTCAGCGGGATAAAACCCGGTCCTGCCGTGATGAACTTGATTTTTGATTTTTGAAATTTTTGAATTTTTCTGATTTTTTGTAAGAATTTTTTCCAAAAATAATTTGCCCCAGTGTAGGGCCTTTTTCCCTTTTCTTTTTTTCGGCATCGGCCTTCCACATCACCAGATGCTCTTTCGTCGATTTTAACCATGAATACCTGCACAGGGGCTTACCAAAATATGACATGCATTCACATTTACATGAAAAGAGCAGCGTGATTGATTTGAAAGATGCATTATTTGATTCTTGGACGAAATCCTCAATTGGACTAACAAAAATATTTGCCCCTGTGTGAGCTTGTTTTGGGAAATTTTGCAAATAAAAATTTTGCCCCAGTGTGAGCCCATTTGATTGCAAAAATTGGTTTGGATGCTTCTCCATTTATTTGCACAGGGTAAGCAATTGCTTTTCCTAACATGAAGAAAATTGAATGTCTTGCTTAAACTGATATAGCACATTCCATGATGAATTTCTCAAAATAATGCCAAATTACGAAAGATTTCTTCCCCACTTTAGCATCAATGCTTTAGGTAATGGGTCACCATTTCTTGTTGGTTCATCTGTCAGGACCAATCAAGTGATCTGATTTTTTAGGGGGTTAAGGGAAATGAGAAGACGAGATTTGTTTGGTTCTTGTGCCCAAATTTGTAATTCCTTCAATACCACATCTTAGTGAAAGCAAAGAGTTTGTCACCCTTATTTTTCAAGAAAACTTAGTCAACATACAAGCTTTCTAGGCATGCAACGTATGGGCAGAAGTGATAGCTAAACATGTGGAAACGGGCTATACCCTTATGATCACAAATGATTTGATGAATTTCTTATGAGCATGATCCTCACTTTGGATTGTCATGAAGGAATAAGTCAACGATGGACTTTATTAGCTTGTAATGTGGCTTGAAAACGATAGTTTAAGACTTTCAAGGATATTGCACCATAGATCGCCTTTTTCCAAAATTGCCCATATTTTGAACTCAAAAGATTTCAGACTTTGTTGGGATTTTCTCATCATTCCCCAGGGACCTCAGTGTCGAATTTTTCTGCATTTTCCTTTCTTGCTTTTCTTTCACTTCTTTTCTTTCCCCTCGAGCTGATGGGGTTTTCACATGGTGAGTAGCGTCAACCTCATACTCAAGCAATTCAGAAATACAGCTAAAATTTTCCGGCATCAGAAATTTTCTTGACAGGGCCATTGCAAAGAACAGAAGTCAGGACTTTTCAGCTTTTGTAATGGGGTCTGGTGGGGTGCTTAGAAAAGTTAAGGCTTGAAAGCGGATTTTAAATATGGTTTGAAGAATCTGAGATCGCATTGTTGCACCAACCCTATTTTAGGGTTAAATCAGAATTTGCCCCAGAGTTTATGCTCAATTGAGGCTTTTCTCTTTCATTTTCTTTTGATTGATTTTCCTTTGGCTTTTTTGCCATTTTTGAACTTTCACAAAATTTGCCCCAGTTTATTTTTGAACTGAGGTTCTCTTTTCTTTTCTCTTCTTTTGCTTTTGTTGCTTTAGCACTTTTCGCCCTTTGGGACTTTTATTTCTTTTTCAATCTCAAAGTTACCCCAGTGTGGGGTTTGCGATTCTCAGGGGTCGCCAAACGAAATAATTTATTCTGAAAGCTCAAAAGGGACAACTAGGGATAGAATGTTCGATTGGAAAAGAAGAGGGCCTGACTTTTAATCCGTTCCTTACATTAACTCTGAAGGAAACTTTCGTGAATGCGAAATTTCTTGCCTATATCTGAATTAATTGACTGAGGAAGACATTCATGATCCGCCGGGCAAAACTCTTATTTTTCTTCTTTTTTTTTTTCTTTCAAAATTGAAGCTCAAGTAGAATCAAATTCCTCCGATTTATGATTCCCTCTTTTCCTTTTTTAATTTTAGCATTTTTGCTTTTTCTCCTTTTGGAAAATTCTCCAATCTCCTTCCCCAATGTGGGGTGCGATCATTAGTGCTTTGAAAAGAACCACCGATTTTAGCTCAAATGAGGATGCAATGGGTAAATTGTGTTTAGATTGTAGAAACGATGGCCAAAGTATCATTCTCACACTCCATGACAACCAAAGTAACGAATTGATCATTGAAAATTCATTCCCTTTTTTGATATTTGAAAAATTTTCCCGTGTAGGGTAGTGATCATTAAGGCTCTTATTTGAAACGAAATTATTCTTTCAAAGGCTCAAATGGGAGATCAAATGATAAAAGCTATATGGATAGAGAAACAAACGCTTGAAATATCATCCCAAATTCCCAAAATAGATAAGGATAGTGCACCATTTTGCCTTCACTGAGATGTAGATTGAATCTAATTAGACACAATGGACATTTTCCAAGTAAAGATTGCCCCAATTTGTAATTTATCAATCAATGTTACTGATTTTATTTTGGGGTTAAATGAAGGAGAAAAGGTATCTCATTGGGCCTTTCGAGTGACCTCTTACTTTTTTCTTGAGCACTCTTATTGTATAACTCGGATCACCAATCGAGTGTAAGGATCTTAGGAAGCATTCACTTGTGAATTTTCAGGCTGGAGATTAAAAATATCTCAATTTGGTCTTATTTCTCAAAATTCATCATGAAATCTCCAATGAGTAAGAATAAAGAATGAAATGTACATAAATATACACAAAACAATAATTGTCCAAAAATTTTATTGCTGAAAAACAATTTGAAACAAAATTTCTCGTTCAATTATGATACAAATGAGAAGAGAATTTATTGTTTCCTTTTCTTTTGGAACAAAATTTAACAAATCAAATAAACAGAATTTCCCTTTGGGAAAACAATTACGACATCTCTCAGAGGCTTTAGCGTAGAGCTCCCAGATGGATCATTTATGTTTTAATCGTAGGATCTGCCCAAGAATCAAATAACACTTGTAATCTTCAAACTTTATGGGATTAAAATTAGCATCAGATATAGAAGAATATTTTCGTCTTATTGAAACATTTTTATGAATGCAGGGGAGGGGGAAAACAAAAGAAAAAATACCCAGAGTTAGTAGGCAAAACTGCAAAATCGGTATGCATGTCCTATGGGGGGAGCCCTTTTTGTGCCAAGGGTAGGCCTAGCATGAAAATGCAATCCTCTGAGGTAGGCACTATACCATACCTGATGGATCCAATCAGCTTGTGGAGTGAAAAATAATTTGAAAAATTTGGCCCATTGGAATGAGAAAAGACGTTTGTCAAAATGAGGGCCTCGTCCGAAGGGATTGATCACTTTTGATAGATACAAGAATTTGTAAAAACGCACGGGTTTGACCTTGACAAACTCCCTATCGAAGAGATCGAAATTCGTTTTGACAACTTTTCTCAGTGAAGCACGGGTCAAAACTCCAACTGATCAAATGGCTGGATGCAATGGATGTTTTTCTCAAAATCGACTAGGTTTTTGAAATTTGACATTGAAATCCTAATTGGTCAAATGAAATTGACAATTTATTACAAATCGACCGGATTACCCTAAAAAGGGAAACAGGTCAAATGAATTGAATGAAATTTAATTTACCCAAAATTAATCAGATCACCCTAAAAAGGGTAAATTGATCAAATAGATTGGACGAAACTGGATTTATTCAAAATCGGCTCGGCTGCCCTAAAAATGGATAAATTGGCCAAATGAATGAAATTGAATTAGTGATTTATTCAAAAATCGGACGAATGACCCTAAAAAGGGTAAATTGGTCAAATGAATTGACGATTTTTCAAAATCGACCGGATGACCCTAAAAAGGGTAAATTGGTCAAATGACCCTAAAAAGGGTAAATCGGTCAAATGAATTGATGATTTATTCAAAATCGACCAGATGACCCTAAAAAGGGTAAATCGGTCAAATGACCCTAAAAAGGGTAAATCGGTCAAATGAATGGTTTATTCAAAATTGAATGGATAACCCTAAGAATGAATTAAACTAATCAAATGAATTGAATGAAGTCAATTGATCAAACAGATCGAGTGAAATGATGACTTGACCAACTCGCCCTAAAACTAGGCAAATCGGTCTAATAGATCGAATGATTGATTCAAAATTGACTAAATCGCCCTAAAAAGGGTAAACTAGTCAAATGAAATCGGATGACTTATTCAAAATTGATTGAATTGACCTAAGAAATGAGTAAATTGGTCCAATGAATAAAATGGAGATTGATGATTTATGCAAAAATCGACCAAATCACCCTAAAAGGGTAAATTGGTCAAATGAAATGAAATGAAGATTTATTCACAAATCGACCAGATGACCCTAAAAAGGGTAAATTGGTCAAATGAATTAATGAATTTGATTTATTCCAAAATCGACCAAATGACCCTAGAAGGGTAAATTGGTCAAACGAAATGAATGAAATTGATTTATTCAAAAAATTGACCAAACGACCCTAAAAAGGGTAAATTGGTCAAATGAAATTGATTTATTCAAAATTGATTAGGAATTGACAAAATGGATCGATTGAATCGTCCGGCCATTGGTGGTTTCAAAAAAATTAGTCTATGAGCCTTCTAAAATCACGATTTGGCCTCAGTTTATTAACTGTCTCAATGATAAGGAATTATTTGTGAATTTTTTCAAATTAATGTCCTTTACGCAAGGGATTTTTACCCGTTAGGTTTAAAAATGGCCAAAAAGCGATTATTAGATGCTCATATTCCAAGGATCGCTTTATGAAAAATGATCGGATCCTACCTTACCTTGTGCACTACCCCTTTGGATGGTACGAGAAAGGTAAACGTGCAAGTCTCATTGGATTAAGTATCCGAGACACAAGGTGGCTTATTCCTAAACACGGGATTCCCTATGTGGCATTCCCTTTCTATGGTTTATGCATGATGCCATTTATTAAAGCGATGTAAATATGTGACAAACATGGCCTAAAGGACATAAATAATGCAACGGGGGGAAAAGGTCTAAAGTGAAATGTACTTATTGAAAATTGAGTGCAATAACCGAAATTTAAACATGTGAGTTATCTAATGGGTAGGCCACTAAAAGAGTGCCAAAGAGGCCTCTTATTTGCTAAGGCACATGAATGCAAGCCAAGAAAACAAAAAGAATGGTTAGTGCAATTGATAGTACACATAACACATTGGGAGCAAATAAGAAAGGAAATACAATAAAACAAGTAAAAGGGGTGGAACCCCTTCCCTCGTGCCTAAAGTGCTTAAAAGAGGGTGAGGCTGACTCTAACTTAGGCAAATGCTAACATGGATGCATGAGGCTGGGGCTCACTAATGCAACTAGACTCGATAAGGCTTCGGCTCCCAAGCCTTCAGACCTAAAGGCAAAGGGTCATCACTCCCAAGGCCTTTGATCGGTGGCTCGAGTGATCCCTTAGGTAGCGCTATGGGCGCAGTGCACACCAGCCGCCTACCCAAGGCAATCGATCCTAATCCTACAAGGCGGTGTGGGAAACGCCCACGAAAAAAATAAAATAAAGTGGGATAACAATAAGTAAACGTGCACGTATGAAGTGTTCCCTATTTTGAGGGAAGGGGTCGAGAACCAATCGCAAGGCTCTAAGGGTGACACCCCCCCCAAATGCAATGCAAAGCGCGAAATCATACAAAAATAAATCATCCATCCATCCAAACAATCGTAGTCGAATGTGTGAGGAAGTGAGTTGATACGCGAAATGCAAAAATCCTAAAAAAAGGAAAAAATGCAATCCTAAACATCCAATGTGATAAATGAAAAGGTTAAAAGAAGAAAAAGAATTGACTAAATCGATTGCTCGGACTCTCAAGTCCCCAGTGGAGTCGCCAACTGTCGCGCCCCATTTTTTGATAAATAAGTAAATGGTTTGGAAAAATGTATTTGTTGTGATTGGGAAGTGAATCGTGATTTAAAAGAAAAATGGGTCTAAATGGGACTTTTGAAAATGCGACGATTTGACCCAAGAAAACTAGTTCAAAAAGGGTTTTTTTTTTTTTTTTTTTTTTTTTTTATAAAATGGAGTCGCCACTTGGTACAGAGTTAGGGTGTACCAAGTCACCCGAAAAGTGAATTTTTTAAGGAAAAAAGTAAGAAACCCTTTTGAACGACTCCTAGTCCACGCAAACAAAGAAAAAGGTTCGGGAGTCACATTTGACGAAGGGGAAGGCAAGGATAAAATCCAAGGCACCCCTTCGACCTAGCCAAGGCTAGTTGCGTTGATTTAATCAAAGATTTTCTTGTTTTAACCAAAGAATTTATTACATTTGGATGCGCTACATGAATGCAAACCCTAGACCTAGGGGTATTGGGGAAAATTTCCCTTCAAAGGTTGAGTGGTGCCAATCACATTAATTGTGAAGCCCGATAACGATCCTTTGAAGAAGTCACGAATAATGCAAGTGGGATGCAAATGAAGGAAATGCATGTATGCAATGTGAAGGCATGAGTTTGAAAAAGTAATAAAAAACAAAGATGCATAAGTGAAAATGTGCACGTGAGCGGGCAAGGTATGGTATGTGCGATGGTAATATGAAGTGCATGTGTGCAAGTTATGATAAAAAGTGCTAGTGTGCAAGTGAAGGGATAAAGAGATGCACGTGTGCAAAAAGTGTTCGTGTGCAAGTGAAGGGATAAAAAGGTGTACGTGTGCAAATGGGAGGAAAAGTGTTATGATAGAATGGATGCATGAACCTAGGGAATTCATGCATAATGGGTACGGGGAGACCTAAATCGTGACTCAATTTGCCCTTTGATAGAGAGGATACAAGCGTGCTAAGGCTTAGAAAAGCCACACTCGTCTATATCCCATATTCAAGGGGATTCTCAAGCAAATGAACCCTATAACTAGCATGAAATGCAAAAAATCCTAAAATGGAGGGAAAAGGGGTTTGAGGAGCATGCCCAATGATAAAACTAAAGAAAGTTGCATGATATGTGGTGAACAAGCAAATGATGCACTAATGAAAAGAAAGGAAAAAGCCTATTGGGTCTAGCGTTGGACTAGCCCATTCTATGAATTTCTACTAGCATTGGACTAGTGGGAACGGAACAATGAACCACAGCTAGCGTTGGGCTAGTGTGGTGACGAGAAAGGGGGCCACAACTAGCATTGGACTAGTGTGGTGACGTCCATTCATCCATCACATTCATATAAAAAGCGAGTAGACATGCGAATCACTTATAAACACGTAGCACATAACACTTAACATGCTTGACTAGATGCAAGGACCTAATAAAGCGATTAAACACGTAACAACGAAAGCAAGCAACGAACTTATTACATTTGCTAACTAAAACAAAAGGGGGGAAAGGAAAAATGGACAAGAAAGCTCACAAGCCCTATCTATTACAAGCCAAGAGGTGTACACATACCCCATTTAAAAGAATAATTTAATAAAAGCAAGAATGAATGAAATAATGGTAATGAAAGCAAATTAGGCATGCGATTTACACTTAGCACATTGGATCACATAGGAGAGACAAAAGGGATAAAAGAAATTATACCTCCCTTGAAGCACTAATGGAGTGAAATCAACTTATTTACCCTCCAAAATAATAAAGGAGTCAAGGTGCCAATTTATTTGATAAATAATCACACAGGATAAAAATAAACATGAATTTGAATCAATTAAATCATGTCAACAACCCACATTTAAGAAGTCAAGAGAAGAAAGGACTTGATTGCAAAAATTAATAAAGTCTTGGGGTCAAAATTAAAGAAAAATAAAGTACAGGGGCCTATTCGCAATTAAATTAGGGACCCAATTGAAAAAGGTTGAAAATGTCCAGGGCCACAGTACAGTTAAGGAGAAATTCAGGGACTGACTTGCAAACTTGCTTTCTGGTTTCTTAATGGATCAGGCCATTGGGCCATTTTATTTGTTTGTTTGGGCCAAAGCTTCCTTAAGCCCGATCAAAAAATCAAAGAAACAGATGGGCTGGCCTTCACTTTCCAGCAATGCAAATCCAACCAAAAGAGTGGGCCTCACCTCTTAAGCCCAAACACTTATTTCATTAAACCAAACAAGATAAACAAATCAATTAAAAATTATTAAACCACAATTATGACCTACAATCAAAAATTAATCTACCCACAAAGTCACATGAAATGTGCCAACAGAAAGTTAAACTTAAAAGAGCAAAATTAGTTCAACTCTTCCAATTTTGGGGCCCGAACAGAATTACGGGGAACTTGGGGGCCAGAATGCGATTTTGAAAACTTTTCCAGGCAAAGCTCACGAAGAAACCTTCTACAGCCTTGTTAGTGTCTTTCTTCTGCAAACTTTTATACCGTAGCTTCGCAACCAATTTCACAAGATTTCATAAACGGGCAGGGAACTAAACATTAAACCACAAACTAATGCATAACAGCAATTATATGCATCACATGAATGGGATACACCAGAAAGGGATAAAACTACGAGTTTCATTTGAGCATTTCACCGAACAGCTGTGGGGCATTAAAAACTTAGCCAATTCTTTGTTCAATTGGAAGTTATTCAGCCCAAGAATTGGTAAGAAACAAAGAATTTCGGTCCAAACAATCACAGAAAAGCACATATGTACCAAGATTCATGAGTAATTAGCATAAAAATTGAAATAACAATTTTCAGGGAAGACACACTTTGAAGGAAGCTGAAATACAGACGGAGGAGTTACCTCCCAAGGGTCATCTTACGGCGGCGGATTCGCAGGCAGCAGCGGTAGAATTCGACGAGGTGGCGGCGGCTATGAGCGGTGACGGTTCCGGTTGTGGCTTCTTCCAAATTTGTCCTTCACTTTGCCGAAACTTTCTTCCTCTAGTTCTTTTGCCTCTGCCCGAAATTCCTCCTCCAAATTCCAGATTGCAGCCGCAGCTTCCTCGGTTTCTTTCTTTTCTTGTTCACTCAGCTCCCCACTTTTCAATCCCTTTCGGTTGTTGTTTATGAAGAACCCATCTGCCATAACTCCCCTCTCTGTTTTCCCTTATTTTTCCCCCATCAGACCCTCTCAATTTTCTTTTTCCGGCCTTTTTCTTCCTCTGTGTTTTTGTTCCTTCGTCCGCTCAGCCAGAACCTTACTCTGTTTTTGGCTCCTCTCTTTTCTCCTAATTCATCCGCCTCTGTTTTTTCCTAGCCTCTGATGAAGCACCTCCTTTTCACTCAGCCACCCCCCTGCCTCACGAAGCTTTCTCTTGCTTTGTTTTTATTTTTTCCATCCCTTTCTAGCCGACCCCCCCAGGCTCGCCGTAGCTTTTTCTTTTTCTTTTTGATCTCTCCCTGTTGTTGCCATCACCTTTGCTTCCCCAATTTTCCAGATTCCCCCTCTATTCCTCCTCCGTTTGCTTGCTCGTCCGAACCTCCCTCCATTGTCTCTCGGTCGCTCCCCTCTCAGCCGACCTCCTTGCCAATCCTCTCTGCCGCCCCCTTTTCTTCCTTTTTTCTTTTTTCTTGCAAAACCAACTCCCCTACAAGTGTCTAGACACCTCACCTATGTGTTGTCAAAACAAAAGAGACACTTGTCTCACATGCAATCTTCCATTTGTTATTTTTTCTTTCTTTTCTTTTCATTTTCTTTTCCTTTTTCTTTGTTTTTTCTGAAATTTAGTATGAGGCCAAGAATAGAATAAAATAAAATAACTACAACAAAAAAAAAAATAAAAATAAAAATAAAAAGAATAAAATGAAATAGCATAATAAAAAACCTAGAATTAAAGCCAGTAAAAACACCAAAAATTTGGTGTCTACAGACAGATTTGACGTTGCTTAGTGTATCGGACACAACCAAAGCTACGCTTATCGAATTGGTGTACAATTTATACCGTTTCGAAGCTAAAATAAAGGGATACAATTTTGATGAAGACCACTCAGTCCAGTTCGTAGTGTAACCAGATCAAAATGTCAAATTACAGAACCAGAGTCTCACAATCAGGCTAGTTAACTGCACAATACTTAAACGACAATAACTCATGCTACCGAAGTCCAATTGAGGCGTTTTCAAAGCCGTTGGAAAGCTAAGACATAGCACTACAACTTCCATATTTTGGCCAAATGCTAAATCAATACGGATCAGGGTGAACAGACTCGGTCAAACTGGTGAAATGTCAACACTGTCCACCTATGGCAGTCAGGGGTATTTTTGTCTTTTCAACAGCTACAGTGCTCAGATTGGGTTGAAATTTTACAGGCAGCTATAAAATATCATTTCCTACAACTTTTATGTTTTAACCTAAGGCTGATTCTGTGAGGACTCATATTTTAATTATTGCAAAATATTCTTAAATTGGTCATTTAAAAGTATTTTTGCATGTGAGTTACTCAAGTTTTCCCAAATTGCATGAATTTCTCGAAAATGAGTCTAAACAATTGGTTCTTTAAACAATTATTATTTTAATGATCAAATTTATTTGAGTTGAATTATTTATGGTGATTTTGATTGTTAAATATACATATTTTAAAGTTTTAGAGTCGAATAAGTTGAAGTTTCAAAGTTCAAGCGAGAATTACTTACGTTCGACCCTTGTGCGCCCGCATGCTGAAATGGCCCCGACAGGTGCATTAATGTGCTTAATCGGAGATTTAAGAATTTGATATTACACTACTAAGAATGTACTATTAATGCACTAGAGGAATTACCTCGGAGGTTTAGTGCACAAAAGTAGCAAACGAGCGCGAAAAGTGGTCTCGGACCTGGCGAGGTTTGACCTTGAAAACTTAGCCTTTAAGCTTTCTTTTCTCCCCAAAACCTGTGACAGCCCCACCTTCCCCTAAGGCGAACCAAAGGGGTTAGCGGACTGCCTGCACAGCTCTCGCCAGGACTAACGGGACAGTTTAAAGCGATCTAAAACATTCCAGAACACACAAACGCGCGTAAACAAGTCAAAATAGCATACAAAAGTTATCCCACAAGTTTATACAAGTACGGTTTACAAATTACAACTCAACATTTTTATTGGATCAAAATACACTTAGGGTTTTGCCCAAAAGGAGTTATTTCAAAACATATTTACATAAGCTCAATTCGGCAACCAACATTCATGGCCTTTCCAAAAGTATTCAATTTCCTGTAAGGAAAACAAAAGGAATAGAGTGAGCTTACGCCCAGTGAGATACTACCACTCAAGCAGCAAAGTTCATATAATCACAAAGCTTTTCATTCCAATTCATCAAAAGTAAGCCAATAGCACACATCAATAGAATTGATAAAAGGATACGGGCGGCTCTCAAGAGCCCCTTTCCTCGCTTGCAATCTTGATCAGATTTCATTGACCCTCCGTCAATATTTAAGAGTAACCAACCATAGGCTCCACTTTACTTCCATTCCTTCCACCCAACATACCCCTACCGGGCCCGAACTCCAAACACTAGAAATTTGGTAATATTCGAATATACCGGAATCAAGAGTCTCATACTACAAGATTTCCTATAACCACTCAGTCCAGTTTGTAGTGGAACTAGGTCAAAAATTCAATGTACTGAACCAGAACCGCAAAAATAGGTTAACAAACCGCATTCTGGTTAAATAACCATAATTCAGGCTACTAAAGTCCAATTCAAGTGATTCCAAAGCCATCCGAAAGCTAAGATACCAGGCTATGTTTCTTAAGAAGACATCCACAACCAAATCAGAAGTATTCCCAATCCAATTAGCCAATTACAGAAGCAATTATCAAGTTCGGGTAGAAACAGGGCAGCAGGGGTATTTCAGTCTTTTCACAAGCTACGTTGCTCCAATTGAGCTGAAATTGTGCAGGCATCTCTAAAATATATTCCCTACAAATTTTATGTTTTAACCCAAGGCTAATTCGGCCTCTAACTATGAGGAACAGTGCCGGCCAGAATGAGGGGAAATGAAACCCTAACTTCCACAATTTCCTTTCAATGCGGAAATTTCCTGCAATTAACCACAATTTACACCTTCTAGCTTCATTCTAGATCATTTCCCATCACCATACAAAGCCACACCATATTACACATATGAAACAGAAAATTCATGGAATAAATAGAAAAATTCACCAATCTCCACCCAATTCAAGAAATCTTTCACCCAATCACACATTTAATCAACACAAATCATTACTTAGACATTATCAAGACCAAAGGAAGCATTCCCTAGCTACTCACCTTGAAATGCAAGAAAAGGAACAACTTGGCACCTTAATCCTCCAAACCACTCCATTAATCACCTCACAACCACTCACTTAAGGAGTTTTATGGAGAAAATACAAGATTAAATGGTTGGTTTGTTGGATTTGGGCAAGATTGAAGCAAGAATTTGGAGAGCTTTTCCTTTCTTTTTGCTTGGAGTTGGCCAGCCACAAGAAGCTTGGAAATGAAGAGATTTTGGTTAATTTTTTGATTTATTTGGTAAAAGGGTGAATAATAGTCAAAAAGTAAAATTAATCTCCAAGTGACACTTGTCACTTTTAGTAAATGCATGGTTATCTCTTTGTTCCTCTCACACCACTCCACTTGGTAACCTCTAATTATCTCATAACACCCGGTAAATTAAATCCAGTATCCAAAACTTAACCTAACTGGTCGAATTTTTCCGAACTTTCCGCACTAGCGGGTCCCACATCCGGTATACGCTCTTAATTTCTTAAAAACTAACCGATACTAGAAAAATCACCAAAAAACTATATTTACTCATAAAAATTATCTAGAAATTTTCCTAATAAAGAAAATACAGAAAAACATGCCATTAAATATAATAAAACCTAGAAAATGGGAAAATTACGGGGTCTCACACCCTCTCCCCCTTAAAAGAATTTCGCCCTCGAAATTCCTCACCTTAACTCACGAAAAGTTTAGGGTATTTCTTTCGCATCTCTTCTTCCACTTCCCAGGTAGCTTCCTCTACCCCATGGTTTCTCCACAGTATCTTAACCAACAGAATCTGCTTGTTTCTCAGCTCTTTCATTTTCCGGTCAAGCACTTGGACAGGTTTCTCTTCGTAAGCAAGCGATTCAACTATGTCGATTTCCTCTGGTTGTAAGATATGGGATGGGTCGGGATATTACTTCTTGAGCATCGAAACGTGGAAAACGTCGTGAATTCGAGAGAGACTGGATGGCAGCTCTAATCGATACGCCACCGTACCTATTCTCTGGAGAATCTTGTAAGGTCCAACGAACCTCGATTGGAGCTTCTTTCCTCTACCTACTGTAACGCTCCGTAATGGTGTGACTTTAAGAAACACATGGTCTCCAACCTCGAACTCCAAGTCTTTTCTTCGATTGTCTGCGTAGCTCTTTTGTCGGCTTTGAGCGGTTTGGAGTCGTTGTCGTATCAACTTAACCTTTTCTCGAGCTTCCTCCATCCATGGAATAGTTGCTGGATCTAATGCTTCTCTCTCGCCAACTTCATCCCAGTAGATCGGTGACCGGCATTTTCGTCCATATAGTGCTTCATATGGAGCCATTTGAATCGACGAATGGTAGCTGTTGTTGTACGTAAACTCTACTAAGGTCATGTGTTTACCCCAGTTGCCTCCAAAATCCAGAATGCAAGTCCGTAGCATGTCCTCGAGAGTTTGGATTGTCCGCTCCGATTGTCCATCCGTCCGAGAGTGATAAGTCGTGCTCAAGTTGAGTTTAGTCCCCAGAGTTTCTTGGAATTTCTGCCAAAACCTTGATACCAAACGGGGATTTCTATCAGAGACGATGCTCATAGGAACGCCATGGAGCCTCACGATCTCATCCATGTACAATTGAGCCAACTTATCCATGGAATACTTCATGTTTACCGGCAAGAAATAGGCCGACTTGGTTAATCGATCGACGATCACCCAATCGGAATCGTGTCCTCGTTGCGTTCGTGGCAAACCTGAAACGAAGTCCATTGTGATGTTTTCCCACTTCCACTCGGGTATCTCAAGGGGTTGTAACAAGCCTGATGGTTTTTTATGCTCTCCTTTCACCTGTTGGCAAACGAGACATTTTTGCACGTACAAAGCGATTTCCTTCTTCATATTGTCCTACCAATAGGTTCCTTTTAGGTCTTGATACATCTTGCTACTACCCGGATGGATTGTATACTTAGACCGATAAGCTTCCTCTAGAATCTCCGTTTTCAACGCTTCATTTTTCTGCACCACTATTCGCTTTTGGTATTTTAAAATACCCTCAGGACTAAAATTGAAATCCGTTGTTTCTCCTTTCTCCACCTTCTCTCCCCACTTCTGCACCATCAAATCCTCCTTTTGCGCTTCTTTAACGCGTTCCAGTAGAGTGGAGGTCACTTTAACATTGCCAAAACTCACTTTATGACTCCCAAGGCAGGGTTCCACTCACAAATAGATTCTAACAAATCCCACTCTTTGATCATCAACCCTGCTACTTGAACCTTACGACTTAAGGCATCAGCTACCATGTTTGCCTTCCCCGGATGGTAGTTGATTGTGCAGTCGTAATCTTCTAGAAATTCCATCCACCGTCGTTGCCTCATATTCAGTTCCTTTTGGGAGAAAATATACCTAAGGCTTTTATGGTCTGAGTACACCTCGAACGTTACCCCATATAGGTAGTGCCTCCATTTCTTGAGAGCGAACACAACCACGGCTAACTCCAGATCATGGGTTGGGTCGTTTTGCTCGTGGAGTTTTAGCTTCCTAGAGGCAAAAGAAATCACATTACGGTTCTGTATTAAAACGCATCCTAGGCCTTCTCGCGACGCATCAGTATAAACAGCATATCCGTCTACCCCGTTAGGCAAGACTAGAACTGGAGCCATGGTCAATATCTTCTTTAGCTCTTGAAAACTTTTCTTACATCGGGCGTTCCATACGAATCGACCATGTTTTTTCGTCAGGTCAGTTAAAGGACCTGCTAATTTGGAAAAATTTTTAATAAAACGTCGGTAATACCCAGACAACCCTAGAAAACTGCGGATCTCTGTGGGGTTTTCTAGCCTCTTCCAATTGGTCACAGCCACGACTTTTGCCGGGTCAATCGAGATGCCTTCTTCGGAAATTACGTGCCCTAGGAAAGTGATTTTCTCCAGCCAAAACTCACACTTACTGAATTTGGCGTATAACTGATGTTCCCTTAGGGTCTGCAAAACAACTCTAAAATGCTGCTCATGCTCCTCGCTAGTTTTGGAGTAGACCAAGATGTCATCAATAAAAACAACGACAAATCGGTCTAAATAGAGCTTAAAAATCCTATGCATTAAGTCCATGAAGGCGGCAGGAGCATTGGTTAGTCCGAAGGGCATAACTGCGAACTCATAATGCCCATATCTTGAATTGAAACCGGTTTTCGGAATATCCTCCCTCCTAATCAACAACTGGTAATACCTCTGGCGGAGGTCCAGTTTCGAGAAGACCACTGCTCCTTACAGCTGGTCAAATAATTCATCAATGTGGGGCAATGGATATTTATTCTTAACCATGACGTTGTTCAGGCCCCGGTAGTCGATACACATCCTCAAACTACCGTCCTTTTTCTTTACAAACAGGACAGGCGCTCCCCAAGGAGACCCACTCTCTGGAATGAATCCCTGCTCCAGAAGGTCTTGTAATTGCAACTTTAGCTCCTTGAGCTCTGCAGGGGCCATTCGGTATGGGGTTTTTGAGATAGGTGAGGTTCCAGGTAGCAAGTCTATCTTGAATTCTATCTCTCTTTTCGGAGGTAGGGCTACTAACTCATCAGGGAATACATCTGAAAATTCCCTTACAATGGCCACGTCCTCTACCTTTAACTTATTCGTAGGGGTGTTAATCAGAAAGGCCAAAAATCCTTGCGCCCCTCAACTTAACAGTTTTCTAGCCCGAATGCCTGAAATTAAAGCAGATGAGGCTAACCTACCCCTTATGTCCAACCTTAAGGTTGCCTCACCAGGGATACGAAATTCTATCACTTTCGTTTTACAATCCAATTGGGCATTATACTTGGCTAACCAGTCCATACCTAAGATCACATCATACCCCATAATTAGGGCTGTCAACGGTCCGGGTCTGGACCCGGCCCGGACCCGCCAATATTTGTCGGGTACGGGTAGGCATATAGTTCCGGGACCCGGACTCGGACCCGGACCCGTTTAACCTAATAGATTTGCGGGTAGGATACGGAATATGCCGTTCCGACCCGTATAGGACCCGAACCCGTTTTTAATTAATTAATAATTAAAAATATATACCCAATTTTGTTCAACCCTAAATCCCTAATAGTCTAATACCCACGTAACCCACCACCGCCGCACTCTCTTTTCCTTTGCTCCTTACCCAGCCCCAGCGACCAAAAAATAAGTTGCCAGATTATTTTGACGGGAAAATGTTGGAATTTATGGAGGAAAATAGCGGTGGAATTTTTATTCAAATAAGAAGTCGATCTTGATGGGGCCTAATAAGGTTGCTGATTTAGTGATCTTGTTGAGCTAAGTTAATCATCTAAAGCAAATGATTAGGTACATAACATTCTACAAAAATAAGACTTGATACCACCAAAGATTAATCTAGCCATAAATTACTTAGGCACTGTATCGTGGATATGATTAATGTGCATGAACCCCCATTTAATTGGCTGCCATCTACTGCTGATAATATGCTTAAGACCTGGGAATTTCCTTCGTATACATATGTCTGTATGAGAGAAATCAGTGGGATATCTTACATCTTGTCATGTAATGGTGGAATTTTATATCAGAATGCAGATCTGGAATTTTATTCCTCAGAATTGGTCTGAGCTTACATTTCAAAGAATGAAGGGATAGAAACACTTTTCGGATCATTTGTCATCTTCTCGGATTGTCAATTAACAAATATAAGAGAAAGGAATTTGTTTCCCCTCTATTAAAACTGCAATTTGGTGTTATCATCAATGGCTTGCTAATGATAAGACTTCGCGTTGAGCTTTGCTGCAATTTATGTGTTATAGTCCTATAAAAACATAATAACAAGGCCAGTTAATATCTTAATGAGCTTTACTCTTCTGATATGGCTGGAATGTTAATAAACTCAAGAATCTGGTGCATCATAAATTCCTGGACAGTACATCTTATACTCGTGCTAAAAATTTTGCATTATGCTGTTTAGATTTTTTGCATTCACTGGATTTTGAATGCAACATTCTAAGGAATTTGTCTTGTACCATGTTTATCTAATAAATTATGTTATTCACTAATTGCAGGATGTCATCTTTGCCGAGTAATCCAACAGGACCAAGTAGCACAGCTGATGAGAATGAGGTTGCCATTTTGGATTCGGAAGAGGAGGAGGTGAAGGAAGATGATTCGTGTAAGAAACCTAGGGAAAAGAAATTAACATCTAAGGTATGGTTTGATATGGATAGAGTTAAGACTGCTACTGGTATTGTTGCCGTATGTAAGCATTGTAAAAAAAAATGGCCGGGGATAGCTCATGCGGGACAAGCCATTTGAAAAAACACATAGATAATTGCATTGCTAGAAGACATAGGAGTGGGGGGCAGCAAGTACTTCAGTTGGCTAAAAATGCTTTGGATGATAAAGTTAAAGTTCAAACTTTCAAGTTTGATCAAGAGAGAAGTAGAATGGATTTGGCTAGAGCTATAATAAAACACAACTATCCTTTTAACATAGTTGAGCATGAGTACTTTGAGATTTTTCTGAATAATTTGGAGCCAAATTTTAAGCTGATTTCTCGAAATACAGCCAGGGCAGATGTGATTAGTGTTTATAAAGAAGAAAAGGCAAATTTGTATAAGTATTTGGATGATTTTGATGGTAAGATAAGTCTAACTACTGATCTTTGGACATCAGATCACCAAAATTTTGCCTATGCCTGTTTGACAGCTCATTATGTCAATGAACATTGGGAATTGAAAAAGAAAATTATTGCTTTTAAATCTGTTCCATATCCTCATGATGGTGAAACATTATTTAGATATATTTCTGATATCATCTTGGAATGGAACATTGATAAGAAGCTGATCTCTGTTGTTGTTGATAATGCATCTTCAAATGATTCAATGGTTAAATGTTTGAAATCATGGCTGTTGGATAAGTCATTGCTCAATTTAGGAGGTGATCTTTTTCATGTTCGATGTAGTGCACATATTCTTAATTTGATTGTGCAAGATGGGTTAGCTATTGTTGGAAAATTGCTTCATAAGATTCGAGAGACCTTAAAGTACTTGAAAAGGTCTACTTCTTCTTATCAAAAGTTTGAGAATGCAATTAATCAATGCAAGCTGAAAAATAAAAAAAGAGTGAGTATGGATGTTCAAAATAGATGGAATTCTACATTCTTGATGCTTGAGACTGCTTTGCCTTTGAAGAAAGCTTTTTGTCGTTTAGAACAAATGGACAGAAATTACAAGTTCAATCCTTCAGAAAATGATTGGAAAGTGGCTAGTGTTGTTCATGGTTGTTTGAAAAAATTTTATGAAGCCACATGTCATTTTAGTGGTTCTAATTTTCCCACAGCAAATGTTTTCTTTCCTGATATATGTAATATTCGTATTAAGATGAGGCAATGGGAAGTTAGTGAGCATGATTTTATTCGAGAAATGGCTATTCCAATGAAAGCAAAATTTGAGAAATATTGGGAAGAATGTTCTTTGGTGCTAGCTATTGCTGTGGTGCTTGATCCTAGATTTAAGTTGGCTTTAGTAGAGTATTATTACAATGAACTTTATGGAGAAGGTGGTGAAAGATATGTGGATAGAGTTCGTAATGCTATTGCTGACTTGTTTGTTGAATATGGAGGTGACCTTGCTCCTTTTTTGAGTTATGTTGGAGATAATATAGGAGAAGGCACTTCTAGTTGTGGTAACAAAAATATAGACGTAGAAGATGATGATGATGAGTTGTCTGATTTTGACAAATGGTATCAGCAATCATGTTCTTCTACTATTCTTGCTAGCCAAAAATCTGAATTGCAATCATACTTGGACGAGCCTGTATTTCCAAGAAAAGATGATTTTGACATACTAGGCTGGTGGAAGGCAAACAGTCCAAAATTTCCTATTCTTAGCAAGATGGCTCGTGATATTCTTGCAATTCCAGCTACTACTGTGGCATCGGAATCAGCATTTAGCGTTGGCGGAAGGGTAATTGATGAGACCCGTGCTGCTTTGCTTCCTGATGTGGTCGAAGCTTTGATAACAACTGGAGATTGGTTACCTTTGAAAAAGAAAAGAAGTAAGTCCTTCATGTTTATGTTTCTTTTGTTGTTTTTTCTTTTTAAATCCATATTACAAGTTTGTTTGGTTTAGTTACTCTAGAAAGACTAATCTACTTTCTTTCTTTTTGTTTTCTTAGAAGTATTTGGAGAAGATTTGGGTGATTCTTCTAATGTTCCCAAGTTAGGGTGATGTATTTGAGTAAGGCCAATTTGATTTCTTTCTTACCTAATTTTTTTTTTGTATTAGTTAGTAATTTGTTTACAAATATGTTGTATCCATGTTTTTGTTGCAGAAAATTGTGAAACATGAGAGCCATGAAGACTATTGTAA
The DNA here is from genome assembly GCA_036785865.1 of Coffea canephora. Taxonomy (NCBI): domain Eukaryota; kingdom Viridiplantae; phylum Streptophyta; class Magnoliopsida; order Gentianales; family Rubiaceae; genus Coffea; species Coffea canephora. The sequence continues at coordinate 10,664,134 of CM071917.1, read as the reverse complement.
TCTACAGGACTTCATTAGTTGGTTGATGTATTTGATATTTATGTTTGATTGGACTTTTTAGAAATTGTAATTTGTTGGATGTCATATTGGCTTTGTTGCTAATATTGGCTTTGTTGAAATTGTAATTTGTTGGATGTTGGACTTTTTAAATCCTTGTGTTTGTTGGATTAGATTATATGAAATAGTTTGCTACATGCTGTTTTCTTCTTGTTGGCTGAAATCTGTTAAGTGTTCAACTCTTGAGCTATGGTGATGTTAGGAAAAACGATTCATCAACTGTTGATGCATTTTCCAGGAGTTACTTGAACAGGTTTTAACAGGTCTGATTGCCGGGTAGACCCGGCCCGGATTCGGGACCCGTCGGGTACGGGTCCGGTGACAGATTAGAAGACCCAGCGGGTATTCGGGCCGAATCCGGAACTAATCTAGTATAACGGGTCCGGGTCCGGATATATGCATTCCGGCCCGGACCCGGCCCGTTGACAGGCCTACCCATAATGGACAGGCTTATCAAATCTCCTAACAATCTCTTCTCTCCTATCCACACTTCACAGTCCCTATAAACCATACTAGGAACCAAACGTTGTTTCCCCGTAGGTGTACTAACTTCTAGATCGTATGGTAAACTAGCAGGTTTTATATCGATGCCACACATGAAATCAGGGTTAACAAAGGAATGGGTGGCACCAGGATCAATTAAAACTTTGGCAAAATGGTGGAAGATAGGGATCGTACCTTCTACGACCTCCGAGGAATCTGGGACCTGTTGGGGCTCTAATGAATACACTCGAGCTGGCACCTTAGGTTTAGTCCCTTCTCCTTTAGCTGGTCCAGCATTGGTCCTCGATGGTGGTTGGCTCCCCTTTCCATCTTGTTTTAGGACCGGGCAAGTGGCCAACTGGTGGTCTGCGCTTCCGCATCATAGACATTTGCCCTCCTTCTTCCAACAATTATCCTCGGAGTGATTCGACTTTCCGCAGTACCCACAACACCCGCGGGACGCCGATCCAGAACTCTTCTGGAAGTTTCCGCCTTGGCCACTCCCAACTGAGCCACCCCTGGACTGAGGCCCTCTACCGAAACCCGATTGTCGTCCACCTCCCATTCCTCGTCCAAACTTGGAGGGGGTACCTTTATCCCCTTGCCCCGAACTGCTTCCAGGAAAGCCGCACTTCTTTGCCTGGAAGTTCCTTACTTGCAACCGAACACTCTCTACCCGTTGGGCTTTCTCTATGACCTCGCTAAAAGCATTGATTTGAGCCACTGCAAGGTCCTTCCGGATTTCGACATTCAAGCCCTGGATAAATCGCCTGATCCGCCGTTGATCGATCATGATCAGCTCAGGAGCAAATTTGGACACACGGGTGAATTGGCTCTCATACTCCGCCACAGACTAGGCCCCTTGACGAAGTCGGATAAACTCGTCTTCCTTCCTCTCCTGAACTAGAGGAGAGAAGAATTTCGCATTGAACTCCCACATAAAGTTCACCTAGGTTCTGGGCGTTTGTTCCCGTTCCCATTTTTGTCGAAGAACAGGCCGCTCCTTCCAGCTGGAAAACGACAAAAGTCACCTGCCGTTCTTCGATATAGTGCAGGGCAGCGAAAATGTCTACCATTTTCTCAAGCCACCTTTCGGCGACATCCGGGTCAGGCACCCCAACGAATTTCGGTGGGGCAAACTTCTGGAATCTTTCAAGTGCCCTGTCATAGCTCTCGACGCGGTTGCCAGGGTTTCCAAGGTTAGGATTAGGGTTCTAACCTTGTTGCTGCACCACTTGTGCCAGCAGGTTGGTCATTTGCTGCATAGCGGAAGCTATTTGCACGTTGGGGTCAACCCTCGGTTCAGGATTAGATCCAGAGGAGGTTTCCCCAGCACCCCTGTCTAGCGTAGGTTGTCTATTCCCGTGCCCACGTCCCCGTCCACTACGTGTCCCTTCCATCAGTCTAAATCAATCTAGGCAAACGTACAAGAGCAATAAAATAACAATGCATGTAAGTAAAATCTGTAAGAGCCCGGTGCAACCCAATGAGTACAAACAAATTCACAATGATGCACAAAGATATATCAAATTTAAGCACAATAAAGAAAACTTAATTAAAGAGAAAAGATAAGAAATGCAAACCAAATATCAAACCAATAGCCTCTTCAATTGATGGCGATGCTAACCAAGATGTACAAGTGAAGGCTCACTCCTTCCTCATCCCAAATACTCTTTGGTTGAGCCACGGAGTTTTACAACTATTCTAGTTAACCCTCAACAACCTACACTTGAAAGATCACTCACCCAATTAAGAACTATTTTATACAAATGAGGCAACCTTCACCAAGGTTTTACCACTCCAAGTGATTGGTTCACCTTCACCAAGGTTTTACTACTCCAAGAGAGTAACCTTCACTTGAGCAACCTCACAACCCAACTTCCCCAACCCCTTATACAACCAACAAAGAATCTTTCTACTCAAAAATCTCACTTGTAAACTTGTATTTTGTGTTGGCAAAAGTCTTTAGTCTTCTTGTGCTTTGGGGTTTTTATAGAAGGTGAGAAATGGCTCCAAAAGACTCTCCAACGGTCAAATATTAATTGCTGTCAAAACTAGCCGTTGGCCTGTCGGACGTCCGACAGGTGCCTGTCAGACGTCCGAACCACCTGTCGGACGTCCGAACCCTGCGTCCGAACGTAGGCAGAGAGTCATCAAATCTTTGCGAAATTTCTCGGACGTCCGAGGCGTGCGTCCGATCCTTCCGGACGTCCGATGCTTCCTCACGAGCGTCCGACAGAGTTTCCTTCTTGATGTTCTTCATCCTTTCGGGCGTCCGATAGTTTCCTTTTGGCCGTCCGACATGAGTGACCTGATTTTGCTTCTTCATTTGGTTGGTTTTCTTTCCTTGACACCATTGAACCTGATTCTAACAAATTTCTCACATAAAAACATTAGACCAAATCTACATTTTGGTTTGTTAATCATCAAAACCAAGGATTGATCGACCAAGGTCAACAAAATCCCAAAAGCTTTTACAATCACATATATATACATTCCAAACAAGATTAAACAACACACATATCAACAACCAGTCAAGCCAGGTACAGTCAAGTCAAGTACAAACATGGACAATCCATAAGGGAATGTCCTCTTAAAATATATATATATATATATATACACGTAGCTAAGCCAAACGTACAAAATGGCTAGCTAAGGCTCTTTCCCTATCCGTCCTATAAACAGAAAACAAAACTATCCAAAAGCCCTAAGAGTCACGACCTAGTTTGTCGTCGGGCTAGTGGACCCACCCGACAGGGTGGATTCACCTCCTGCCCCGGCCCCTGTGCACGACGCTTCGTCCCTCACTCCTTCGAGCACGTCGGCGCAGAGGTTCAGGATCGATGCGGCTCGAACCTTAACCTTCCGAGCTCGCTTAGTCTCACGCTCACGTGTCTCCCTAAGTTGAGTACAGAGGTCATCTACCCTATCTTCTACCTCAAGCACGTCGTACTCCAGCCCCTTAATGCGCTCAACCAGTTTCTCGTTGGTCGCCCTAAGCTGGTTCACCTCGGCCTCCAGCCTAGCATTATCTTTGACCAACTCCTTCCGTTCCTCGGCCACGGCCAGCACTAAGGCTTTAGGATAGGCGTACGTGTGACGACACTCGCAACGTCGGACGTGGTTAGTCAGGCTCCAACGCACAACGGCCCCTCTTGGCCGAATCTGGTATGGGATCATTGGGAGCGCTCCACGAGGTCGCTCGCCGGCTGGGCTACCACTCAGCCCACTAGACTCGTCTATCCTACACCAAAAAGGTAAGTAAAAGTAAATAACCTTAAGGGGCATACTCAAAATAATCCTCAAATCGAGCATTTCTAATACACCCAGGCCAATTCAAACCTAGCTCTGATACCACCTGTGACAGCCCCACCTTCCCCTAAGGCGAACCAAAAGGGTTAGCGGATTGCCTGCCCAACTCTCACCAGGACTAACGAGACAGTTTAAAGCGATCTTAAACATTCCGGAACACACAAACGCGCGTAAACAAGTCAAAATAGCATACAAAAGTTATCCCATAAGTTTATACAAGTACGGTTTACAAATTACAACTCAACATTTTGATTGGATCAAAATACACTTAGGGTTTTGCCCAAAAGGAGCTATTTCAAAATACATTTACATAAGCTCAACTCGGTAACCAATATTCATGGCCTTTCCAAAAGTATTCAATTTCCTATAAGGAAAACAAAAGAAACAGAGTGAGCTTACGCCCAGTGAGATACTACCACTCAAGCAGCAAAGTTCATATAAGCACAAAGCTTTTCATTCCAATTCATCAAAAGTAAGCCAATAGCACACATCAATAGAGTTGATAAAAGGATACGGGCGGCTCTCAAGAGCCCTTTTCCTCGCTTGCAATCTTGATCGGATTTCATTGACCCTCCGTCAATATTTAAGAGTAACCAACCGTAGGCTCCACTTTCCTTCCATTCCTTCCACCCAACATACCCCTACCGGGCCCGAACTCCAAACAGTAGAAATTTGGTAATACTCGAGTATACCGGAATCAAGAGTCTCATACTACAAGATTCCCTATAACAGTCCCCACGGCTCGTCAATTTTCACGACCAAGCCCTCGCCGGCTCGATTCAATCGACTACCAATGGGGTTAAGCTCCGTAGTATAGTAATGGCCGTTGGATACTCCTCCAATCGACACCAAATCCAGCATTTCATGTACCCCTCAATTATCACAGTAAAATAGTAGACAGTCACACATAATATAAAAGGGATGAGGGCGATTAAGTACACCCTCACTTTAATCGATTTCAACAGTGCACATAAGCATTCAAGGCATCACGTTCAAGTATAACAAAGCCATATAGTAACAAGCAAGTGAGTAGTACACTCACCAAGCAAGCAAATGATATTTTATACACCTCCGCCCCAAGAGCGTCTTGAACCACCGTCACGTCCTAAAGCATTCAAATAAGCACAATAAGACTCGATTACAAGTCATAAACCAATTCCACATACTACCAAAATAGGGCTACATAAGAACGTATAAGTACTAGAGTAGACTAGGGAAAGTCCGGAAATGAAGTTAAGCTCTAAACCCTAAAAACAGTTTTTTGACATTATTTAGCGGTTTTCGAACCAATGGCACTACGATTGTCGGATGGAGGTTCAATATGCACCGTTTCGAAGCTAAAAGAAAGGCCTACAATGTTGAAGAAGGCCACTCAGTCCAGTTTGTAGTGTAACTATGTCAAAAATTCAATGTACTGAACCAGAACCGCAAAAACAGGTTAACAAACCGCATTCTGGTTAAATAACCATAATTCAGGCTACTAAAGTCCAATTCAAGTGATTCCAAAGCCATCCGAAAGCTAAGATACCAGGCTATGTTTCTTAAGAAGACATCCAGAACCAAATCAGAAGTATTCCCAATCAAATTAGCCAATTACAGAAGCAATTATCAAGTTCGGGTAGAAACAGGGCAGCAGGGGTATTTCAGTCTTTTCACAAGCTACGTTGCTCCAATTGAGCTGAAATTGTGCAGGCATCTCTAAAATATATTCCCTACAAATTTTATGTTTTAACCCAAGGCTAATTCGGCCTCTAACTATGAGGAACAGTGCCGGCCAGAATGAGGGGAAATGAAACCCTAACTTCCACAATTTCCTTTCAATGCGGAAATTTCCTGCAATTAACCACAATTTACACCTTCTAGCTTCATTCTAGATCATTTCCCATCACCATACAAAGCCACACCATATTACACATATGAAACAGAAAATTCATGGAATAAATAGAAAAATTCACCAATCTCAACCCAATTCAAGAAATCTTTCACCCAATCACACATTTAATCAACACAAATCATTACTTAGACATTATCAAGACCAAAGGAAGCATTCCCTAGCTACTCACCTTGAAATGCAAGAAAAGGAACAACCTGGCACCTTAATCCTCCAAACCACTCCACTAATCACCTCACAATCACTCACTTAAGGAGTTTTATGGAGAAAATACAAGATTAAATGGTTGGTTTGTTGGATTTGAGCAAGATTGAAGCAAGAATTTGGAGAGCTTTTCCTTTCTTTTTGCTTGGAGTTGGCCGGCCACAAGAAGCTTGGAAATGAAGAGATTTTGGTTAATTTTTTGATTTATTTGGTAAAAGGGTGAATAGTAGTCAAAAAGTAAAATTAATCTCCAAGTGACACTTGTCACTTTTAGTAAATGCATGGTTATCTCTTTGTTCCTCTCACGCCACTTCACTTGGTAACCTCTAATTATCTCATAACACCCGGTAAATTAAACCCAGTATCCAAAACTTAACCTAACTGGTCGAATTTTTCCGAACTTTCCGCACTGGCGGGTCCCACGTCCGGTATATGCGCTTAATTTCTTAAAAACTAATCGATACTAGAAAAATCACCAAAAAACTATATTTACTCATAAAAATTATCTAGAAATTTTCCTAATAAAGAAAATGCAGAAAAACATGCCATTAAATATAATAAAACCTAGAAAATGGGAAAATTACAGGGTCTCACACCCTCTCCCCCTTAAAAGAATTTCGCCCTCGAAATTCCTCACCTTAACTCATGAAAAGTTCAGGGTATTTCTTTCGCATCTCTTCTTCCACTTCCCAGGTAGCTTCCTCTACCCCATGGTTTCTCTACAGTATCTTAACCAACAGAATCTGCTTGTTTCTTAGCTCTTTGATTTTTCGGTCAAGCACTTGGACAGGTTTCTCTTCGTAAGCAAGCGATTCATCTATGTCGATTTCCTCTGGTTGTAAGATATGGGATGGGTCGGGATAGTACTTCTTGAGCATCGAAACGTGGAAAACGTCGTGAATTCAAGAGAGATTGGATGGCAGCTCTAACCGATACGCCACCATACCGATTCTCTGGAGAATCTTGTAAGGTCCAACGAATCTCGGTTGGAGCTTCTTTCCTCTACCTGCTGTAATGCTCCGTAATGGTGTGACTTTAAGAAACACATGGTCTCTATGTGACGCCCCCACATCTCCCTAAGGCGAACCAAAGGGTATCCACGAGACGCCTGCCCAACTCTCGCCAGGACTGGAGCAATTCCATTCAACTTAAAACCAAACCGAACATTTCGAAGAGAGCAACATGAATACAAATAATGCGGAAGCGTTCAAACTTAACAAGTCACTTAACTTGTAACCAGTACAACGGTAATCATAATACGACTTAAATTCTAAATACACATCAGGGCCCAAATTTTTACATTTCAATTCCAAAAGTACAATCCAAACCAGGGCATAGCCAAAATATAGTAGAAATTCTAAACAAAAGAATAACGAAGGGTTTCTCCATACTTCTCCGAGATTCGGTCCTGTTAAGGAAAACAAAACTATAGGGTGAGCTAAACGCTCGTGAGGCCAAGAACACACATGCAAGCACATTGTTCAAATAGCAATCCCAAAATTATTAAACAAAACCGTGATATTTCAATAATCAACCATTCGAACAGGAAAAGTAATCAGAAACAATTCAAGGATATAGTAGCTCTCAGGAGCTAAGTTCCACTCGCTCTGCCGATTTCATTCGTATACCTTCCCGCGATGACCCTCCGTCAACCGGATCGGTATTTCCATTTCCGTAGATCACCACTTACTTCCCTCCGTCCACCGTACACCTCCAGGGCCCACAAGTCATTTATAAGGCGATACTCCACGAGTATACCAGGCAAGACCTCTCATTAGGTCGAGCTTATATATCTCATGGCTCGCCCAGGTTCCCGACCAAGCCCATTGCCGGCTCGACTCCAAGGTCGGCCTATGAGTTTGGGCGTCCCCCATTCATTTGAAAGCCGAAAAGATTCACTCTAACGACGTAGGTAGTCATAACATACCATTGCATTTCATTCATTCATTCAATACATTTCATTCATTCATTCATTCAATACATTTCATTCATTTGAAATTAGAACGAGTGTGATAAAATACACACCCGCCCTTATTTTTAAAATGTCCAACAATTACCACAATCAAGCAGGTATCAAGGATTCACACACTTGACACTCACCGAGCAATTCAATAAGAATTATTTTCTGGAGGTTCAAGTGTCCACTGTAAGATCCTCTTGAAGGTCTCCTTGTGCGCCTGGCAATTAATAGTGGATAATCACTCAAATACCCAATTATCAAGGAAGATTGTACACTAGTACAATCTAAGGAATATTTCACGAAAATGAACCTTAATTACTCGTAAATCGAGGATCAACTTGTGTTTTATTAAGTACAATATTAATTGAGTTTTTATCATGAAAATCGAGGGCAAAACGTTTGAATAATCTAAGAGAATTAAGAGTGTTTGGAAAAACTCCTTTGCCTTGAAAATTGAAAATTTTCAGTTTTATTATAAATCTTTGAAAATTCGTATCTCTCTCGATATAAGCCTAAAATTGGAAAAATTTATACCGTTGGAAACCTTTTGGAAAGTGTTAAAAGTTCTTAGAAGACACTTTTCCATGAATCTAAGTGGAAAGTACTCAAAAATGAGCTTAAAATCACTGTTCCAGAATGTTCAGGATTGAGCTAAGGTTGGTTTTTCGTTAACTTTGGAAATTTGGCAGAATTCACTCGTTGCAAACTAGCCCTTGAAATTTATAACTCAATTAGAGGGGTAAGTAAGGTTTAGGTCAGAATAAGCGGATTGAGAATTGGAGTTTCGAACACCGAAATACGGTAGCTCGAAGTTAGGAAAATTCAAGTCTGGTGAACAATTTCCAGATTTGAGTTTCCAAAATTGGAACCTTAGCTAAGTATCAAAACGAACTTGGATTGGTATAAAATTTTGTAGTATGTTACTCCTTTATGAAAGGTACCGGTCTATCAAAATTCAGGAAAAAATACCTTCGGGAAGGTAGTTAATTAATCATCCAAAATTCAGGAGAATTTCTAAGGCAACCTGTCTTTTGACTTCATTTCCCAATTCAAATCGTTTAATCAAGAAAGCTATCCAACCATGGTTCATTTGTGAAATAAAGGTCTAAGATACATCCATGATACCTTTGGTAAGTGTTTAGCATCAAGAACTTCAATTAATAAGATCACTCCCAAGTTTTGTCCCAAACCAGTCCAAGTATTACGTTTTTTCCAAAACAGGGCAGTCCTCTTGTTTTGGTCACAACTCAGTCAATTTAACTCAGAATGGGACATGGTTTATGTCATTGAAAAATACATTCATAGGGCTATAATATCACAGAATAAAGCATTTCAAAATTTGGCACCCAACTAGTTCAAAATTGTGCATCAATTTGCCGCATTATCACTTCATTCCAGTTGAACAGAGCAACAGGACAGCGATCTTAAAACGTTTGGTTCGGCTCACTCACAAAGAATCAGAACATGCATTTTATCTCAAATTAAAGCCTGGAATTTCTAGTTTCAAACACCACTGACGGCACGTGATTTCGACATCCGAGGACAGAGTTATGGCCGAAACACCACCGCTGGTCAGAGCCATACGTGAACAGTTTCCAGATTTGCTAGTTTCACAAAAAAAAATTCATTTGCCCAACCAAACCTCATTATTTTTCAATGAAATTTTTCACACATCTAATACGTCATATAAACATCAAATTCAATCCATTAGATCATTAAAAATTGGCCTTAAAATGGCCGAACAAGGCAGGGGCAAAATCGGAAAATTTTGCTTCTTGCACCCAATGAAGTTTCAATCAATTACACACCATTAATCCATCATTTTAACCACTAAACCAACAATATATCCACCATCAATCATCAAATCAGCAACAACCCAAGAGTGGGAGTTCATAGAGCCCACTTTCATATTTTTCCAACAATATCAAGTCATCTACTTACATGCAAGTACTTAGAGATGCATATCTACTACTATAAATCAAGTTTAAGGTGATGGATCATGTTATACCTTCTTAATGTACTAGATCAGAATTTTTGGCCCTCAAAATGCTCCAAGAAACCGTGATTTCCAGCACCCTTTTGCAGCTCAAAATGATCTCCTAGTGTTAAGCTAAGTATGGTGCAAGTTTGGTTGAATTTGGAGATGATTTGGTAGTGGTTTGAGTGAGATTTGTGAGGTAAAATTTTGAAACAACGGAGTTAAAGAGGGAGAGAGGGCTGGTCGGCACTCTTGGGAAGGAGGAGAGAGAATGTGATCAGATTTTTAAGCTTCCAAGAGAAGATACTAACTTGTGGCCACAAATCACCCATTAGTCAACACACATTAGGGTGCGTTTGGCGCGGTTAGGGCTCATTTTCTCGCGCGTTTGGTTCACTAGTGCACTAAACCTCTAATGCACTTATATTCATGTAAATATTATTCACTTTTAATTGTCCCGAAATAAAGGTCTAAAGTCCCTCAAATAAAGTCGCGTGTGTGAAAACGCGTACCGTCAATTTTAACGCTATAACGCGAAACCTCCGAGAATTTCTTATAACGATTGTACTACTAACTATCACTTGAGTATTTATTCATAAGATTACCTATTTTAGGACCATAGTACAAGTCTCCAATATTCCAAACTTATTGTGCTCCTACGCGGATAAAATCTCCAAGCACTATTCACTATTTTTACTAAACGCGCTCCAGAAAATTAATTTTTGAAACGAGTCACTTAAAAAATATAACGAAATTATATTACCATGTATTTAGGTCTAATAAAACTAGAAAATATTCCTTGTGGCAAAAATCCAATTAAATAATTTATTAAGCCATAAATTAGGCTTAAAAATAATAGTTTTTACGAGTCCTCACATCCTCTCCCCCTTAAGAAAATTTCGTCCTCGAAATTTACCTTGGTTGATGAACAAATCTGGATACTTCTCTCTGATTATCTCTTCGACTTCCCATGTTGCTTCCTCTACTCCGTGGTTCTTCCACAGAACTTTCACTAGTGGTATCTGCTTGTTCCTCAATTCTTTCACCTTTCGATCCAGAAGTTTTACCGGTCTCTCCTCATAGGTCAGGGTTTCATCGATCTCAACACTTTCCGGTTGTAAAACATGAGAAGGGTCTGGATGATACTTCTTAAGTATGGACATGTGGAACACGTTATGAATTCAAGATAAGCTCAGCGGTAATTCCAGCTTATAGGCTACATTCCTAACTCGTTGAATAATCTTATAAGGCCCTACAAACCTTGGTTGTAGTTTCTTCCCTTTTCCGGACATCAAACTTGCTTTTAAAGGCGTAATCTTGAGAAATACCATATCTCCAACAGTGAACTCCAAATCCTTTCTCCGATTGTCGGCATAACTTTTTTGTCTACTCTGAGCGGTTTGAATCCTTTGCCGTATCAACTTTAGCTTTTCATTAGGTTCCTCAATCCAAGATATGGTAGTCGGGTCTAAAATTTTTCGTTCACCTACTTTATCCCAACAAATCGGGGATCTACACTTCCGACCATAAAGTGCTTCATATGGAGCCATTTGAATAGAAGAGTGGAAACTATTGTTATAAGCAAATTCCACTAAAGTCAAAAACTCACTCCAACTCTCTCCAAAATCCAGTACACAAGTCCTTAACATGTCCTCAAGGGTCTGAATTGTTCTTTCAGATTGTCCATCAGTCTGAAGATGATAGGTGGTACTAAAGTTTAATTTAGTCCCCAACACTTCTTGCATCTTTTGCCAAAACCTCGAAACAAATCTTGGATCCCTATCTGACACAATACTCACAGGTATACCATGTAGTCTAATGCTCTCATCCAAGTACAACCTGGCCAGCTTCTCTAACGAGTATTTCATGCTAATTGGTAGAAAATGAGCCGATTTAGTCAATCTATCCACTATCACCCAAATGGCATCATGGTCTCTCTGTGTTTTTGGTAAGCCTGATACAAAATCCATGGTAATATTTTCCCATTTCCACTCAGGTATTTCTAGAGGTTGCAAAAGTCCTGATGGTCTTTGATGCTCGGCTTTAACCTGTTGACAAACTCAGCATGTCTGAACAAATTGGGCAATTTCCTTCTTCATATTTTTCCACCAATATAAACTTTTCAAATCTTGGTACATTTTATTCCCTCCAGGGTGTACCGTAAACTTCGATCGGTGTGCTTCCTCCAAAACTTCCTTCTTAAGTGTTTCATCCTTTGGTACTACTATCCGATTTCGAAATCTCAATATTCCATCTGGTCCCAAATTAAAATCCGTCTTGTCTCCCATCTTAGCTTTTTCCACCAACTTTTGCACTTCAGGGTTCTTTTCCTGAGATTCCTTAATGCGTTCAAATAAAGTGGAGGTTATTACAATATTCCCCAAAATTACTTTCCTTGGTTCTAATCGAGAATTCCAATAGCTAACTTCCTCCAACAACTGAAATTCCTTAACCATCAATCCAGCCATTTGTACCTGACGGCTCAAAGCATCGGCCACTACATTGGCCTTCCCAGGATGGTACTTAATCGTACAATCATAATCTTTCAGAAATTCCATCCATCTACGTTGCCTCAAATTCAGCTCTTTTTGAGAAAATAAGTACTTAAGGCTTTTGTGATTTGTAAAAACCTTAAATGTTACTCCGTACAAATAGTGTCTCCATTTCTTCAAAGCAAAGACCACAGCCGCTAACTCCAAATCATGAGTCGGATAATTTCCTTCATGCGGTTTCAATTTTCTAGAGGCATATGCTATCACTTTATCATTTTACATCAAAACACATCCCAAACCTTCCTTAGAAGTATCTGTGTAAACCACAAAACTATCCTTTCCGTTTGGCAAACCTAACACAGGCGCTCTTGTCAATCGTTTTTTCAATTCCTGAAAACTTCCTTCACACTTAGGACTCTATATAAATTTTTCATTTTTCTTGGTCAACTCAGTCATAGGCCCAGCAATTTTCAAAAAATCCTGGATGAATCTTCGGTAATACCCTGCCAATCCTATAAAACTCCGAACTTCGGTAGGGTTTTCCGATCGTTTCCATTTCGAAACAGTTTCAACTTTAGTTGGATCCACTTTAATCCCATCCTTAGAAATTATATGCCCTAAGAAAGTCACTTCTTTTAGTCAGAATTCACACTTGCTAAACTTAGCATATAATTGATGTTCCCTCAAGATTTGTAAAATAATTCTCAAATGTTTCTCATGATCCTTCACATTCTTAGAATACACCAAAATATCATCAATGAAGATCACCAACAATTGATCCAAGTAAGGTTTAAAAGTCCTATGCATTAAATCCATGAAAGCGGCAGGTGCATTGGTTAACCCAAAAGGCATCACTGCAAACTCGAAGTGCCCATACCTCGAGTTAAAAGTAGTTTTAGGTGTGTCCTTCTCCAAAATCCTCAATTGATAGTAACCCTGCCTTAGATCCAACTTTGAAAACACTACCGCCCCTTGCAATTGGTCAAACAGTTCATCAATGTAGGGTAGCGGGTATTTATTCTTAATCGTAACATCATTTAAGCCTCGATAATCTACACATAACCTCAAACTCCCATCTTTCTTCTTTACAAACAAAACTGGGGCTCCCCACGGGAAATCATGCTCTCGTATAAAACCCCGTTCCAACAAATCCTATAATTGTAAATTCAATTCCTTCAATTCAGTTGGAGCCATCCTATATGGAGTCCTTGAGATAGGTACTGTTCCCGGAGCTACATCAATTTTAAAAGCTAATTCTCGTTCCAGGGGTAGAGACTCCAATTCTTCAGGAAAAATATCGGAAAATTTTTTCACTACCGGTGTGTCCTCCAGATTCACCTTATCGTTAGGGGTATTAATAAGAAAAGCCAAATATCCTTGAGCTCCCTTATTTAACAATTTTCTAAGCCGGATTCCTGAAATAAGTGCAGACGAAGCTAACTTACCCCTCACATCCAATTTCAGGGTTGCCTCCCCTGGAATACACAATTCTACAATTTTCATCCTAGAATTCAGTTGGGTATTATAACGGGCTAACCAATCCATCCCTAGGATCACATCATATCCTTTAATCGCTAAGCCTATCAAATCGGCCAGCAATTTTCTTTCCTTCATGCAGATTTCACTATTCTTCTACACCAGATTAGCAATTAGACTTTTGCCCCCAGTGGGTGTTGTAGACACCAAATTTTTGATTTTTTAACTTTATTTGTTTAATTAATTTAATCTTAGCTTTATTTATTTCAATTTTAGGGTTTTCATTTATTATTATTTATTATTATTTTTGTTCTAGTGTATTTTTTGGATTCACATTAAATTTCAGGAAAAACAAAAGCAAAAGAGAAAAGGAAAAAGGTGAAAATGACAAGTGGAATCTTGCATGTGGGACAAATGTCCTCATTCTAGTTGGACAACAAAGGGGTTAGGTGTTACACATTTAGAGGAGTAAGAGAGCATCATCGGAAAAAAAGAAAAAAAATCCGGAGCAAGGGCTGTGACAGAGGGGAGCTCTGATTTCGGAAAAAAGAAAGGAACAAAACAGAAAATCTGGGAATCAAGGGAGGGCCGAGAGAAAGGGAGCTTCGGTCAAGGAGAGAACGAGAGACAGAGGCTCGGGGGTAAAAAGAAAAGAAAAGCTGAGAGTATGAAAGAGTGAGAGAGAAAAAAGCTTCGGTAGGCAGCAATGAAAAAAGAAAAGAGAGGGGGGATGACTTCGGCCAAGCAAAGAAAAAACAGAGTAGGGAGCCGAGAGAGGAGAAACACATCTGAGGGAAATTGGAAAAATCTGGGGGAAAACGGCAAAGGAAAATCTGCAAACTTCGGGAAGTTGCTGGTGGGGAAAAAACAGAGATGAGGAAGACGATGACTGTTCATTCTCCAATCCTGATTCATCCACCTCCTTGACACTGACGCCGACACCGAAGATGGGAAAATTCTGTTGGGAAAGCCGCCAATTAATCCAAAGCTTCCTTCAAACTCCAGGCCTGCCAAGTGGAGTGGGCTAAAAAGAAGAACAGAGGAAACGGGCAGAGGAGCAAGAGAGCCGAACGGAAAAAGCCAGAGGGGGTGCTGCCGTCGAAATCCACCACCTCGCCTGAATCGACCACCACCAGCGCCGCCACTATCCAGGTTCAGTTCAACTTCAGAAACTGAGAGCACTGTAAGTTTCTCTTTAAATTTTAGTCATTTCAATCCGTGACTTTGCCATATTTCTGTTGGGTTATTCAAGAATTTGAAGTATGTGTGCCTTATGTGTTGATTAGAAGACTGAATTTCCTTGGTTTGCTGTCAATTTTGGGGTTGATTATAACCCCAATTGAGCCCAAAAATCGACGATGTTTTTTATACACTTTTGGTGTTTGATGAAATGACTGAGTGAAAATTCTACCTGAGGCTGATTTCATTGCGTGCGATCTTCTTGTGATGACCTAGTTTTTCTCCCTCATGCTTTAAGGTCCTCTTTTGTTGCATAAAATGGTCACTTCCACGTTTGCATAAACCATTTCTTGTCCAAATGCTATTCGGCTTGCAGCTTATGAAATTTGTAGCTTATGAAGTGGTTGCAAATATCCATGTTGTTTTGCTGCAGCGGTTACCTTTGACCAGTCTATTTTGTTGTCTATACTCGAATGAAATACCATGAACGACATCTGGTATTAATATGTGTCTGGAAAAAGTCTTTAATTTTGGAACTAAAGAGTGAATCTGAGGTTTGGTCCTCCTATGCTCAGTCTTTTTATTCAATGTGCGTTCAGTGTTACCTTTTGGGTAGGAAGCTTGATAAATATTTGTGATTGTTGTTTCTGGTTAAGATTATCGCATGCTTTTAGTTCAAGTCAGTGAAAATTGTTTTTTTCGTGAATGCACTTTGAGCCGGGAAGGGCCTGAATGTTGAACGTATGTTTGGTATTCATTTTTCTGATTTGGGGTCCATTTGGTTAGTTTGAAGTGTTCAGTTCTGTTAAGTGACATCGGCTGATGGCCTTTGCTGAAGTTCATGGGATGAGTTGAGTTTTCCTTTGGGATGCCTTGTCTTTTAATCGCCGTTTCATGCACTTGCTGGCTGCAATTTTAAAGCAGCAATCTGTGGCACAACAGTGGGCTGCAACAGGGCATCTGTTTGTTGCCTGTTTGTTGCAGACACTGTTAGACGCATTGTTTGATGGATTAAAATCTGAGTTTGCGTGATGTTTGGGGAGTTTGTTTTGCTATTTTTGAGTTGCTTAGTGAGTAAAAGGGGTTGAAGTGTTCCTTTGTAAAGGAAAATGTCTTTTCTCTTATTGCTGAGGTTCTTTTTTGGTTTCGCACATTCCCGTCTTGGCAATCTCGTAGGCTGATGTGAAGTAATTTATTTTATCCCTTTGATGTTAATTCTCGGTTGTTCATGTTAGAAGAATCCGAGGGCTGTCTTGCTGTTTTTGATATTTTTGCTGGTGTCTAAGACAGTGATTTGAAGCTGCAAGTTTTGCGGCAAAGGAAATATTGCAGAAGTACATTGAAGCTTTTTCGTAGCCTTGCATGAATTTCTTCCAATTATTTGCATTGTTAAAGGATGTTTAGCCAGGTTTAATTGGAGCAATTGCAAAGCTGTGTGTATGAATCTGCTTTGCTGAAATTGCTAGACCTTGTGCTTAAAGATTATGTAGCAGAGTTTGCCGATAGCTTCATTAATTTGTAAAGTTTTGCTGCAGAATGTTTTTCACGAATTTGCATGATAATTTCTAAACATTGCACTTTGGTCCCCCAAGTCTCCTTTGTTGTACTAAGGACCAAAACCTTCTGCAAATAAATCATTTTTACCTCTTTCAAGCTTAAATTTTTGTATGTTTTACGTGTGTTTTTTTTTAGTTCATTAATTCTGAATTTTGGAATAAAAGTAGGCTTTAACATATTTGGTTCACCCATTAGTTTGTTGGGTTTTGGTAAAATGGAAGGGAATTGGTTTTAGCTATTTATTTGAGTTACTTGGATTTGGGTTAGTTTTTTTTATGTGGTTTTGTCCCGGGCTGAGTGGTTGAGGCCCATCAGTTTGTTGGATTTTTCTTTGAGTCAATATAATAAAATGGCCCATACCCTTTCGTTTTGGATTTCCAGTGGGTTGGGAAGCTTTGGCCCAAACCAATAAGGAATGGCCAATGTCTTGGTCCATTAAGGAACCAGAAAACGATTTGCAAATCAGTCCCTGAATTTCTCCTTAACTGTACTGTGGCCCTAAACATTGTTAACTTCTTTCAAATGAGTCCCTAGTTTAATTGCAAATGGGTCCCTACACTTTATTTTTCTTCAATTTTGACCCCAAAGCTTTGTTAATTTTTGCAATCAAACCCTTTCTTCTTTTGACTTCTTAAATGTGGGTTGTCTACATGATTTAATTGATTCAATTTCATGTTTACTTTTATCTTTTTGTGATTATTTCTTGATTAAAATGATGCCTTGACTCTTTTATTATTTTGGAGGGCAAATAAGTGGTTTCACTCAATGGGGACCCCAATTCAAGGGGAGGTACACCCTAATCCCTTATTTCTTACTTTATTTGACTCTACGTGCTCCTATGTGTTATGTGTGAATATGCATGCTTTAATTCGCTTATCATTTCATGTTTAATTGCCTATTTCGCTTTCTTTTATTTCATTTGCAAGTGATTTGAAGGCACTTGAATGCTAAGTTGTAATAGCTAGGTTATTATTTTTATTCCGTTCCCCCCTCCTAGATTGTATAGGCCTTCTTCCCCTAAAAATGTAATAGTTAGGGCCTTAGTTGCCTTATGTGTCTTGCATGTCTATGTGCTATATGTTTCATCGCTTTCTTAGGTTTTGGGCATCTAGATATGCATGCTAAGTGTTATGTGCTACGTGTTTATAAGTGATTCGCATGTCTACTCGCCTTTTATAGTCATGAATGAATGTGATGAATGAATGGACGTCACCACACTAGTCCAATGCTAGTTGTGGCCCCCTTCCCCGTCACCACACTAGTCCAACGCTAGTTGTGGTTCATTGTTCCGTTTCTACTAGTCCAATGTTAGTAGAAATTCATAGAAAGGGCTAGTCCAATGCTAGACCCAATAAGCCATTTCCCCTTTCGATAGTGCATATTTGCATGTTCACTACATGTCATGCATTCTTTTTTTTAGTTTTATCATTTTGCATGTCCCTTGAACCCCTTTTCCCTCCATTTTAGGATTTTTGCTTTTCATGCTAGTTATAGGGTTCATTTGCTTGAGAGTCCCCTTCTGATAAGGGAAACGAGCGAGTGTGGCTACTCGATAGCCTTAGCACGCTAGTTTTGCTTTCTAATCAAAGGGAAAATCGAAGTCGAAAAAGTTAGGAGTCATTCCCACACCCGACCTGATGCATTCCTTTAGGTTCATTCATTCTCATTTATCACTTACTCATTTTTTTTTCAATTCACATTTCCTCATCACTTTTCCTTTCCTTATTATTCATTTTGATTTCTACTTCACAAAATTGCACTTAATTCACACATGCACCTTTCCATACAATTGCACACAAACACTTGGATTTTTCATACAAATTCACACATGCACCTTTCCATACACTTGCACACAAACACTTGGACTTTTCATACAATTTCACACGTGCACCTTTTTATACACTTGCACACTTGCACTTTAGCCATCATTTGCATTAATCGACCTCTATAAGGTTTTCCTTTATTGGCCGCCACAATTCATGTGGTTGGGATCAAAAACCTTACAAGAGACATTTTAGAATTTAGGTTTGCATTTTTTCTTTCCTTTTGCATTCATGTAGTGCATCCAAATGTAATAAATTCTTTGGTTAAAATAAGAAAAATTTTGATTAAATCACGCAACTAGCCTTGGCTAGGTCGAAGGGGTGCCTTGGATTTTTATCCTTGCCTTCCCCTTCGTCAAATGGACTCCCGAACCTTTTTTTTGGTTTACGTGGATTAGGAGTCGTTTAAAAGGGGTTTCTTACTACTTTTTCCTATTTTTTCTTCCAAAATTTATTTTTTAGTGACTTGGTACACCTTAACTCATTACCAAGTGGCGACTCCAATTTTTATTTCAAACCTTTTTAAACTATAATTTTGGGTCAAATCGTCGCATTCTCAACCCCCCATTTAGACCCATTTTTCTTCTAAATCACAATTCATTTTCCAATCATAAAAAAAATACATTTTTTTAAACCATTTATTTATTTATCAAAAAATGGGGCGCGACAGTTGGCGACTCCACTGGGGACATTCGAGAGTCCGAGCAAATTTGATTTAATCAATCTTTTTCTTCTTTTAATCTTTTCATATATCACATTTGGGTGTTTTAGGGTTGCATTATTCCTTTTTTAGGATTTTGCATCACTCGCGTCTCAAATTACTCCCTCGCTCACGAATGTATGATTGATTGATTGGATGTATGTTTATCTCGCGCTTGCATTGCATTTGGGGGGGGTGTCACCTTTAGAGTCTCGCGTGGTTCTCAACCCCTTCCCTCAAAATAGGGAGCACTTCATACGTGCACGTTTACTTATTGTTATCCCATTTTATTTTATTTTTCGTGGGCGCTATCCCACACCGCCTTGTAGGATTAGGATCGATTGCCTTGGGTAGGCGGCTGGTGTGCACTGCGCCCATAGCGCTACCTAAGGGATCACTCGAGCCACCGATCGAAGGCCTTGGGAGTGATGACCCTTTGCCTTTAGGTCTGAAGGCTTGGGAGCCGAAGCCTTATCGAGTCTAGTTGCATTAGTGAGCCCCAGCCTCATGCATCCATGTTAGCATTTGCCTAAGTTAGATTCAGCCTCACCCTCTTTTAAGCACTTTAGGCACGAGGGAAGGGGTTCCACCCCTTTTACTTGTTTTATTGTATTTCCTTTCTTATTTGCTCCCAATGTGTTATGTGTACTATCAATTGCACTAACCATTCTTTTCGTTTTCTTGGCTTGCATTCATGTGCCTTAGCAAATAAGAGGCCTCTTTGGCACTCTTTTAGTGGCCTACCCATTAGATAACTCACATGTTTAAATTTCGGTTATTGCACTCAATTTTCAATAAGTACATTTCACTTTAGACCTTTTCCCCTCGATGCATTATCTATGTCCTTTAGGCCATATTTGTCACATATTTACATCGCTTTAATAAACTGGCATCATGCATTAAACCCTAGAAAGGGAATGCCACTTAGGGGATCCCGTGTTAGGAATAAACCACCTTGCGTCTCGGATACTTAATCCAATGAGACTTGCACGTTTACATTTTGTACCATCCAAAGGGGTAGTGCACAAGGTAAGGTAGGATCCGATTATTTTCATAGAGTGATCTTTGGAATATGAGCATCTAATAATCACTTTTTGGCCGTTTTATCAAAAATTGGTAAAAATCCCTTGCGTGAAGGACATTAATTTGAAGAAATTCACAAATGATTCCTCCTTTTGAGACGATAAATAAATTAAGGCCAAAATTTGATTTTTAGAAGGTCATAAACTAATGCACCTCAATGATTTTGAAATAACCAATGGCCGGACAATTCAACCAATCCATTTTGTCAATTCATAATCAATTTTGAATAAATCGTCAATTCATTTGACCAATTTACCCTTTTTAGGGTCATTGGACCAATTTACCCTTTTTAGGGTCATCCGTTCGATTTTGAATAAATCGTCAATTCATTTGACCAATTTACCCTTTTTAGGGTCATTTGACCAATTTACCCTTTTTAGGGTCATCTGGTCAATTTTGAATTTCGTCCAATTCATTTGACCAATTTACCCTTTTAGGGTGATTGGGTCGGTTTTTGCATAAATCATCAAATCATTTGACCAATTTACCCTTTTTAGGGTCATCGGGTCGATTTTGAATAAATCGTCAATTCATTTTGACTAATTTACCCTTTTTAGGGTCATTTGACCAATTTACCCTTTTTAGGGTCATCTGGTTGATTTTGAATAAATCGTCAATTCATTTGATCAATTTACCCTTTTTAGGGTCATTGGACCAATTTACCCTTTTTAGGGTCATTCGGCCGATTTTTGAATAAATCACTAATTCAATTTCATTTCATTTGGCCAATTTACCCATTTTTAGGGCAGCCGAGCCGATTTTGAATAAATCCAGTTTCGTCCAATCTATTTGATCAATTTACCCTTTTTAGGGTGGTCTGATTAATTTTGGGTAAATTAAATTTCATTCAATTCATTTGACCTGTTTCCCTTTTTAGGGTAATCCGGTCGATTCTTAATAAATTGTCAATTTCATTTTGACCAATTAGGATTTCAATGTCGAATTTCAAAAACTTAGTCGATTTTGGAAAAAACATCCATTGCATCCAGCCATTTGATCAGTTGGAGTTTTGACCCGTGCTTCACTGAGAAAAGTTGTCAAAACAAATTCCAATTTTTTCGATAGGAAGTTCGTCAAGGTCAAACCCGCGCGTTTTTGCCAATTCTTGTATCGATCAAAAGTGATCAATCCCTTCGGACGAGGTCCTCATTTTGACCATCGTCTCTTCTCATTCCAATGGGCCAAAATTTTTCAAATTATTTTTCACTTCATGAGTTGATCGGATCCATCAGGTATGGTATAGTGCCTATCCTAGAGGATTGCATTTTCATGCTAGGCCTACCCTTGGCACAAAAAGAGTTCCCCCATAGGACATGCATACCGATTTTGCAGTCTTGTTTACTAACTCGGGTTATTTTTCTTTTGTTTTTCCCCCTCCCCTGCATTCATAAGAATGTTTCAATAAGGCAAAAATATTTTTCTACATTTGATAACATTTCTGATCTAATAAAGTTTGAAAATCACAAGTATTATTTGATTCTTGGGCAGATCCAACAATGGAAACCTGAAAGACCCATCTGAAAGCTCTAGGCTAAGAGCTTCTAAGAGATTTCATAATTGTTTTCAAAGAAAATTCTATATATTTGACTTGTTAGTATATTTTTGTGTCAAGAGAAAAGGAGATAAAAGTGTATATGTGGAGCTCTTTACAAGTTTCTCTCTTCTCATTTGTATCATAATTGAATGAGAATTTTTGTTTCAAACTTTTTCAGCAATAAAATTTTTGGGACAATCATTGTCTTGTGTATATTTATGTACATTTCATTCTTTATTCTTATTCATTGGAGATTTCATGATGAATTTTGAGAAATAAAATCAAATTGAGATTTTTTTAACCTCCAGCCTGAAAATTCGCAAGTGTATGCTTTCTAACTCTTGTATACACTAGATTGGTGATCTAAGCTACACAATAAGAGTGCTCAAGATTGAAAGAGGTCGCTCAAAAGGCCTCATGAAATACTTTTTCTCTTTCACTGTACAATTCATATTTTTGCCCACTTCTATTGACTCCAAAATAAAACCAGTCACATTGATTGATTGCAAATTGGGGCCATCTTTGCTTGAAAATATCCATTGTGTAACCGATTCAATTCACATCTAAGTGAAAGCAAAAATGTGCATTGTTCTTGTTTGTTTTGAAAATTTGGAATGATACTTCGAGCATTCTTTTCTCTACCCATACACATTTTATCATTTGCTCTACCATTTGAGCCTTTAAAAGAATAATTTCGTTTCAAATAAGCGCCTTGATGATCACTACCCTTCATTGGAAAATTTTCAAATATCAAAAGGGAGTGGATTTTCAATGAGCATTGCGTTACTCTGATTGTCATGAGGTGTAAGAATGATACTTTGGCCATCGTTTCTACGACCTAAACACCATTTATCTCTTGCATCCTCATTTGAGCAAAAAAAAAAAAAAAAAAAAAAAAAATTGGTTCTTTTCGAGTGCACATATGATCGCACCCCATATTGGGGAAGGAGATTGGGGAATTTTGAAAAGGGGAAAAAGAAAAGGGGAAAGGGAATCGTGAATTGGGGAAATTTGATTCCACTTGGGTTTCAATTTTGGAAAAAAGAAAAGAAAAGAAAAAAAAAAGGAAGGGTTTTGTCCAACGAACCACTTATGGAGAGTCTTCCTCAGTCAATTAATTCAGATACATGCAAAAAAATTTTCGCATTGACGAAAGTTTCCTTTCAGAGTTATTGTAAGGAACGGATTAAAAGTCAGGCCCTCTTGTTTTCCGATCAAACATTCTATCCCTAGTTATCCCTTTTGAGCCTTCAGAATAAATTATTTCATTTGGCAACCCCTGAGAATCGCAAACCCCACACTGGGGCAAGTTTGAGTTGAAAAAGAAATTTCAAGAAGTGAAAAGGTGAAAAATCACAAAATCAAAGGACAAAAGAAGAAAAGAGAACCTCAGTTCAAAAATAAACTGGGGCAAATTTTGTCAAATTTCAAAGGAATGGCAAAAGGCCAAAAAATCAGAAGAAGAAAGAAAATGAAAGAGAAAAAGCCTCAGTTGAGCATAAATTGGGGCAAATTCTGATTTAACCCTAAAATAGGGTTGGCGCAACAATGCGATCTCAGATTTTTCAAACCACTTTTGAAATCCGCTTTCAAGCCTTAACTTTTTTTTAGCACCCCACCTGACCCCATTACAAAAGCCGAAAGTCCTGACTTCTGTTTTTTGCAATGGCCCTGTCAAGAAAATTTCTGATGCCGAAAAATATTAGCTGTATTTCTGAATTGCTTGGGTATGGGGTTGGCGCTACTCACCATATGAAAATCCATCAGCTCGAGGGAAAAAAGAGGCAAAAAGCGAAGCAAGAAAAATAAATGTAAAAAAAAAAATATCGACTCTGAAATCCCTGGTGAATGATGAGAAAAATGCAAACAAAGTCTGAGATCCTTGAGTTCAAAATAGGGGCAATTTTGGGAAAATGCGATCTTCGGTGCAATGTCCTTGAAAGTTTTATTCTTTAGCTATCATTTTCGAGCCACATTACAAGCTAACAAAGTCCATCGTTGACTTATTCCTTCATGACAATCCAAAGTGAGGATCATGCTCATAAGAAATTCATCAAATCATTTGTGATCATAAGGGTATAGCCCGTTTCCACATGTTTAGCTATCACTTCTGCCCATACGTTGCATGCCTAGAAAGCTTGTATGTTGACTAAGTTTTCTTGAAAAATAAGGGTGACAAACTCTTTGCTTTCACTAAGATGTGGCATTGAAGGAATTACAAATTTGGGCACAAGAACCAAACAAATCTCGTCTTCTCATTTCCCTTAACCCCCTCAAAAATCAGATCACTTGATTGGTCCTGACAGATGAACCAACAAGAAATGGTGACCCATTACCTAAAGCATTGATGCTAAAGTGGGGAAGAAATCTTTCGTAATTTGGCATTATTTTGAGAAATTCATCATGGAATGTGTTATATCAGTTTAAGCAAGACATTCAATTTTCTTCATGTTAGGAAAAGCAATTGCGTACCCTGTGCAAATAAATGGAGAAGCATCCAAACCAATTTTTGCAAATCAAATGGGCCCACACTGGGGCAAAATTTTTATTTGCAAAATTTCGCAAAACAAGCTCACACAGGGGCAAATATTTTTGTTAGTCCAATTGAGGATTTCGTCCAAGAATCAAATAATGCATCTTTCAAATCAATCACGCTGCTCTTTTCATGTAAATGTGAATGCACGTCATATTTTGGTAAGCCCCTGTGCAGGAATTCATTGTTGAAATCGACGAAAGAGCATCTGGTGATGTGGAAGGCCGATGTCAAAAAAAGAAAAAAGAAGGGAAAAGGGCCCTACACTGGGGCAAATTATTTTTGAAAAAGATTCTTACAAAAAAATCAGAAAAATTCAAAAATTTCAAAAATCAAAAATCAAGTTTAAATTCTTGTTTTTTGGAAAATCAAATTCAATTTCTTGACCGCTTTTATTTTCGTTTGGCACGGGTTTTATCCCTCTGACCTCGGCAGGCTCGGGTTTTATCCCACTGACCGCTTTTATTTTCGTTTGGCACGGGTTTTATCCCTCTGACTTCGGCAGGCTCGGGTTTTATCCCACTGACCGCTTTTATTTTCGTTAGGGCACGGGTTTTATCCCTCCGACCTCGGCAGGCTCGGGTTTTATCCCACTGACCGCTTTTATTTTCGTTTGGCACGGGTTTTATCCCTCCGACCTCGGCAGGCTCGGGTTTTATCCCACTGACCGCTTTTATTTTCGTTGGGGCACGGGTTTTATCCCTCCGACCTCGGCAGGCTCGGGTTTTATCCCACTGACCGCTTTTATTTTCGTTGGGCACGGGTTTTATCCCTCCGACCTCGGCAGGCTCGGGTTTTATCCCACTGACCGCTTTTATTTTCGTTTGGCACGGGTTTTATCCCTCTGACCGCTTTTATTTTCGTAGGGCATGGGTTTTATCCCTCCGACCTCGGCAGGCTCGGGTTTTATCCCACTGACCGCTTTTATTTTCGTTAGGGCACGGGTTTTATCCCTCCGACCTCGGCAGGCTCGGGTTTTGTCCCACTGACCGCTTTTACTTTCATTGGGCATGGGTTTTATCCCTCCGACCTCGGCAGGCTCGGGTTTGATCCCACTGTCCGATTGTCAAAAGCATTTCATTTTGTTCAGCCACTAGCCGTGGGTCAGTCCCATTAGTGAGCATTTCCTTTTGTTCCGCCACTAGCCGTGGGTTAGTCTCACTAGTGAGCACGACATTTACATTTTCTGTCTGGGTCTATCCCATTTAAATTTCTGTCCGGGTCTACCCCGTGGGTCTATCCCATTTAAATTCCTGTTCGGGTCAGTCCCGTTTTTACATTTCTGTTCGGGTCAGTCCCGTTTTAAATTTTTGTTCGGGTCAGTCCCGTTTTAAATTCATGTTCGGGTCAGTCCCGTTTTACATTCATGTTCGGGTCAGTCCCGTTTTACATTCTTGTTCGGATCAGTCCCGTTTTAAATTCCTGTTCGGGTCAGTCCCGTTTAAATTTCTGTTCGGGTCAGTCCCGTTTTAATTTTCTATTTGGGTCAATCCCATTTCAACATTTTGATAAAGAGGTCAGTCCTTGTTTCAAGGGCAGTTATCGTTGGACGTTTTCACCGTCAAATAACACAGGTGAGTATTTGGTGTCTACTTCTTTGTCTCAAGTTTTTCCAAAACTCAGACAAAGAGGGGCAAACTGTAGACACCAAATTTTTGATTTTTTAACTTTATTTGTTTAATTAATTTAATCTTAGCTTTATTTATTTCAATTTTAGGGTTTTCATTTATTATTATTTATTATTATTTTTGTTCTAGTGTATTTTTTGGATTCACATTAAATTTCAGGAAAAACAAAAGCAAAAGAGAAAAGGAAAAAGGTGAAAATGACAAGTGGAATCTTGCATGTGGGACAAATGTCCTCATTCTAGTTGGACAACAAAGGGGTTAGGTGTTACACATTTAGAGGAGTAAGAGAGCATCATCGGAAAAAAAGAAAAAAAATCCGGAGCAAGGGCTGTGACAGAGGGGAGCTCTGATTTCGGAAAAAAGAAAGGAACAAAACAGAAAATCTGGGAATCAAGGGAGGGCCGAAAGAAAGGGAGCTTCGGTCAAGGAGAGAACGAGAGACAGAGGCTCGGGGGGTGAAAAGAAAAGAAAAGCTGAGAGTATGAAAGAGTGAGAGGGAAAAAAGCTTCGGTAGGCAGCAATGAAAAAAGAAAAGAGAGGGGGGATGACTTCGGCCAAGCAAAGAAAAAACAGAGTAGGGAGCCGAGAGAGGAGAAACACATCTGAGGGAAATTGGAAAAATCTGGGGGAAAACGGCAAAGGAAAATCTGCAAACTTCGGGAAGTTGCTGGTGGGGAAAAAACAGAGATGAGGAAGACGATGACTGTTCATTCTCCAATCCTGATTCATCCACCCCTTGACACTGACGCCGACACCGAAGATGGGAAAATTCTGTTGGGAAAGCCGCCAATTAATCCAAAGCTTCCTTCAAACTCCAGGCCTGCCAAGTGGAGTGGGCTAAAAAGAAGAACAGAGGAAACGGGCAGAGGAGCAAGAGAGCCGAACGGAAAAAGCCAGAGGGGGTGCTGCCGTCGAAATCCACCACCTCGCCTGAATCGACCACCACCAGCGCCGCCACTATCCAGGTTCAGTTCAACTTCAGAAACTGAGAGCACTGTAAGTTTCTCTTTAAATTTCAGTCATTTCAATCCGTGACTTTGCCATATTTCTGTTGGGTTATTCAAGAATTTGAAGTATGTGTGCCTTATGTGTTGATTAGAAGACTGAATTTCCTTGGTTTGCTGTCAATTTTGGGGTTGATTATAACCCCAATTGAGCCCAAAAATCGACGATGTTTTTTATACACTTTTGGTGTTTGATGAAATGACTGAGTGAAAATTCTACCTGAGGCTGATTTCATTGCGTGCGATCTTCTTGTGATGACCTAGTTTTTCTCCCTCATGCTTTAAGGTCCTCTTTTGTTGCATAAAATGGTCACTTCCACGTTTGCATAAACCATTTCTTGTCCAAATGCTATTCGGCTTGCAGCTTATGAAATTTGTAGCTTATGAAGTGGTTGCAAATATCCATGTTGTTTTGCTGCAGCGGTTACCTTTGACCAGTCTATTTTGTTGTCTATACTCGAATGAAATACCATGAACGACATCTGGTATTAATATGTGTCTGGAAAAAGTCTTTAATTTTGGAACTAAAGAGTGAATCTGAGGTTTGGTCCTCCTATGCTCAGTCTTTTTATTCAATGTGCGTTCAGTGTTACCTTTTGGGTAGGAAGCTTGATAAATATTTGTGATTGTTGTTTCTGGTTAAGATTATCGCATGCTTTTAGTTCAAGTCAGTGAAAATTGTTTTTTTCGTGAATGCACTTTGAGCCGGGAAGGGCCTGAATGTTGAACGTATGTTTGGTATTCATTTTTCTGATTTGGGGTCCATTTGGTTAGTTTGAAGTGTTCAGTTCTGTTAAGTGACATCGGCTGATGGCCTTTGCTGAAGTTCATGGGATGAGTTGAGTTTTCCTTTGGGATGCCTTGTCTTTTAATCGCCGTTTCATGCACTTGCTGGCTGCAATTTTAAAGCAGCAATCTGTGGCACAACAGTGGGCTGCAACAGGGCATCTGTTTGTTGCCTGTTTGTTGCAGACACTGTTAGACGCATTGTTTGATGGATTAAAATCTGAGTTTGCGTGATGTTTGGGGAGTTTGTTTTGCTATTTTTGAGTTGCTTAGTGAGTAAAAGGGGTTGAAGTGTTCCTTTGTAAAGGAAAATGTCTTTTCTCTTATTGCTGAGGTTCTTTTTTGGTTTCGCACATTCCCGTCTTGGCAATCTCGTAGGCTGATGTGAAGTAATTTATTTTATCCCTTTGATGTTAATTCTCGGTTGTTCATGTTAGAAGAATCCGAGGGCTGTCTTGCTGTTTTTGATATTTTTGCTAGTGTCTAAGACAGTGATTTGAAGCTGCAAGTTTTGCGGCAAAGGAAATATTGCAGAAGTACATTGAAGCTTTTTCGTAGCCTTGCATGAATTTCTTCCAATTATTTGCATTGTTAAAGGATGTTTAGCCAGGTTTAATTGGAGCAATTGCAAAGCTGTGTGTATGAATCTGCTTTGCTGAAATTGCTAGACCTTGTGCTTAAAGATTATGTAGCAGAGTTTGCCGATAGCTTCATTAATTTGTAAAGTTTTGCTGCAGAATGTTTTTCACGAATTTGCATGATAATTTCTAAACATTGCACTTTGGTCCCCCAAGTCTCCTTTGTTGTACTAAGGACCAAAACCTTCTGCAAATAAATCATTTTTACCTCTTTCAAGCCTAAATTTTTGTATGTTTTACGTGTGTTTTTTTTTAGTTCATTAATTCTGAATTTTGGAATAAAAGTAGGCTTTAACATATTTGGTTCACCCATTAGTTTGTTGGGTTTTGGTAAAATGGAAGGGAATTGGTTTTAGCTATTTATTTGAGTTACTTGGATTTGGGTTAGTTTTTTTTATGTGGTTTTGTCCCGGGCTGAGTGGTTGAGGCCCATCAGTTTGTTGGATTTTTCTTTGAGTCAATATAATAAAATGGCCCATACCCTTTCGTTTTGGATTTCCAGTGGGTTGGGAAGCTTTGGCCCAAACCAATAAGGAATGGCCAATGTCTTGGTCCATTAAGGAACCAGAAAACGATTTGCAAATCAGTCCCTGAATTTCTCCTTAACTGTACTGTGGCCCTAAACATTGTTAACTTCTTTCAAATGAGTCCCTAGTTTAATTGCAAATGGGTCCCTACACTTTATTTTTCTTCAATTTTGACCCCAAAGCTTTGTTAATTTTTGCAATCAAACCCTTTCTTCTTTTGACTTCTTAAATGTGGGTTGTCTACATGATTTAATTGATTCAATTTCATGTTTACTTTTATCTTTTTGTGATTATTTCTTGATTAAAATGATGCCTTGACTCTTTTATTATTTTGGAGGGCAAATAAGTGGTTTCACTCAATGGGGACCCCAATTCAAGGGGAGGTACACCCTAATCCCTTATTTCTTACTTTATTTGACTCTACGTGCTCCTATGTGTTATGTGTGAATATGCATGCTTTAATTCGCTTATCATTTCATGTTTAATTGCCTATTTCGCTTTCTTTTATTTCATTTGCAAGTGATTTGAAGGCACTTGAATGCTAAGTTGTAATAGCTAGGTTATTATTTTTATTCCGTTCCCCCCTCCTAGATTGTATAGGCCTTCTTCCCCTAAAAATGTAATAGTTAGGGCCTTAGTTGCCTTATGTGTCTTGCATGTCTATGTGCTATATGTTTCATCGCTTTCTTAGGTTTTGGGCATCTAGATATGCATGCTAAGTGTTATGTGCTACGTGTTTATAAGTGATTCGCATGTCTACTCGCCTTTTATAGTCATGAATGAATGTGATGAATGAATGGACGTCACCACACTAGTCCAATGCTAGTTGTGGCCCCCTTCCCCGTCACCACACTAGTCCAACGCTAGTTGTGGTTCATTGTTCCGTTTCTACTAGTCCAATGTTAGTAGAAATTCATAGAAAGGGCTAGTCCAATGCTAGACCCAATAAGCCATTTCCCCTTTCGATAGTGCATATTTGCATGTTCACTACATGTCATGCATTCTTTTTTTTAGTTTTATCATTTTGCATGTCCCTTGAACCCCTTTTCCCTCCATTTTAGGATTTTTGCATTTCATGCTAGTTATAGGGTTCATTTGCTTGAGAGTCCCCTTCTGATAAGGGAAACGAGCGAGTGTGGCTACTCGATAGCCTTAGCACGCTAGTTTTGCCTTCTAATCAAAGGGAAAATCGAAGTCGAAAAAGTTAGGAGTCATTCCCACACCCGACCTGATGCATTCCTTTAGGTTCATTCATTCTCATTTATCACTTACTCATTTTTTTTTCAATTCACATTTCCTCATCACTTTTCCTTTCCTTATTATTCATTTTGATTTCTACTTCACAAAATTGCACTTAATTCACACATGCACCTTTCCATACAATTGCACACAAACACTTGGATTTTTCATACAAATTCACACATGCACCTTTCCATACACTTGCACACAAACACTTGGACTTTTCATACAATTTCACACGTGCACCTTTTTATACACTTGCACACTTGCACTTTAGCCATCATTTGCATTAATCGACCTCTATAAGGTTTTCCTTTATTGGCCGCCACAATTCATGTGGTTGGGATCAAAAACCTTACAAGAGACATTTTAGAATTTAGGTTTGCATTTTTTCTTTCCTTTTGCATTCATGTAGTGCATCCAAATGTAATAAATTCTTTGGTTAAAATAAGAAAAATTTTGATTAAATCACGCAACTAGCCTTGGCTAGGTCGAAGGGGTGCCTTGGATTTTTATCCTTGCCTTCCCCTTCGTCAAATGGACTCCCGAACCTTTTTTTTGGTTTACGTGGATTAGGAGTCGTTTAAAAGGGGTTTCTTACTACTTTTTCCTATTTTTTCTTCCAAAATTTATTTTTTGGTGACTTGGTACACCTTAACTCATTACCAAGTGGCGACTCCAATTTTTATTTCAAACCTTTTTAAACTATAATTTTGGGTCAAATCGTCGCATTCTCAACCCCCCATTTAGACCCATTTTTCTTCTAAATCACAATTCATTTTCCAATCATAAAAAAAATACATTTTTTTAAACCATTTATTTATTTATCAAAAAATGGGGCGCGACAGGTGTTTTAACCTCCAAGTCATACGGTAACTTAATTGGCTTCAAGTCTATTCCACTCATGAAATCAGGGTTTACAAAAGAGTGTGTTGCACCCGGATCAATTAAAACCCTAGCTAGGCGGTGAAAGAGTGGAATTGTACCTTCAACTACATCGGTCGCCTCTGGGACCTGTGGATAGTCCAATGCGTAGACCCTAGCCGGTACTTTCGGTCGACTCCCTCCGGCACTGGTCTGCTTAGAGGTCGATTTTTCAGGCCTTTGCAGGTTTCCCGCTGTCTTTGGCGATTTTGGACAATTTGCGACTTGATGCTCAGCGCTCCCACACAGTAAGCATTTTCCCAACTTTCTCCAGTAATCGTTCTCAGAGTGGTTGGATTTACCACAATACCCACATGTAACTTGAGGGGTCATAGTCGATCCAACAGAAGGTGCCCCCCTAACTTGAGTCGTCCCGCTACGACCTCCTCTAGATAAAGCTCCCCTAGAAGTTCCAGCAGTCCTCGTTCCTCCTTCTCCTCTTCCCATTTTAGAAGGGGTACATTCTTACTGGTCTGCCCAGAAGTACGACTAGGAAAATTCCTTTTTCTATTGTGGAAATCCCTCACTTGAGATCTCGCATTCTCAACCCTTTGCGCTTTCTCTAAAGCCTCAGTAAATGTAGAGATTTGGGCTGCAGCCAGGCCCTCCTGAAGTTCCACATTAAGTCCCTGTACAAACCTCCTAATCCTCCTCCGTTCATTGGCTACTAACTCGGGAGCGTATTTGGAAAGTTTAGTGAACTTCACCTCATACTCTGCTACAGTAAGGGTTCCTTGTTTTAGCTTAATAAACTCATCCTCCCTCTTTTCTTGGATTAAGGGTGGAAGGAATTTCTCATTAAACTCCCTCGTAATGTTATCCCAAGTCCAAGGGGTTTGAACTCTTTCCCATTTTCCTTTTATCGCATCCCACCAAGCACGAGCTATTCCCTCGAATTGGAAAGCAGAAAAGTTCACTCGCCTATCCTCGGTGTAATCCAAAGCGGCGAATATATTGGTCATCCTCTCTAACCAATTCTCCGCTATTTCGGGGTCAGGTTCACCCATAAACTTAGGCGGGTTAAACTCTAAGAATCTTTCCAGGGCTCTATCCTCTCCTCTATCCTGGCCCCCAGGTTGGTTAAATGGTCCAGGACCCTGTCTCTCTGCTAGACGTTCTAGGATATCAGTCATCCTATTGATGGCAGTAGCCACTTGGTTACCCTCAATGTTTTCCTGTCCCTGGGTCGGTCCAGTTGCCGATCCCTGGTCATCCCCCTGAGGTTGGGCCTGTCTAGACGCTCGCCCACGGCCTCGACCACTCCTTAGTCCTTCCATTAGTCTAAATGTGCCTAGTGCAAGAAATAGATTAATTTAAGCGGAAAAGAAGAAATATATCAAAAGGAGAACCAACCAAGAAAGCATTGAAATTAACAATAATTTACATTCATAAGCATGTCAAGTTCGTACAATTAGCAAGTTAGGGACAATTCACAAAAATATAGCACACAGGTGCTCAAAAGTATACTTTTAGTCACAGAAGACTAAAGTAAGAACAAGTGCCCAAAAGTAGGCCACACAAGCATGCAAAATACAATGGCCTCAGCACTCGCGTCACCCTAACTAGTCCTAACTGTACCAGTCAAAAGTCAAAAGGGGTCAACTACTAAGATCCTAGTCCACAGCAGGGCTATCAGGAGGAACCTCCTCCTCGGGATCCTCCTCCTCAGCATCAGGAATCACCTCAGTAGCGTCCTCAACCAATCTAGTAGCATCAGCCAGGATCTCGAAAGCCCGGTTACGGACATCCCGTCCTAGCCTAGTGAGTCGAGCCCTAGTATCCCGAATCTCCTCATTAACCATTGCAGATGTGGCTACCTCACCCTCAATCACCTCCTCGAGCTCGACAATCCGCTCACCCTGAGCGCTAACCATCTGCCTAAGCTTGTCTACCTCAGCCTGTAGATCGCGGTTGGCATCCACCAACTGACGACGCTCGTCATCCAGAGCAAGCACTAGATGGTTCGGGTAGACGAAAGTCAACCTACATGAACATCGAGGGTATCTATCATATGGTGAGTAGTGTACTCGAGCTCCTCCCGCTAGAGCTCAGTAGAAGATAGTCCTAAGAGGCTCATAATGACCATTCGCATGGCCATTCCCGTTAGCTGTCGGGGCTCCGTTTCCGTCATCCGTCCCTGCAAAATAATGATACTTTTCAGGTTAGAAACTTAAATCCCTACCTAGTTGCAATATCCTGCAATGCATGCCTAACTTAATCGTTGGTTCATCCCAATTGTCACTTGAGGTAGGACTAACTTAGTTGCTAGCTCGCCTCAAGTATCACTTAGGGTACGATTAAGTCATCCCATATCGAGTTTTAAAGGCAGAGTATGTAATATGTCTCCCATATAGACCTCTAACCTAGTGCTCTGATACCAACTGTGACGTCCCCACATCTCCCTAAGGCGAACCAAAGGGTATCCGCGGGACGCCTGCCCAACTCTCGCCAGGACTCGAGCAATTCCATTCAACTTAAAACCAAACCGAACATTTCGAAGAGAGCAACATGAATACAAATAATGCGGAAGCGTTCAAACTTAACAAGTCACTTAACATGTAACCAGTACAACGGTAATCATAATACGACTTAAATTCTAAATACACGTCAGGGCCCAAATTTTTACATTTTAATTCCAAAAGTACAACCCAAACCAGGGCATAGCCAAAATATAGTAGAAATTCTAAACAAAAGAACAACGAAGGGTTTCTCCATAATTCTCCGAGATTCGGTCCTATTAAGGAAAACAAAACTATAGGGTGAGCTAAACGATCGTAAGGCCAAAAACACACGTGCAAGCACATTGTTCAAATAGCAATCCTAAATTTATTAAACAAAACCGTGATATTTCAATAATCAACCATTCAAGCAGGAAAAGTAATCAGAAACAATTCAAGGATATAGTAGTTCTCAGGAGCTAAGTTCCACTCGCTCTGCCGATGTCATTCGTATACCTTCCCGCGATGACCCTCCGTCAACCGGGTCGGTATTTCCATTTCCGTAGATCACCACTTACTTTCCTCCGTCCACCGTACACCTCCAGGGCCCACAAGTCATTTATAAGGCAATACTCCACGAGTAAGCCAAGCAAGACCTCTCATTAGGTCGAGTTTATATATCTCATGGCTCGCCCAGGTTCCCGACCAAACCCATTGCCGGCTCGACTCCAAGGTCGGCCTATGAATTTGGGCGTCTCCCATTCATTTGAAAATCAAGGAGATTCACTCCAACGACGTAGGTAGTCATAACATACCATTGCATTTCATTCATTCATTCAATACATTTCATTCATTCAATCATTTAATACATTTCATTCATTTGAAATTAGAACGAGTGTGATAAAGTACACACCCGCCCTTACTTTTAAAATCTCCAACAATTACCACAATCAAGCAGGTATCAAGGATTCACACACTTGACACTCACCGAGCAATTCAATAAGAATTATTTTCTGGAGGTTCAAGTGTCCACTGTAAGATCCTCTTGAAGGTCTCCTTGTGCGCCTGGCAATTAATAGTGGATAATCACTCAAATACCCCAATTATCAAGGAAGATTGTACACTAGTACAATCTAAAGAATATTTCACGAAAATGAACCTCAATTACTCGTAAATCGAGGTTCAACTTGCGTTTTATTAAGTACAATATTAATTGAGTTTTTATCATGAAAATCGAGGGCAAAACGTTTGAATAATCTAAGAGAATTAAGAGTTTTTGGAAAAACTCCTTTGTCTTGAAAATTGAAAAATTTCAGTTTTATTATAAATCTTTGAAAATTCGTATCTCTCTCGATATAAGCCCAAAATTGGAAAAATTTATACCGTTGGAAACCTTTTGGAAAGTGTTAAAAGTTCTTAGAAGACACTTTTCCATGAATCTAAGTGGAAAGTACTCAAAAATGAGCTTGAAATCACTGTTCCAGAATGTTCAGGATTGAGCTAAGGTTGGTTTTTCGTTAACTTTAGAAATTTGGTAGAATTCACTCGTTGCAAACTAGCCCTTGAAATTTATAACTCAATTATAGGTGTAAGTAAGGTTTAGGTCAGAACAAGCGGATTGAGAATTGGAGTTTCGAGCACCGAAATACGGTAGCTCGAAGTTAGGAAAATTCAAGTCTGGTGAACAATTTCCAGATTTGAGTTTCCAAAATTGGAACCTTAGCTAAGTATCAAAACGAACTTGGATTCGTATAAAATTTTGCAGTATGTTACCTCTTTATGAAAGGTAGCGTTCTATCAAAATTCAGGGAAAAATACCTTCGGGAAGGTAGTTAATTAATCATCCAAAATTCAGGAGAATTTCTAAGGCAACCTGTCTTTTGACTTCATTTCCCAATTCAAATCGTTTAATCAAGAAAGCTATCCAACCATGGTTCATTTGTGAAATAAATGTCTAAGATACATCCATGATACCATTGGTAAGTGTTTAGCAACAAGAACTTCAATTAATAAGATCACTCCCAAGTTTTGTCCCAAACCAGTCCAAGTATTACGTTTTTTCCAAAACAGGGCAGTCCTCTTGTTTTGGTCACAACTCAGTCAATTTAACTCAGAATGGGGCATGGTTTATGTCGTTGAAAAATACATTCATAGGGCTATAATATCACAGAAGAAATCATTACAAAATTTGACACCCAACTAGTTCAAAATCGGGCATCAATTTGCCGCATTATCACTTCATTCCAGTTGAACAGAGCAACAGGACAGCGATCTTAAAACGTTTGGTTCGGCTCACTCACAAAGAATCAGAACGTGCATTTTATCTCAAATTAAAGCCTGGAATTTCTAGTTTCAAACACCACTGATGGCACGTGATTTCGACATCCGAGGACAGAGTTATGGCCGAAACACCACCGCTGGTCAGAGCCATACGTGAACAGTTTCCAGATTTGCTAGTTTCACAAAAAAAAATTCATTTGCCCAACCAAACCTCATTATTTTTCAATGAAATTTTTCACACATCTAATACGTCATATAAACATCAAATTCAATCCATTAGATCATTAAAAATTGGCCTTAAAATGGCCGAACAAGGCAGGGGCAAAATCGGAAATTTTTGCTTCTTGCACCCAATGAAGTTTCAATCAATTACACACCATTAATCCATCATTTTAACCACTAAACCAACAATATATCCACCATCAATCATCAAATCAGCAACAACCCAAGAGTGGGAGTTCATAGAGCCCACTTTCACATTTTTCCAACAATATCAAGTCATCTACTTACATGCAAGTACTTAGAGATGCATATCTACTACTATAAATCAAGTTTAAGGTGATGGATCATGTTATACCTTCTTAATGTACTAGATCAGAATTTTTGGCCCTCAAAATGCTCCAAGAAACCGTGATTTCCAGCACCCTTTTGCAGCTCAAAATGATCTCCTAGTGTTAAGCTAAGTATGGTGCAAGTTTGGTTGAATTTGGAGATGATTTGGTAGTGGTTTGAGTGAGATTTGTGAGGTAAATTTTGAAACAACGGAGTTAAAGAGGGAGAGAGGGCTGGTCGGCACTCTTGGGAAGGAGGAGAGAGAATGTGATCAGATTTTTAAGCTTCCAAGAGAAGATACTAACTTGTGGCCACAAATCACCCCATTAGTCAACTCACATTAGGGTGCGTTTGGCGCAGTTAGGGCTCGTTTTCTAGCGCGTTTGGTTCACTAGTGCACTAAACCTCTAATGCACATATATTCATGTAAATATTATTCACTTTTAATTGTCCCGAAATAAGGGTCTAAAGTCCCTCAAATAAAGTCGCGTGTGTGAAAACGCGTACCGTCAATTTTAACGCTATAACGCGAAACCTCCGAGAATTTCTTATAACGATTGTACTACTAACTATCACTTGAGTATTTATTCATAAGATTACCTATTTTAGGACCATAGTACAAGTCTCCAATATTCCAAGCTTATTGTGCTCCTACGTGGATAAAATCTCCAAGCACTATTCACTATTTTTACTAAACGCGCTCCAGGAAATTAATTTTTGAAACGAGTCACTTTAAAAATATAACGAAGTTATATTACCATGTATTTAGGTCTAATAAGACTAGAAAATATTCCTTGTGGCTAAAATCCAATTAAATAATTTATTAAGCCATAAATTAGGCTTAAAAATAATAGTTTTTACGAGTCCTCACACTCCAACCTCGAACTCCAAGTCTTTTTTTCGATTGTCTGCTTAGCTCTTTTGTCGGTTTTGAGCGGTTTGGAGTCGTTGTCGTATCAACTTAACCTTTTCTCGAGCTTCCTTCATCCATGGAATAGTTGCTGGATCTAATGCTTTTCTCTCGCCAACTTCATCCCAGTAGATCGGTGACCGGCATTTTCGTCCATATAGTGCTTCATATGGAGCCATTTGAATCGACGAATGGTAGCTGTTGTTGTACGCAAACTCTACTAAGGTCATGTGTTGACCCCAGTTGCCCTATCTTCTATGAACAGAAATTTCACTTGAAAAATTGACTTGCTTTTGGATAACGGTCTTCTACAAAGTTGTTATGCTTCGCATGAAGTTTCCGACGGTGTAAAATTTTCCATTTTTTGACTTTCTGAACTTCCGGACCGATTTTTCAAAGTTTCACGCGTAAAAGTGAAATTTTCCAATTTGAACCTGCATACTCTTTTAAGAGCTTAGGTCACTCTTTTGAGACTCTTGGGATATTCCAAACTTATTTTTATGGTGAAAACGTGCTCACTTATGATTTGGAACTTTATTTTGAATGTCAGTTTCGATAAACCGAAACACTTGAAAATTTGGCCTTGAGCATTTTAACTAGATAAATCCTTGAGGAATTTCACTAAATTTCCTATTTGAAAGTTAGAACTTTAACTTCCATATTTATTATGAAAAAAGTGATTGTTAGGAAACTTTGACTTCGTAAGTTTAGAAAACATGATTTTTCATTTATATTCTAGCACTTGGGCTTTTATTGAAAATTTTCTAGTACGAACACATTTTTCTCCTTTCTCGATTTCCATGCCAAATTAAGCATTTTACTCTTCTTTTGAAATTGATAGTCCTTGCCATGATTTAACTCAGAAATGGGACTTTTAAATTCCTTTTGGTTATTATTCCAATGATTAAGTGAAAACTTCCTATTTCAATTTGTTTGAGCTTGATGCTCTTGAGTGTGTGTATCTAAGAGGTTTTCTTTTACTCGCCTTGATTGAGCATTTAGGTAATTCGTGATTGTGATTAATCTCAGGTGATCCAGAGGACACCGAGGAGCTCTTTTAATTTCCTACTTTTGCTCTTGCTTTGTTCCGGAATACGGTGAGGGATTCCGAACTGTTTTGCACAAAAAAATTGCTTCTTGAACTTTTATAACAACTGTTTGTATAATTGCATATATATATACGTGATGTGACTTGATAAGTGCTTCTTACATGCCTAAGTGGTTAAATACTTGATGAATCTTGTTCACTTGAGTGATAAATACTTATTCCTAGGTAAGTGTGTACTTTATCGCATTCGACCTAACTGTTGTTGTATCACTTAACTGTTCAATATTTCATTGTTTCTATGTTATTTGCGTATGCTGTAGGCCATGTGTACTTTATCACATCGGCTGAACAAGGCCTTTTCCCCCTTCGTTATCACCTATTCGAGCCAGAAAGCGGACTCGGTCAGATAGGTTGATAACCCTGGGCACTGTATTTTGGTATACTCGAGTATTACTGCTGGAGGGATAAGGTGATGGCCAGTCAACCGAAGGAGTTATAAGGACGGGAAGTGGACCGAGTATTGTATCCTTTTGTGTTTGCTTTACTATTAATACTGTTATTGTTCTCCTAGTTGACATTTCTCGGGTAAGACTCCTTATGAGCATTAATCTCTGAGACGAAGCAATCCTTGTAATGTTCTTCTAGTCGGACGAGCCACTATTTATTTGACTAAAATTTATGAAAATATATTTATATAGTCATTCATTCCAAATGTACGTTAGTGATTTTAAATGATTTATGAGTTGTACTCATAGTAAAGTTACCAGCAAAAGTACTACTGCTACACGTGATTTCAAAGTAGCAATTACGCACTGGTTTATAAATACTTGATTTTCCCTTTTGAAACCTCATTGAGCTTTAGCTCACCCCCAAAAACATTTTAGTTCTATGCAGGGCTCGAGAACAATAGTTACTCAAGCACAAGGATTTGGCGTACCGTGGATTATCCTTTATCTGGGTTGTGATTGATTTTCTTTGT
The DNA here is from genome assembly GCA_036785865.1 of Coffea canephora. NCBI lineage: Eukaryota > Viridiplantae > Streptophyta > Magnoliopsida > Gentianales > Rubiaceae > Coffea > Coffea canephora. The sequence continues at coordinate 10,624,919 of CM071917.1, read as the reverse complement.
GGAATGTAATGCTTATTTTGAAAGATTTGTGAACTTTATGGTATGATGTACTTGTGGTTGAAGTGAATGTAAATCTCAAGTTATTTTGGGGATTATACTTTTGTAAGAATGATTTGAAGTGCAAACATAAGGATTGTACTTAAGTTATTATTATGAAAATTTAGATGAAGTATTGGACTTGTACTTTGGTATGTTGGACTGGTGGATATAACATACTCCGTTTGAGCTTTTAAGAACCATCGATTTTATTCATGCTTGAGTTTTGTAGTGAGTCCCGGCGAGAGCTAGGCAGGCGGCCTGCTGAACCCTTTGGTTCGCCTTAGGGGGAGGTGAGGCTGTCACAGATTCAGCCTCCATCATGGCCGAACAGAACCGGACAGAACAGGGTAAGTTGAAACCCTAACCTGGAATTTTCGCACCAAACCAGAAATTTTCCGCAACCAATCATATCCAACATACACAAACTCCATTTTACACTATAACAAACCATCAATCCATGACTAAACAATAATTACTATATAAAAATAGAAAAATCAATAATAAATAAAAAATCCATCAAAACTCCACTTCCAACCATCAAACCTACTACAAATCAATATAGTTAGTCACAAAAGCCACTAATAAACCATTATTAAGAACAAACTATGAATTTCTACACACCATACCTTGATACCTCAAGAAAGGTAGTAGCTTAGGTTTCTTTCTTCTAAAACAACTCCACCACCTTTTATAATACTACTTAACCAAGGATTTTTATGGAGTAAAGTTGAATTTCTATGGCTGGATCACAAGATTTGTGCAAGAAATGGATGAAGTAGTTGAAGGCTTTCCTTTCTTTTTCTCCTTAAGAGTTTCGGCCAAGAGAGATGCATATGAAGATGAATTTTGGGTCAATTATGGTTATTTTGTAAAGTTGAGGTAAGATGGCCAAGTCCAAGGTGGAATCATAGAGTGACACATGTCACCTTTTTGAGTTTAAACTTATCTCCAAGTCTCTCCAATGTTAATCCATCTAGGTAACCTCTAATTACCTCTTAACACCTAATAAATTAATCCCGGTATACAAAACTTAACCTAATTGGCCGAATAATTCACACGTAACGCACTAGCAGGTCTCATGTCCAATATACACTCCTAAATCTTATGAGCTAACTTATACTAGAAAAGTAATTTTAAAACTATATTCACTCATAAAAATTATCTAGAAAATTTTTCTAATAAAGAAAATATAGAAAATGCGTGCAAATAAATAAAATAAAGCCTAGAAAATAAGAAAATTTCGGGCTCTCACAGCAATCACTTGGATTTAATTATTTTCTTTATTATCTAGACAATCAAAGTTATGGAAGTGAAAAAACAAAGTTAACTAGGTGGTAAAACCGACCATAGAAAATATTAGTTTAAGTGGTACAACCAACCATACGTCAAAAGTAATAAATATAAAACTGGCCATTAGGTGGTAAAACCAACCATGTAAGCGGTTTGTTGCAAGAAAATAAATAAAAATAAAAACAAATTAGATTAGAATTACTCAAAGATTAAGTGAGAGAGTCTTAGGGATTATAATCCCTTGTTATGTCAAGATTAGAAGTTTCTTAAGATGATTATGCTTATTCTTTCATGAATTGTCAAGGAATTACTTCCAAATGTATGTCCTTGCTTTCGCCAATGGACATTCTTAAGAGGAACCACCTTCGCTAATTGCTCTGGAAATTGCTTTCGCCAATTTCTTTAACTCCTTGAATCATCCTACACCTATATTCATAGAGAAAAGGTAAGAAACAATTTCATTAAGGTCAATGAAGTTATTGTATGAATCCGACCAACTATTATTCATTATTTTCATAAGAATAAGGCAAATGTTTAAAAGTTTAGATCTATTTGAAGGCAACATCCATTGTTTAATAATTATCAAATCATTCATAGTTTGATGGCCAAACAACTATAATGCATAAATCTCAAACTAACAAATCATAAAAAAGCATAGTCATTCCCTAACTATTTCAAATTAAAACTATAGCATGTTCATCTTCATCCTAAGATATGAAAAGTTTAGCTGGACATCATATTAAGAATCTCTAACTATAAAACAAGCTATAACAAAGTATGACAAATAAGGACAAGAGACAAAATATAGGAAAAAGAATTGTTATTCAATATCTTGAAGGTTGAATCCTTAAATTCCTTCATAAGTTGATCTCTCAAATAAACTTAGTACAAGAGTGTTTTCATCTTCCTCTCAAAGCTCTTAAACTAACTTTGAAACTCACAATATGAAACTAGAGGTAAAACTACTTCTATCTCTACTTCTACTCTATTCTACTTCATACAATAAGATACTACAAAATGTTTCAACATGATACAAGATGCTCAAATCAACGAGATACAAGAGATATTTATAGATGTTTTTGAAGAAGAAAATGTGCTTATCATGTGATCATAAAGTTGTTCTTCACCTTTTCAACCCAAGTTTAGCTAGACCTAGTCGGATTTTATTAGTAAAATTTGTCCACAAAGTAGTGTTGTGAAGCGAGTGCAAGTTGTAGAATCAACTTGCAGTAGCTTCTCAGGGATCCGTGAGGTATACCTCATGAACCTGCCTCTCGGTTCTTTATGTTTTATAGTTTTGCACTTTCTGCTCAAATCACAACTTTACTTTATTTTTGGACCAAATTCAACCAAAATTTTATTGATGATGAAATTTGAATTATCTCTTGTACAAAACATAAAATTGTAGATTTATGAGTTATCTTTCCAATGCTTTGGTCAATGCCCTAGTTCACCTTTTGACAGAAATTTTGCCCTACTGTATTTCGGCTTTTTGACCAAGAAAATCAACAAACTAGATTACAATGTCTACATAATAATTAGAGCTGTGTCTTAGTTCAAAATGGCTTAAGAATTATCTCAATCCGATACTTGTAGTTCAAGATATATATCCAAAATACCAAAGTGTGTCAAAGCTATTAAATTCTTCTTGATTTGAATCAATTCAAAAGACACCAAAACCTACAAAAACAATAAAAATTTGCATATTAACCTATACTTTTGGATGTTTTGGTTAGAAGACATTATTTGTATGAAAAATAACTTATAAAGGAACACAATTCTTCCATTATAACTTAGAGCACACCAAAAATTTACCATAAAACCTAACTACAAATTGGTAAAATAAATGCTTATCAAAAGTCACTTCATAAATTCGCTTCTTGAAATTCTTGGTGAAGTACAACTTTTTGGGAGCCAGTTGGACTATCAAACTGTGAGAACTCGTACTCTTATTCTTAATTTCACGTATTTTAAAATTATTTGCATTGGCATGTTATTTAATTTTACCATTTTAGCATGGATTTTACTCAAGTCATTTTTATCGCTTTCGTGTCAAAATTTTTCAAAAGTCGCACTGGCGCGATTAATTGGGGATTTGGAGATTCAACCTCGAACTAGTAAGAATGAGTATTAGTGGTGTAAGAGAAACAACCTTGGAAGATTAGTATTTGAGAGTAAGAAACAAAAAGGAAACTAGTATTGCATAACACTATTTGGTCACTATTCCTAACTGACTTTTAACCCTCCAAAAAGCAAGCTTTCTTTTCAATTTCACATCACAACCAAAGCTTCATTTTTTCTTCCTTTTCCTCTCACTTGGCCTGCCATTGAAGCTCCAAAATAAGGGAAGAAAACTCCTTCAAACCACAAAGCTTGCTGCAAGAATCTCTCCAAAATCTTCAAACCTTTGGGAATTGATTAAGCTAGAAGAACGCTCTAGTCTTGTGGTGATTTCTTGGTGGATTGGTAGTGCAAAACTTGGCTCTAACTAGGGTTGAAGAAACTTTGGAGAGGTAACAAGCTTCCCTTCACTTGACCTTTAGTTTCATTCAAGTTTTAGTAGTAGCTTTGAGTTGTTATGAAGGGATATTTAAAACCTTAAACAAAGCTAGGCTAGATGACTTGAGGAAACCCTTGTCTTCTTGATTTATACTTAGGTAGATGGCTTGAGGTGAATTACTAGGTAGTGGACTTGAGGATTTCTTGTTTGTTTGGTTGTTATTTTAGTGATTTCTAGCTTGATTTTTGGCTTGAAAGTTGGAGAGAAAAATTTGAAGAGAAAGAGAGGAAGTGCTGGCTGAATTTTTACTGATTAATTTCCCTTGATTTATTTTCGAATTTTGTTGTTAAATTGCTGCAAAAATGCTTGTTATATGTTGGGTTGTGTGTGTGGAAATTATCTCTCAAAAATCATTTCATTTGATTGGGTAAAAGTCAAGTTTAGAGAAGAGAAACAAATCTGAAAAATTTTGCTCAGGACAGCCAACTAGAGTATATTTAACTGCATATAATTTTTTGTCCAGGAGTCAAAATCAAGTGCCATTTGCGGCATTTGAAACAAGACTCCGAGGGCTTTCCAATGGTATAAAATAACCCTGCTAATTCATTTTCTATGAGCCGTAGGGAACCGGCAAATTTGACTGATTTGCTCCTATTGTTTTACCCGGGAGACCTGCACAGCTGCATCTTGTAGCTCGTTTTCACTCCTCTTGTGAAATGAATTTGAAGACGGTTTCTTCTAATGATTTTTAGTACTTTGAATCTAGTTTTCGATGCTATAAACCACACTAATTTTTATTTGTATAGCCTTAGTTATGACCTGATTTACAAACTGTGTCAAGTACTCCAAGGCTGGAATTTCGTGAACCAGGTTTTGAAAATCAGCTTTCATAAAACTGTTGTATCTTGGTGTAAAAAGATCCAAATTGAGTTCTATTTTTTTGTTTGAAACTAGACTTGGAGTTCTTTCAGTGGTATAATTTCGAGGGCTGATTCTATTTCTATGAATTTTGCCAAATTTTCAAAGTTCACTGAAAATGCAAGACAGTTTTGCTCTGTTCTTACTAAAGCAGTGATTTGGAGCTAAGATTTGATCGTTTTCTGATTTGAATCTGGAAAAAGTGTCTTCTAGAGAGTTTTAGCTCATTGGTCTATTTTCCAACGGTATAAGATTTGCAAATTTTGGACTTATGAAACTCAAGTTATGATTTTCCAAAGAATGCTGTCCAAAACTGATTTTTTCCTTACATACAAGCGAAAACCTCAAAAGTGGTTTGGAAACATTTCCTAGGTATTAAACCTAACTTACTTGATTATATGCACCTCATTTCATACTTGAGAAATGGATTTAACCCTTATTCTTATGCCATTGGTTTCCATGACATTGAACCATAAAATGGAGTGTTTTATCTAGAGTAACTGCTAAGAAGTTTCACTAGTTTTATATTCAAAATTTGGAATTTTTAACTTCAACATTTACTATGAAAATGAGTAACGTTTTGATGGATTTTGACTCCATAATTTTTTTTTTGGCTAACCTCAAATATGAGGGTGGGTGCCACTCCAAGTTTTATTCAAAAGGCTCATCAAGAGTACAACAAGTGAGATCAAGAGTACAACAAGTGAGGCTGACAGTCCGCCAGTATACCTAAGCCAGACGTACATAAGGCATCTGAGCCCTATCTAAACGGGCTAAACCCCGTATATGGGCTGGAAATGGGGAGGGAGGGAAACTTTGACAGACATGCGTGGAGCTTGCCAAAACTGCCAGGGCGTCAGCAACTGCGTTTGCCTCTCTGTAAACATGAGTAAAGGTGATCTGGCGACCCAGCGCTAGAGATTTGATACGCGAGATAGTTCCCCATAACGTCTAAGGTATCCTACCGTCACCCTTCACCATATTCAGCAATACCTAGTAATCTATTTCGACGTTCAAGACTTGATACTCTGTAGAGAGTAGCATACCCTCCAGTAACGCCATGGCCTCCGCTTCCATATTTGTCCTTGCTCCCAAAAACGATGAGAAGGCCCGCAGGATGTTACCGTCCGAGTCACGAAGCACCCCTCCACCTCCAGAGTGTCCTGGATTTTCTAAAGATGAACCATCAATATTTAACTTGACTTACCTGCCAGGCGGCTTTGTCCATGCGACCCAGCATGGTAGCGTCCGCTCCCTTCGCGTCATGCAAAGCAATAGGCCCTAGTGTACCAACTCCCCGTCATCCCGCGCCACATGAACAAATGGATGACTCCTGGATATGCTGAAAAGCAATGCTTTTACACTCCAGCAAACCTGTGACACTAAATTTTTGAAATATAACCTCCCAAAACAGGTTTGACCATGTGGTCGGCAAGAAAGGAAAAAGCTTCCAGTTTCCAGCTTTGTGGTGTTTTCGAAATCAAGTCATATCTAACTCTATACAAACTCAAATTGAGAATGGTTGGTGGCGTTGGAAACTAGGTTCCAAAGGCTACAATTTATCAGAAGACATCATTTTGAAAATCTTTCCACAAATGGGACAAAATCAATCCACAAAATGCAGCTTTCAGTTTCATTCGCACGAACAGTCAAAACAGAACAGCCAATTTTGCCGACTCATTGTGGTTCACTCAAAATGAACCAGTGAGAGATTTTTATATCATTGGAAAGTTATGAATGTCTAGTTTTGAATTCCGCTAATGGCACTCAATTTTGACTTTTGTACAAAAAGTTATATTCAGATAAAAAACACTGTCCGAGAACCCCTGCTATATGTTTTCCAGATTTGATTCTTGCCAAAACTCAAGTTTTATGCCACCAAATGAAACAATTTTTTAAAGGCACTTTGTACACACAATATACAACATATATCTATCAATTTTACAGTCAGCCAAGCATCAAAATTTTGAAATATAAACTGAACAATGTGACCAGAATTTTCGGCTAGCACACTAACAAAAATTTTCCAACTTTCTCTCCATTTTCTAACCATAATCCTCTCATACAACATATAAACAACCATAATCAAACAATTAAATCTCAAGTCAACTACCTATAATCCATCTCAAGACTGCTAGCCTAGAGATTAAAGCAAGATAAATGGTTTTTCTCAAGTCCTCTAACCTATTTCTTGCTTAGGGTTGCAAACCCATGCAAAACTAACCATGATTCTTGAAGAAAATGGAAAGATTAGAAGAGTTAAAGGGTTACCCCAAGAAAATCCACAAGATTGCTCCTTGCTCCACCTAAATTACCCCAAGAAAATCCACAAGATTGCTCCTTGCTCCAAGATGAAGTGTTACTCCAAGTAGTTTGCGATTTGGTGGAAGTTTTGTCGGTGAAAGGAAGCCAAAACAATGGAGTTTTCTTCCTCCTTCCTCCTTGGTGTTTGGCTGGCTATGGAGAGAGAGAGGAAGAAGGGTTTGAGTGATGAAACTTGTGAGGGATGATTGATGGAAAGTTACTTTAAGTTAGGTGCAAAAAGGTCAACTTTGAATAGTAGTCATGCGAGGGTTTCGTACCACCATTTTCTCTCGAGTTTGATACACTCATGTACTAATCCTCCAAGGTACTTCCTTTAACACTATAACTATTCACTCGTAGTAGTTTAGTATTAATTTCTCAAATCTCACTTAGTTGTACTGGCATGATTATCGAGAATTTAAGGGTAATTCACGCAACTAAAATATAATTAACTAACTCTAGGGAAAATAACTTATAAAATAACTAAATTAAGAATAAAAACAGGAGTTCTCAAATCTCCAAGATCATTGCACTCTCGGATCGAATATTTTCTCGAAAAACATGTATTTGCTATTTCTTACTAAACGAGTCTCTAAAAAATTAAATTTGCTAACGGGACGTTTTTAAAATATAAGTGAGACCTTGTTCTATGTAAATGGATTTAAAATGGTTGAAATACATTATTCGGAGAAAATGGGTGAATAAATATTTAAATAAGCCAATAAAATAAGATAAAATAAGAAAATTTTCGGGTCCTCACATCCTTCCCTCCTTAAAAGGAATTTCGTCTTCGAAATTTACACCTAGTATAACATCATAGCCCTTAATAGCTAGGTTTATCAAATCGATCAACAACTTACGCTCTCCAACCCATATCTCACAATTTCTATTCATCCAATTAGCAATCAAATTTTGATTTCCCCAATAAGCGTTTTACTTCCAAGTCATAGGATAATTTAATCGGTCTCACGTCTACCCCACTCATAAATCTAGGGTTTGCAAATGAGTGTGTGGTATCAGGATCACTTAGAACCTTAGCTAAACAATAAAAAACAAAAACCATACCTTCAACGACCTTAGTGGAATTGGAAACCGGTTGATGGTCTAATGCATAAACTTTAGCCGTCGCTTTAGATCGACTTCCTCTAGCACTAGTTTGTTTAGATGCCGACTTTTCTGGCCTTTGAGTACTACCTCCTACCTTTGATATTCTTGGACAACTCGCGGCTGATGCTCGACACTACCACAGTACAAGTACTTTCCCGATTTCCTCCAACAATCATTTTTCACATGATTGGACTTCCCATAGTAACCACAACTAACTTGAGGAGTCACAGCCTGACCACCAGAAGGCGTTTCTCTCACTTGACCTTGCCCATTGTGACCTCCTCTTGGTTGAGTCCCTTTTGGTGTACTGGATGTCTCTACTCTTCCCGTTCCTTTTTCCTTTTTAAAAGGTGGGACACTTTTACTTGCTTGTCCAGAGGAGTAACTAGAAGCATTCCTTTTCTTAGCATGGAAATCCCTAACTTGCAGCCTCACACTTTTGACTCTCTGTGCTTTCTCTAAGGTTTCAGTGAAAGTAGAGATTTGGGCTGCTGCCAATCCCTCCTGAATCTCCACATTAAGTCCTTGGACAAAACGTCTTATCCTTTTCCGCTCATTAGTCACCAATTCTGGAGTATACTTAGAAAACTTAGTAAATTTCCCTTCATATTCAGCCACGCTAGAAGTCCCCTATCTCAACTTTATAAATTCATCTTCCTTTTTCTCTTGAATCAAGGACGGGAGAAATTTCTCATTAAATTCCCTTGTAAAGTTTTTCCAAGTCCAAGGGGTCTACACTCTTTTCGATTTTCCCCTAATCACGTCCACCAAGCACTGCTACACTCTCAAACTGAAAGGCAGCAAAGTTCACTCGTCTCTTTTCAGTATAGTCTAGGGCAGCAAAAATATTGATCATTTTCTCTAGCCAATTTTCCGCTAACTCAGGATCAGGTCCTCCGATAAACTTAGGCGAAACAAATTTCAAAATTCTCTCCAAATTCCTATCATCCCCTCTATCCTGAGCCCCAAGTTGGTTATTAGGTCTTGGACCTTCTTGCTCTACTAATTGCTCTAAAATATCTATTGATGGCAGTAGCCACCTGGTCACCCTCTACATGTCCTTGTCCTTGAGTCGGCCCAATTACTGATCTTTGATCGTCCCCTAGAGATTGGGTTTACCTTGTGGCGACTCCACTTCCCCCTAAGGCGAACCAAAGGGTTGGCGGGCCGTCTGCCCAGCTCTCGCCAAGACTCACGCAAGCATTCTAACCCAAATCCTTTCGGAGGATAACTTAATATATGATAAAACAATTTTTCCCAAATAGGATCATCCTTAAATTCACATTAACTTCAGAGATAGCAATGATAAATTAGCCCGTCGAGGCTCTTAACTTCCCACGTACTACGTACCAAGGTGTAAAGTCGTACCAATCCGGATAGATAAATACATAAACTCTATTACAAACTTACATGCCAAGTAATCGAATTAGGGTTATACATTTTCCAGCTTCAAGTGGCAATCCGAAAGAAAGTACATTATCCCAAATAACACAACACAGCCCACAGAATAAGTTATAGTATTCAAATACAATCCAAAAGGAAAACTTAAATAAGCATCCAGCTTTCAGTTTCCAGAACCTGTTAAGGAAAACAATAAACGTGGGGTGAGCTAAAGCTCAGTGGTGCCCCAAAACATGCAATCACATAAATCAGACAACGGATAACAATTTAAACAAATTTAATCAATTAAGAAAGCGTATAACAGCACAAGGTAGGATACAGGGGCTCTCGGGAGCCATTCTCCTCGCTTGATCAGATACCCTCGTAGTTGACCCTCCGTCAACTTTCACTACTTATAGTCCATGTAGATCCACTTATTTTAATCCTAGCCCGTCACCATTCATACCTCTGCTTCGGGCCCGAACTTCGTCTACCGACGCAGTATACTCGAGATATACCCGTATAAAATTAGTCGAGGGATTCACCCAACGACGTTATGGTAGTTGGATTCACGAGTCGAGGGATTCACCCAACGACGCAACTACATTTAGATTCACGGATTCATTAGTTATGGTAGTTGGATTCACGAGTCGAGGGATTCACCCAACGACGCAACTACATTTAGATTCACGGATTCATTAGAAAATGTTTCACACATGTCACCACTCGAACGGCTAGTGCGATAAAGTACACACTGCTCACTTCGATGGATCAGAAACCATTTATTGCATTTTGACAATTATCACATAGCGAGTTGATAAAGCGCTTAACCATATAAGCATAAAACAAGCAAGGACACTCACCAAGAGTGAAGTTCAAATGTCAAATTGGGAATCGAATTCCGCGTCCTCGCAATATCCTAGAATATCAAATATTGAAATTATAAGTTTTTAAGCTTATACAAATCGAGGTTTAATATAATACTAGTTTACTTTCCCATAGAAATTTCAAAAGAAATAATTAGTATTACTTTCTTGAAATAAGTCGACAATCCTCTGAACATCAAAGCTAGAAAGATACTTTGAAAATTTCTTTAAATCTACAGTTCTTGCAAAAATTGTCACAAAGACTATTTTATCGAAGATAAAGTTTCTTGCCGAGCAAGTTTCTACATTTTTAATTAAAGTTTTTAAAATTATTAAAACTATTATTTTGGAGCTTTTCCTACCGACAACTATCCAAGGCAAATCTTAAAGAAAGAAAAAGGAGTAAGACTTAGGATTTTCAGAAACTAGAGAAATTATTTTTCTATACCTATCAAGGATAGTTTGAGCTAAAGAAATTTGTCGGTTTTGGAAAAATTTAGGCAAAACACTAGATATTGAGTTTTATCACCTAATACTAGGAAAAATATTTTTGATTAGCTTGATAAAAATTACTCGAGTTCGTAAGATCGAAACAACTATCACAGCTTCGATTCCAAATCGAAATCACATTATAGCTCAAATTTGTCGACTTGAAGAAACCACGTTTTAAATAGCGAATCACTAGGCTTTGTAAATCATTGGCCCTAGGTTTCAACAAATTCATTTCCAAAAGGAAAATAAAGCAAGTGACCAAGGCTTCGTCAATCATTAGCTCTTGGTTTTTGGCAAATCTCAAATCACATCTCACTTAATTAAAATAACGTAAGGCCTTTAAGCAATTCCAGCCATTTAATTTCATCACTTTAACACTTATATAAAAATCATTCACATGGCCAAGGGCTTCGTCAATCATTAGCCCCTAGCACCCAACCAGTAATTCTTGTAGCAACAAGGCTAACATTTCAAATGTTTAAATTTACTAACAGGTATTTAAAGTCAAGAACCAAATTTTCAACAACTTCATACTCAAGCAATTGTTCCACAGCCTCACTTCACTATCTCCAATTTATTCTCCTAAGATATCGAGAGTTTCACATCCATATATCTTATAAACTTTAAAACAACTTGTTCCAGATATTGCAACCATTATAATTTCAAAGAATAATTTCACTTTCAAGCTGGAAGTTCTTACTCAAACTTTGGCAACTACAAGGAAAATTTCCAGCATTCGTATACCCACGTTTTTGGTTAAATCATTTGCGATATCAAATGTTTCATTGCTAAACAACATGTATATCTTAAAATACACCCTTTTTCTGTGTTTCGAAACCATTTTATGCCAAGGAAAATATTCAAACATCAACTAGTGAAATCCGGAAACAATTCAATATTTTCAGCTCAAACATTTGGTTAGCTAAATTTTCCAGCAACCATTTATCTTGTATATAATTCTTCCTTGGTTTATTCAGGGATTTAAATACTCAAATTTGGCATACGGATACTTAATTAACTGAGTAACATTTCCAGTTCAAAAATAAAAAAAATCAGGTGTGATTAACAACACAAGTCATCAAATTTCCAAGAAAATCTCCAGCTAGCCTCGTTTAAGCTGCACAAAAATCCGGTTGCATCTTATTTTTATTTTCAGTTCTAACTCAACTAGTTAACTACATGCCAAGCTAAAATTTCTTGTTATTAGCTAGCTAATTATGATTATAGGCTCAAAACAGCAAAGTTATACTACATGAGCTACATTACCCAAGATAACTCTTGGCAGAAACTTTTTCAGCAAAGCAGAATTTTCCTAAGCTCCTTAATCCATCATCCGAAAACACAATCAGTGCATGCAAGCGCTGGTATATCTTCATCTACCAGTAGTTAGCTTAAACATCATATTTTCACGTAGCTAATTGCATTTATGCTCAGATTATTAGATTTAAATAGATTACAACTGCATTTCAGATTTCTGGTTCACATCAAATCCATTTCACTACATCAGAATTTTTCCCAGGTTCCTGATTTCATCATCCAATCACATAAAATTATCATGCATGGCCCTAATCATAATAATCATCCAAGATTCAGTTAGTTAAACACCATTGTATGCTCAAATCACTTCAGGAAAACACATTAAAGCTGCCTTTCAAGTCAGCTTCTCGGCTAAGACATTTTTCCTCTTAAAACAGAATTTTCTAAAGCTTTACCATTATCATCCGAAAGCACAATCAACATGCATGGTCTTAATCATCCAGTTTTCATTCAGCTAAGTACACTTAGGTGCTCAGATTGTCCCAGAAAACAGATATAAAGCTGCACTATCAGCTCAGCTTCTCGGCAGAACCATCTAGCCGAAACAGAATTTTCCACCGCTTTGATTTCAACATCCGATGGCACAAATTAACACATGCAAGACCACGGCTAGCTTAATCTACCTCTGATAAACTATTTTCATTCCAGAAAATTTACCTCACTCAAGGTTCACTCGTACGTCAAGGAAGCTGAAGTTTTTCCCTCTCTCGGCCTTGCTCACAGGCCTGGTTCTGGTTGCGCTTGGTGTGGCTGTGGTTGTGGTTGTCGGTGGTTTCAACTGGTGGAGGTGGAAGCTGGATGGCAACTAGTTGTTCTGGAGAATGCAGAAGGGAGTTGGCTCACGGTTTCTCCCTGCCTTCACTCCTGCTCACGGACAGAACCAGAAATGGTTGCAGCTCGCTGCTTCTTCCCTCGGTTCCTCTTTGTCGATGATAGCGAGGCAGAGAGGAAATGTGTTTGTGGAGAAGAAATGAGATTGTGGCTTGAGATATGGAAGGGAGAGAAAGGTGTATGGTGCCGGTTTAGGAGAAGAGGTTGAGTGTTAGCAGAGATTGTGTACTGCAGTGGTGAAGATGCCGGTTGGTCAGCTAGGGTGGTGGTGTGTTGAAGTGGTGAAGGATGCAGTTGGCCGGCTGGGGTGGTGGCTAATCATGCTGTCCGAGGAGTTGTTTGGCTGTGCCTGGAATTGCTACGATAATGTTATGGTGGTGTGGAGAGGAAATGGAAATGAGCTACGGATGAGAGAGTTGAGTGTGCAAGTGGAGAAGTTTTCTCATTGGCCGAATGGAGAGGTGGATTATAAGGTTGTCCGACAATGTGGTTTTGGAATTTCATGGTCATTTTGAGATTGTATGGAGGGCATTTTAGTCCTTTCACGTCTCTTCCTAATCTCCACTCAAAACCTTAGTTCTAACTTAATTCCAAGAATTAATCCCAAATATAATTCGATCACCTAATGACATGCTAATCTTGCAAGGCTTTAATTATCGAGATTCTTATGTCCTAAGTATACTTAAGATACTTATATCGTTTTTGTCTAAAATTTATTAATTACAAATTAGTATTAAGATTCCTATTAACGCTTAACATTCTTGCTTGATTAATTAAACTATAAAAATCAAGTTTGACCTTAATATATAAATCTAACATTTTATGTTAATACGAAAAATTTAATCTAGCTCTAGATATATTAACTTAGTCTAGCAAAACCAATAAATTTCATAACTTAGAAAATTATATTATTTTTCACATAAACCTGTTTTTACTTACTTAATTGCAACCAAGTAAAAGTAATGCTAGGAATTATTAAGGAATAAAAGAAGTGAAATTGACATATGAAATGTTATTTATATATGCATTTTCAGGGTTCTCACATACCTAGCCCTATGCCCCCGACCTCTACCTCTTCTTCGTCCATCCATGATCTTAGTTATGTCCAAATGCAAGAATAGAATTAATTACGCGAGAAAATACTTAAAATACAAGTTAATGCGAAAACCATTTGAAATAACGATAATTAGCATATATTAATAATTAAAGATCATACAAGATCAGCAAGTCATGGGACATTTACAAAAATATAGCACAGATGTGCCACAAAAGTGCAATTAGTCATGCAATAGGCGCCAAAAGCTTTACAAGCGTCACCCCTGCTAATTCTAGTCACAAAAATCAAAAGTCAACATCCTAGTCTAGTTCGCATCCGAACCACTAGCCTGAATGTCCTCCTCCGGACCCTCCTCGAAAGGTTCTTCCTCAGGAGTGCCCTCATGAACGTGGCTATCGACAGCCTCTATCACCTCGTCAATCAACATCATGGTGTCAGCTAAGATCCCGGCAGCCCGATCACAGATCTTCTCGACTACCCTAGTCAATCGAGCCCTAATCCTTTGAAGCTCAACACTAGCGGCCTCAGCTCTAGTCCTCTCCTCTACCACTATCCCCTCGAGCTCCAATATCTTAGTACCCTGAGCGTCCACCATATAGCGCTCAGCACCTCGACCTCCTGAAATAAGGCTCTGTTGGTATTCACCAACTGTCAACGCTCATCATCAAGGGACAATACCAGCTCATTAGGGTAAATGTACATCCTCCTACAGGAACAACGGCGAATCCTCGAAGAAGGCGAGTATCGAATACGGGGTCCTCCTCCATGCACTCTATATCGAATAGGCCTAAGAGGCCCCACGTGACCATTAGCATGCCCGTTACCATTAGCAGCATAACCTCCATTACCACAAATTCTAGATTAGAAACTTAAAGTTACTAACTCACTCAAATATTAACTTAAGACATAACTAAGTTATCTCATTCCTATTTTCAAGGGTAAAGTTTTAATACGTCTCCCAAAAATATGTCTAAACCTAGTCTCTTTTCCACCAATGCTGTTTAAGAAACTCTCGAGTACCAATTCTCTTTAACCACTAGAATACAATAGGTTAATGTTCAAGTGAATCTCACGGTCCGGTATCCTAAACTTTTAGCCTAAGATACACTACAGAGATCTAAAGCCTAAGCTCTGATACCAATTGTGATACCCCCACTTCTCCCTCGGGCGAACCCAAGGGTATCCGCGGAATGTCTACCCAACTCTCGCTAGGACTCAATACGAATCCAATTCTAGCTTACAGATAAACAACTAAATAATAAAAGTCGAAACGAATAAAAGTCGCTTCCTTAAATAAATATTCAAACCTTAAAACACAAGTTCTCAAAAGTACATCACTTTTCCCAAAGTACAATCACTAGAAGTCGGCTAATCAAATACAACCCAAAATACTAATCAAAAGTAATTAAACCGGCTTCTCCACAAATTCTTTCCATCCCAAACAAAGCTAATGGGGTGAGCTGATGCTCAGTGAGGCCAAGAAAACATGCAAACACATAGTTCACATAACCATGGCATTTGTACGGGAATTAAAACAAGAAAGTTCAAGTAATTCATAAATAATAATAACACACTTAATAAGGATACAGGAGCTCTCAGGAGTTAGATTCCACTTGCTTCGCCAAGGCTCGATCAAATACTTTCCCATGATGACACTCCGTCAACTGGGTGAGTATTAAATCCGTAGAACTTCACTTACTCCTCATTCCCGTTCACCGTTACATCCCCTGTCCCGGGCCCGCTCTTCTATTATAAAAGGCGACACTACTCGAGTATGCCAAGCGAGATCTCTCAAATAGATCAATCTTATACGAATATCTCATGGTTCACCAAGCTTCTCAACCAAGCCCATGTCAGCTCGAGTCACAAGGTTAGCCTATGAGTTTGGGCGTCCCCCAAATTACTATTATGAGTCGATGAGATTCACTCCAATCGACATATGCATGCATAGCATAATTCACTATTGTAGTACTTCATTTATTTCACTTAGCAAATTATAAGCCAATGAGATTCACTCCAATCGGCATATTTAACCACAATCATAAATTCAAGTATGAGCAATTCAATTATGTAATCAATTAAAAGAGAACGAGTGCGATAAAGTACATACTCGACTGGACAATTGTAAATCACTTAATCAATAAGAAGCAATTCACATAATTGGCAACTATTCATGCACTTGACACTCACCGATTCAAAATAAGTGAGTAAACAAAACTTTAGGTGTCCGCATCGAGATTCCTTCGAAATTCCCTTAAGCACCTGAAGAAATAGTGACTAAACATCACTCACATATACTCACGACCACGTAACACACAAGGAAGAAAGTATACTAGCTTAAAAATTTAAGACAATGTCTTAGAAGAGTTTTAATTCCCTGAAAAATCGAGATTCAAAAGTGAAGAATTAAAGTCACAAGAGAAACTTGTAACATTCATGAAACCAAGTTCAAAACGATCCATCAACATCGAAGAAAATGAAAAGTTCTCAAAAGTCCTTTTCCCATGGAATTAGAAATTTTCAGTTTTGAACGACGATTTTTGGAAAATCAGATCTTGAGTTTAGTTTGTCCAAAAATAGAAAATTTTATACCATTGGAAACTAAATTTAGGGCACTAAAAGTTCCTAGAAGACACTTTTTCAAGATTCCAAACTGAAGGCATTCATTTTTCAGTTCAAAATTGCTGATTCAAGAAGGTAAGACAAAACCAGTTTTGGTTTTCGGCGATGTTTGGAAATTCGGAAAAATTCACAGAAAGTGAATCAGCCTTTGACATTTGTAACACAATGAGAGTTCCATACAAAGTTTCAAACACAACAAACAGAACTAAATTCGGAGTCTTGAGCATCAATATATAACAGTTTAAAGTCGGTTGATTTTCACGGCCTGTTCAGTAAATTTTCAGATTTGAAGAGCAATCTTTGGGGCACTATTTGAGTACCGAAATGGTATTGAAATTACATCAAATTTGGTAAACTTAAACTTCCATATCTAGAAAACTTCCCTATCAAACTTTAGGTAAAAACTTGTATGTAAAGGCAGTTAACAAAATGACCAAATTTTGGGAAATTTTCAAAACTAATCTGCCAACTCGACCCTTTCTTTCTTTTCAAAAATTTGGTACAATGAAATCAACCTCAATTCACTTCATTTTTTGAAACCAAGGTTCCAGAGACATTTAATAAGCATTTTATATTTAAATGACACTAAAATTTTTGAAATATAACCTCCCAAAACAGGTTTGACCATGCGGTCGGCAAGAAAGGAAAAAGCTTCCTATTTCTAGCTTTGTCGCGTTTTCGAAATCAAGCCATATCAAATTCTATACAAATTCAAATTGAGAATGGTTGATGGTGTTGGAAACTAGGTTCCAAAGACTACAATTTATCAGAATACATCATTTGGAAAATCTTTTCACAAATGGGACAAAATCAAGCCACAAAACGCAGCTTTCAGTTTCATTCGTACTAACAATCAAAACAGAACAGCCAACTTTGCCGACTCACTGCGGTCCACTCAAAATGAACCAGCGGGAGATTTTTATACCGTTGGAAAGTTATGAATGTCTAGTTTTGAATTCCGCTAATGACACTCAATTTCGACTTTTGTACAAAAAGTTATATTTGGATAAAAAACACTATCGGAGAACCCCTGCTATATGTTTTTCAGATTTGATTCTTGCCAAAACTCAAGTTTTATACCACCAAATGAAATGCTTTTTGAAAGGAACTTTGTACACACAATATACAACATATATCCATTCATTTCACAGTCAACCAAGCATCAAAATTTCGAAATATAAACTGAAGAACATGACCAGAATTTCGGCCAGCACATTAACCAAAATTTTCCAACTTTCTCTCTATTTTATAACCGTAATCCTCTCATACAACATATAAACAACCATAATAAAAAAATTAAACCTCAATTCAGCTACCTATAATCCACCTCAGGACCGCTAGCCTTGAGATTAAAGCAAGATAAATGGTTTTCCTCAAGTCCTCTAACCTATTTCTTGCTTAGGGTTGCAAACCCATGCAAAACTAACCATGATTCTTGAAGAAAATGGAAAGATTAGAAGAGTTAAAGGGTTACCTCTAACCCTAGATGAAAAATCAGATTTCTCCACTGAAATTACCCTAAGGAAACCACAAGATTGCTCCTTGCTCCAAGATGAAGTGTTACTCCAAGTAATTTGCGATTTGGTGGAAGTTTTGTGGGTCAAATGAAGCCAAAACAATGGAGTTTTCTTCCTCCTTCCTCCTTCCTCCTTGGTGTTTGGCTGGCTATGGAGAGAGAGAGAGAGAGAGAGAGAGAGAGAGAGAGAGAGAAGGGTTTGAGTGATGAAACTTGTGAGGGAAGATTGATGGAAAGTTACTTTAAATTAGGTGCAAAAAGGTCAACTTCGAGAGTTTCGTACCACCGTTTTCTCTCGGGTTTGATACACTGATGCACTAATCCTCCAAGGTACTTCCTTTAACACTGTAATTATTCACTCTTAGTAGTCTAGTATTAATTTTTCAAATCTCACTTTGTTTTACTGGCACGATTATCGAGAAACTATCAACGCGCGCGCGATAAAGCAAAACTTTAAGGGTAATTTGCACAACTAAAATATAATTAACTAACTCTAGGGAAAATAACTTATAAAATGACTAAATTAAGAATAAAAACAAGAGTCTTCAAATCTCCAAGATCATTGCACTCTTGGATCGAATATTACGTCGAAAAACGTGTATTCGCTATTTCTTACTAAACGAGTCTCCGAAAAATTAAATTTACTGACGGGACGTTTTTAAAATATAAGTGAGACCTTGTTCCATATAAATAGATTTAAAATAGTTGAAATAAATTATTCGGAGAAAACATGTGAATAAATATTTAAATAAGCCAATAAAATAAGAAAATTTTCAGGTCCTCACACCTTACGTTCCTCAGGCTCACTACTCGGCACACTTCTTTTTCGTGCTTGGAATGTTTTTACTTGTGCCCTTGCAATTCAACCCTTTGAGCTTTCTCAAGAACTTCTGTGAATGTGGTGATTTGAGCCGTTGGAAGAGCTTCCTAGATTTCCACATTTAATTCCTGGACAAACTGCCTTACTCTTCTTTGCTCCGTAGTTACTAATTCAGGGGCAAATTTAGATAACTTAGTGAATTGGGTTTCATATTCTGACACACTCAAGGCTCCCTGACATAATCTAATAAAATCGTCCTTCCTTTTCTCTTGAACTAAGGACGGAAGGTATTTCTCATTAAATTCCCGTATGAATTTACCCAAATCAGCGCTATTTGTTCACTCTCCCACTTAGCCCTAATAACGTTCCACCAAGCACGAGCTGGCCCTTCAAATTGAAATACCACAAAAGTCACTTGTCTCTTCTCTGGATAATTTTGTGAGAACCCTAAAAATTTTTCACATTTTCTCAGCCTTTTTGTTTATTTTCACTTCCGTTGTTTTATTAAGTGAAACTTTGCTATCCATGTTTCCAAGGAAGTTTTCATTATAAATGTGAGTGTGTGGTTATGTATATGAAGTGTACTTGCGTGAGATTATAGATATATATATTCATTGGAAGTACGGACGAATGCGGCGTGTGAGTTTGGAAAAGAAAATTTCTGTTGAAAATGCTTGGTACCAAATCTAGCCGCAAATCCGGTTAGATCTTGGCCGGATTGTTGGCCGGATTGTTTGGGGGTTTTAAAAAAATTGAGTTTCTCCTCTCCCCTGAATCTAGCCGGGAATCCGGCCGGATTGTGACGTGTCACAGCCGGTCACCAGTTTTGACCGGCCGTTTCCTTCCTTCTTATCCTACTTTTTGGCCCAAAATATCTTCATTTCTTCCTTAGCTCAGCCGTGCACCATAGAGAGAAACCAAGAAAGCTCTCCATTTTCTAGTTTCAATTTTCACTCAAATCCTGAGTTTTAACCGGTGGAATTCAAATTACTCCGTACAAGTGCTAGCTAAGAAGGGTTAAAGGTGATAGTGGGGTTGTTTTTGGAAGGGAAGTTTTAAGTTCCTACCTTTCTTGGACTCATAAGGTGAGTGTTAAGAAATTCCCTTTTTGTTCTAATATTGGTTAATTGGTGCTTTGTAGTGTTTAAATATGTTGTTTTGTGGAAAATTTCATGAGTTGAAGGAGTTTATGGTGAATTTCTGATTTATTAGGGGATTTTCTGATTTTATATGATAATCATGGGTTGGTCTTTGATTGATAGCTCTAGATGTTGTTAAATGGAGTTTTTGTGCGTTAATTGCGATTGTTTGTGGAAAATTTCCGCTTGTGGGGATAAATTCCGGTTCTAGGGTTTTGATTTGGGGGTTTTCTTATGGTTGGCTTTTAAGCTTCTAATTAGCTTTGATTGAAAGATATTGTGGCCTAATTGGATGTGTTGTATTGTTTATGAACCGCATGGGTGATTGTGGGTAATTGCTATGAGAATTGGGTATTTAATTGTAGGGTGAAAGTAAAGTATTTAGGGAGACATGCCGTCCGTTTATTTTCTTGTAATGTGAGTGAGTTAAAGTGGATTGGAAATGTGATTTTTGTGTCAAGTTGGATGTATTTCATTGAAAACTACTTTGGTCCTCTTGAAAGAGGTTAGATGAGCTACATGTTATGTAAACTTTTATACTTTCGTATAATGAAGGTGGTGACTATTTTAACCGTTTTCAAACGTGATGCATAGCTACAATTATCCAGTTTTTACCATCAATTGATTACTTATTTCTTGCCAAAATAAAGAGGAGTGGTTTAGGGTTTTCTTGGGCATTTGTCCTTTTTTCACATGATTTTTAGCAAGATATTTGTTATATAATATCTACTTGATTATAAATTGATTTTGAGCTACCTAAACGATTCAGAAAAATATTTCTTTAGCCTATCTAGTTGGATTCTGATGTGTCTTCAGTCCAAGTGTTTTTCGTTAGAATTTCTACAACCCTTTTATTTTAGTTTTGTGTTTGATTTATGAAACCTTTAGTTATTCCCGTCCTCAAATCCAAATGCCTCTTTTCACTTTCAAAGTTATCTTTATATGTCCTACTCGTAATTAGTCGAATTTTCTTCGATTTCACCTAATTGTTTTGCTAGATCAACTGTAATATCCTCTCTTGTTTAATCTTCGATTTTATCGGTGACTGAGGGTAATATCCGGAAGAGTATTTTGGACGTTATTTTGCGTAAATAGGTGAGTGTTCCTTGTTTTGTTATATTTTCCTTGACTTCATGACTTGCTGTTATTGTTTGATAATGTGTTAAGTGCTCTCAATGATTGCCAATGATTGCCAAAACGAGTTTTCTAGGCGAGTGTGTACTTTATCGCACTCGACCTAAATGAATGTGAAATTTTCAATGATTCAATGATTGAAACGTTACTTGTGCATGAATGTAAGTCTTTTGGCTGAATTGGGCCCTGTCCTTCGTTACCGATCGACTCGAGCCAGAAACGGACTAGGTCGGGCGATATGGTGACCCTGGGTGAATGTTTGGTATATTCGAGTATTACCTTGTAGTCTAGTGGAGTCCGGCTAATGTCCGGAAGGGAGTGAAATAAAATGAATGAACGATTGGTACTGTGAATGAGGGGTTTTTACTTACAAAAATGCATTTTTCAAATGATTGGAGGAATAAAGAAATGAAAGGAGAATGAATGGCTCCCTGTGAGCACGTATCCTTTTAATGAATGTGTTGTTATCGCTTTATAATGTAAATGTTTCTTGACTTATTGTTTGACTTGTTGTTTGATTATCGCTTCCAATGAACTTATTGTTTGATTATGTGTTCAGAACCTCACTGAGCTTTTAACTCATCCCTTTAGTTTTGTTTTCCTTAACAGGGGAAGGCGAGCACGGACGAGAGCTCTGTATAGACTAGCTTGGTCTAGTTCTTTGAATTTTGTAATAATTCTCGCCCTAGCTTTGGCACGGGGTGGATGTATGAAAAATTGAGAATCTTTGTATATTTGGGTCTGTACTCTCTTTTGAGATAGAAATGTATATAAGTTTCGCTTTAAGTTTTGGATTGTTATTCTGCTTATTCTTGTGGGTTTATTTCGGATTTGCTTGAGATATGACTGAGTCTCGGCGAGAGTTGGGCAGGCGGTCTGCCGAACCCTTTGGTTCGCCTTAGGATGAGATGGGGCTGTCACAAATTTAGCGCGGCAAAAATATTAATCATTTGTTCTAACCAACTCTCGGCTGCCTCAGAATTAGATCCTCCAAGAAATTTAGGAGAATAAAACTTCTGAAAACAACTCTAGTGCCCTATCCTCTCTTTCCTCAGGTTCCCTGGGTTGGTTAACATGTGCTTGCCCTTATTGTTCCACTAAACGAGCCAAAATATCGGTCATTCATTGTATGGCCATCGCTACCCGATCCCCTACTTCAGCCTGTGGTTCATGTTGTTGTTTAGTTGTCGCTTCTCTTTCTTCTCTTGGTTCTTGAGCTTGCCTAGCCCCACGTCCACGACTTCTTCGTCCTTCCATACCTTTTTTTTTAATAAACTATGTACGTGTATGAGCAAAAATAGATCAGTTATATATATAATAAGAAGAAAATAACATAGGCCAAAAATAAAAAAACAAATAAAAAAAATAAAAAAAAAGAAGAAAATAACATAGGCCAAAAATGAGAAAACAACCTTAGAATATATAACACAACAAATTTACAAGCTAAATCACGAAAATATTGTACACATCATCCTAGCAAAACCAAATTCGCAAAACATGTCTAGTACACTATACATATTAGTCTGCAACACTGCAAACATATACATACATGCAGAACAAAACAAGAGACAACAACAGTTTTCCAATTTCTCCAAGGGTAGATTCTAAACCCCAAGTTCATCCGTCAAAGAAAGTTCAAAAGATCTCTACTTAAGCAATCGCTCCAAGAATTGTATCTAGTTCCTTACAAATGCAATTGAATGTCAAAACACTAAAGGATACCTTAATGGTCTTCCAAAGTCAAAGTCAGTCCCATAGGTATCAACTAGTATCGTTGTTCAAGAAACTGACTCTTTACTTTTTAAATCAATCTCGCACAATTCTCTTCTCTTCTTGCCAACCCAATATGAAACCCTCAAACATCAAATCTTACTATCCATCAGGAACATAGATGCTTAATATTGCACTTAAACTTCACGATATCCCACAGTCCAGTATCCTAAACTTTAGGATACACTACAGAGATCTGAAACCTAAAGCTCTGATACCACTTGTCACGACTCCATCTCCCCCTAAGACGAACCAAGGGGTTCGGCGGACCGCCTGTGTGAGGACGTGCAAATTCCTTATATTTTTCTTAAAAATTCCCTTTTATTTGAGAAATATTACTTTATAATAGCCTTACTACTCAATCACCCCACAATAAGTATAAATGAACATAGAATTCAGGGTTTTCCCTTTTGTTTTCAAGATAGTGCGAATTAGGGTTTTTACGCCTATCCGTAGTGTGACTATCCGGTACAGAGTGTGGATCAAATTTAGTGATTAAGAGTGAGTTTTAGATGATATTAAGTGTCATTAGAAGTGATAATAATATGTTAGTGAATTATAAGTTAAAACCCTAGTATACGCGATTTAAGAAAAAATCGGCCCGAACCGACGGGTATCGCTCACTACCGATTGAACACCCCACTTGACTACCACTTCCCTTCCATCACATATCCTTGATATTATTGCAAAATATCTCCCTCATCCTCAGCCCTCTTGGCCGAAAATTTTGACCCAAAAATACAAGGAAAAGAAAACAAATTGAGATGGATTTTGGTGGCGACAAGTGGCGGCCATCCATGGATTCTTGCCTAACTAATTTTCCTCCATATTTATCATCACAAAACACACAATTGCTCCTCATTTCCTCCTACCAGCCGTGAGCAAGAGAGAGAGAGAGAGTAAGAGAAAGCAACTTCAATTCATCTTGAGTTTGAACCATTTGATTGAAAAAAACAAGATTCTAAACCGATTAAATCCTTCCTTGAGCATTTGGAAAGCTTGGTGTGCAAGAGGTTTACAAGAGCAGGTGATGGATAACTCTTATAAGCATCTTTGAGAGGTATATGGGCTGACCATCACATTTATTTCCCTTAGTCTTGTCTAAGTTGAGTAGTAACTTGTAATCTTGCTTGTGATGCTTAATTCATGTGATTTTGGATGATTGTAGTGATGAATTTTGAGTTAGGGTTTTGAATGGTTCACTTGAAATTTCTCTTGTTTGGATGGTATATGGTATATGTAAGCTTGTATAAGAGGTTGTGGTAGTGATTTAAGCAAGAAATGAATAGATTTCCCTTTGAAACCCCAAATTTCAGGTTTCAGTTTTTCACCTCCCCTATTCTGACTAGTTCTGTTTGACTAGGTTGGAGGCCAAATTAGGCTTAACATAAAACATTAAAGTTGTATAGAATGATGTTTTATATCTGTCTGTAAAATTTCAGCTCAATCCGAGCACTGTATCATGTGAAACGACAAAAATACCCCTGACTGCCATAGGTAGAACTTGAGGGACAGTTTTGACATTTCACCAATCTGACCGCATCTGTTCACCCTGATGCGTACTAACTTAGCAGTTGGCCAAAACACAGAAGTTGTAGTGCTATATCTTAGCTTTCCAACGCCCCCTGAAAACACCTCAATCGGACTTCGGTAGCTTGAGTTATTGTCATTTAACCATAGTGTGGTTAGCTAACCTGTTTGTGAGATTCTGGTTTTGTACATTGAAATTTTGACCTAGATACACTACGAACTGGACTGAGTGGTCTTCATCAAAGTTGTAGCCCTTTATCTTAGTTTCGAAACAGTATAAATTACATCCCAATCCGATAAGCGTAACCTCAGTTGTATCCGTTACGCAAAACACCGTCAAATCTGTCTTTTGTTTTTTGACTCAAACTTCATTTCCGCACATGTTCTTAGCTTGGGTTCGTACTTGTATGACTTCGGACCTATTGAACGGCTATTGAAATGAGCTTATTTTGTGTGTAACTTTGGAACTAATTGAGGAAAAGAATGAAGCCATAAGTGGCTGGAAAATAGGTAAATACAAAGGGCGTGCTGGCCAAATTTACGCTCAAGGGCTAGGTAGATATACTTGCGACTTGCGTAAGGCTTGAGAGCGAATACCACTTGAACCATCTAGGATATTTGCGTCTTCCTTTATCGAGGTATATAACTTAGAACGTGGCTGAACTTGTACCTTTGGGAAATGAAATAATGACTACTAGAAATACGTTTTCCTCGTTCTTTCAACTCAAATGGTATTTCCAAGTATAATTGCTACAAAATGTCCTAGTTTGACAAGCGAGCAAGTGTTTCACAAATATTCTCCAAATGAATTTCAGTTACTTGACTCTTATTGAACAAAACATTTAAGTTTCGAACCTTAACCACTTTTCAAAGTTCTTAAACAAAGTTTTATCGCAGATTTGGACTCCAAACCCGGAGTACAACCCAGACGAGATCACTGAGGCACTATATTTTTGTGAATGCTTTCAAATATCTGATTGGAATTGACATTTGTGTTCTATATTTGACCAATGTGATTACATGATATACATATAAGTGAATTGATGGGACAAAAGTGTACTTTATCGCATTTGCCCTAATGTGATTTGTTCTCATTCATCGATTGCAATTGAATTGCTATACATGCTTATGAATTGCATCTTGCCTGGAATTCCAGAAACCCTGTGGCAAGTTAGTTGAGTCGAGTCGGCAAGGGCCTGGTCGATTAGATAACGAACCCTGGGTAGTTAGTGATGTCGAGTGGAGTGTTATCTCCTCGACTAATTGGTGTACTCGAGTATTACCACCAGTGTTTATCGTGGAGTTCGGGCCCGGTAAGGGGTTTGATCGATGGACGGAGATTGGAGTTAAGTGGTGTTCTACTGGACTAGTCTCTTACTTGAAAGTTGACGGAGTGTCAACTACCAATCGATCAAGCTATGGTGGAACCAATATATGAGCAACTATACCCTTATATGTGAAATGCAGAAAAATTTCGTGTTTGGCTATATGAAGTGTTGTTACTCATTTCTTGACTTGTTTGCTCGGTATTTCACCATTATGCTACTGTTACTTTATTTGATGGACAATTTGATATTTGGAACTTCACTGATCTTTAGCTCACTCCTTTAATTTTGTTTTCCTTACACGGGTACGAGCGGGGCGTGAGACGTGTACAGATTAGCATAGACTAGATGTTTTGACTTTTGACTTGTACTCGCGCTATCACTCGATTAGGATGACTTGTACTTGGACTATATATACTTCGAAATATTTTGGGTGTATAGAAGTTTTGTATCTTGATTTGTGCATCGATATATATATATATATATATTATAAGTTTGAATTGCGATATTATTCCTTGTCTATGGATGTATACGTGAGATACGAGTGAGTGAATTCTGGCCAAAGCTGGGCAGGCGGTCCGCCGAACCCTTTGGTACGCCTTATGGGGAGGTGGGGTCGTCACAGCCTGCCTAACTGTCGCCGTGGCTCACTCACTTATCACTTCAGAGCAAGTTAAAATGGTCAATCAAACTTAACATATATACAATCATTCACACAGATATACAATCCTCAAAATTAAGTACAAAAGTTCAGGATTCAACCAACTACCAATACTATCACTATTACACAACAAAAATTATGGTCAAAAGTTTAGTCTTCCTCTAATCACCCGTTCTTACTCTCAAACCCTACAAGCAAAACTAATGGAATAGAGGGATGAGCTAAAGTTTAGTGAGGTTCCCATACACATAATCAAGTAATTGAAACAAGAACATTAGTCATTTAATAACAATCAACCAAGAAAACATTCACAATATAAAAACAATGAGAACACACTCATTAAAAGGATACATGCCCACGAGGAGCCACTCGTTCATTCATTCACCAATCATTTTCCTTATCCCTCCAATATTAGAAAATATTTTTGCAACTGAAAACTCCTTCAATGTTCATGACATTTATTCATTGATTTCATTTCCCGCCACTAGCCAATTCACTGGCCAATCCTCCACCAACCTTCGTGGTCATACTCGAGTATACCAAACATTATTCCAAGGTCACCAGTTGCTTGACCGAGTCCATTTCTGGCTCAAGTCAACTAGCAACGAAGGGCAAGGGCCCAATTCAGCCAAAAGTCTTAAATTCATGCACAAGCATTCAATCATTGAAGATTCACTTTTTGCTTGGGTCGAGTGCGATATAGTATGCACTCACCCATCGAAAATCCATTCAACAGGCATTAGAAGGCATTTAGCACTCATTCGAATATTCACAACAAGTACACAGTCATTTAATGCACAAGCATGTAAGAAACACTCACCCTAAACAAGTCACATTTTATCAAAATTCAGTTCAGGGCCGACTCCTTTGCTACTCTCGAAATCTGTAGTCAAATATTATCCACAAAGAGCCAATCATACACGAATGCAAGCTGCATAACTATATTTCTATATCAAAAGAAAAAGGCATGAAAAGTATAGTAAGTCATATAGACAAGGTGTAAGCATAATTTGTAAAAGAAAATGGTCAAAAACGGTTAAGTTCAAAGCCAATATACTCAACTAAAAACCATGTTTTGAATACTTGTTTAGAATGTTAGAAATCATGTTTAGAACACTTGAGAAGTACATGTTAAGTCAGACCAAGGAAACGGAAAACAAAAGAAAGGCAACGAGAAACAATGAAGATGGCTGGCAGCTTTGCTATCTTTTGGTGTTTTGATCACAACTGAAGCTACACTTATCGAATTAAGGCAAATTTATGGAGGTTCGAAGCTAAGACATAGACACACATTTCCTATGAAGACATCAACACCCAATCTTTGCATTTTCAGGGTCAAAAATGGACGGTCAGAAACACATGAAAAACAGGTCAGGAAAATCAGAGTTTTTACGCAATCAGGAGTGCTTTGGCCAAATCATAAGCTCAAATGATCCAATTGATCTGAAATTTTGTAGGTAGAAATTTAACTCAAATTCCTATAACTTTCATGTTTTGTCCAAAAGCTGATTCAGTCCATAGGTCAGTCAAATTTGAGTCTCAATTTGCTACTTCATCCAGTAAAAGACAGAACAGGTATGCAATTTCAGTCAAATTTGAAAAATCACAGATATTCATGGGAATTGAGAAAAAGGTTGAAATTTTCACGGTTGATAGTATTCTAACTCTAGTTCAAATGCAACAAATGGAACTAAATTCTGACTTTTCTACAACAAGATATAGTAGATTTCCTAAACCTGCCCAAGATTCCTGCGGACAAAATTTTCAGCGGCACCTCCTTTGTGTTTACTACTTTTGGCTGCAAATTCAAGGTTTCATTCTTACCACAAAACAGCCTCAACTCAAGCACATACATACCAAGCCAAAACTTACTAAATCAAGCATATAACCATCACCTACGCAAGCTAGAAAATGAAACCCTAAGCTGAAATTCCTAATCACAAGTTGGAATTTTCTTTAGGCAAGTTAAACTAACACATAAAAGCTAGCTATTTCACATAGCAAATCTACCAGACCATGGCCAACACTTAAACATCATATGTGGGCAGAAAATTACCATAAAAACCGAAAATTTTACATCACAACTTCAAACCATGAAACTTTCTCATGAAACTACCGAAATTGAACCCCTAATCCACTAGTTTGCATATATTTGAAATAGAGGAAAGTTTAATGCCATAGTTACCTTGTACCTTCAAGAAAGATGGAAGCTTAGTGCTTTTTCTCCAAAAATCTCTCCACTCAAGCCCTTAAGCTTCCCTAGTGAACAACTTTTATGGAGTATTTTGCAAAATCTATGGTTGGAACTCAAGATTCAAGCAATGAATGGAGGTTGAAGATGAAGTTCTCTCCCTTGTTTTTTTCCTCTCAAGAATTTCGGCCAAGAGGTGCAAAATGAAGATAATTTGTGGTCAAATGTGGTTTTAGTAAAGTTAAGAAGACTTGGTCAAAGTCCAACATCCAATGATTTCACAACACTTGGCTCTTTAGGATTTTGATCTCATCCTCTTGTCTTCCAGTGGTTAATCTATCTAGTTAACCTATAATTATCTCTTAGCACCTTATAAACTAATGTCCCTTTATGCAAAATTTCACCGAGTAGTCAAAATTTTACCGCACTGACCGCACTAGTGGGTCCCACATCCATAATACACTTCAAACTTAACGTGTACTAACTTATACTAAAAAATGATTTAAAAACTTGACTCACTTGTAAAAATATCGAAGAAATTAAAGCAATAATTTAAAGTAAATAAAATGCATTTAAAGAAATAAATAAATATAACATAATTTTCTGGGTTCTCACAGTCATGTTGCTTCTTGAGTTGACGGAGAGTCAACCCCAAATGGCTTGAATCGGTCGAGACGTGGAAATAGCTCCTCAGAGCTCTTGTATCCTTCTTGTGTGTTTATTTCCTACTTGTGCACTTAAATGAAAGTTCATGTTAAAGTCGCTTTCAAGTTCATAGTTGGTGATTCTAGACTGACGGCTTTTGGTGGAAGCTAGTATATCTTTTGTATGTTATGGGAGATATTTGGAGTGTAAATTTTGTTATACTTGAGTATTTTGGATTGTAATTGTAATAGTAGCCTTGGGAGTTTTTGGACTTGTATATTTGAAGTATTTCTTAATTATATGTCATTGGTTGACTTGTGGTTCTTTATTAAGTTAGAGTGAATGCGTGAGTCCTAACGAGAGTTGGGCAGGCGTCCGTTGATACCCTAGGGTTCGCCCTAGGGAGAAGTGGGGGCGTCACAGTTGGTATCAGAGTTTTAGGCTTCAGATCTTGTAATGTATCCTAGGCTTGAAGTTTAGGATGCAGGACTATGGGATTAACTTGAATATTACATGAATTGGAGAACATACTGTATCCTAGTGGTTAAAAAGAATCGGTACTTGAGAGTTTCTTATATGGCATTGGTGGAAACAAAACAGAGAATTATGTGGTGTTATATCGAAAGGCTGTGATACCCAACTTTTAGGATACTATTGCTGTTTAGTCTCAAAGAGGATTAAGATTTCTTTATTTAAGACATTGTTTTGTTTTAAAAATAAGAAATCCTAAATTCTAGAAACCCTAAAGTCTAATAAAACACCCTAGTTTACTTGTGACTAACCGGTTTTCTTAAATCTCTCATTTTGAATCGAAACCCTAATTGTAATCACTGGAATTGTAAAATCCCTCATATTTTCTTAAAATTTCTTTTTATTTGGCATTTATTCCCTTATAATAGCTATGCTACTCATTTACATCCTCAATGTTTAGAATAAAGAATAGAATTAAGAGTTTTCACTTTTGTATTCATAGTTAGGGTAAACTAAGAATTTTTTGCCTATCCGTAGTATGACTATCCGGTTCGGAGAGTGGATCAAATTTGGTGATTAAGAGTGAGTTTTAGATGATATTAAGTGTGTGATTAAAAGTGATAATAATAAGTTAGTGAATTATAAGTGAAAACCCTAGTATATGCGATTTAAGGAAAATCGGCTCAAACCGATGGGTACCTGTGAGAACCCGTAAAAACCCTAATTATTTTCCTAGGGTTTTAGTTCCCTTAATTGCATAATTTTTGCATTTCTGGCTTGGAAATATTATCTGGGTGGATTTTATGAGCAATTATAATTTTTAGATGATTTTTCTAGCATTGGTGAGTTTTTAGAAAATTAAGAATATATATTGGACGTGGGACCCACTAGTGCGAAAAGTTCGGAAAAATTCGGCCAATACGGTTAAGTTTCGGATACTGTGTAAAATTTATCGGGTGCTAAGAGATAAGTAGAGTGTGTGAAATGATTGATGTGAGAGAGAAAAGAAGGATAGGAATGCATTAATGAGAGTGACAAGTGTCACTTTCTCATTGGGTGAATTTTAAGATTTACTATTCACAATTTTGACTTTTTGACCAAAGGATTAAATATCCAAAAATTGCCCAAAAATCACCATTTTTCACTCTTGGATGGCCGGCCCTCTTGTGCTAATAAAGGAAGAAAACCTCTTCAATTTTCAAGTCCCAACTAGCTCAAATCACCCAAAATACTTGCTTCCATCTATTTCTACTCCATAAAATCTCTTTAGTTGATGTTAGTGAGTGTTGTAGTGAAGCTTGTTTGAAGGTTTAAGGTGTCCAACATCCTCCTCTCTCTTGTTTCTTGGTAAGTGAAACTTGAACACCCTCTTACACC
The DNA here is from genome assembly GCA_036785865.1 of Coffea canephora. Lineage (NCBI taxonomy): Eukaryota > Viridiplantae > Streptophyta > Magnoliopsida > Gentianales > Rubiaceae > Coffea > Coffea canephora. The sequence continues at coordinate 10,593,617 of CM071917.1, read as the reverse complement.
TTATGAAGCCTAAGTTATGCTTATTAGTGATTAAAGTGTTGAAATTTCTGGTTTTTATCTTGGTTTGAAGTGATTTGGTGAAGTTTTCCATTTTATTGATGATTTTCTGGTTTCATATGATCTTGATGGTGTGGTTGTTTTTGATGGTTGGTAATAAGGGGCTTTGGCTCTAGTAGGTGCATATGATAGAAAATTGCAATCAATTTTGGATTTGGAAGAATTTCTGGAAAATTAGGGTTCTTGGTTGAACATTCTGTCCGAAATTTTAGGTCATAGATAGAGGCCGAATTGGACTTTGCTCAAAACATGAAAGTTGTAGGTATTGATGATTTTGAAGTGCCTGCAAAATTTCAGGGCATTTGGAGTAGTGTAGAGTGAGTTATGACGTTTTTACTGTAGCTGTTCTGCTTTGATCAGAATGCGAAAACTGCGATAGTAATTGGCCATTTTGACTGGAATTGGTTTGGATTTTGGAGTTGGTGTCTTCTGATGAAATGTAGCTGGATGTCTTAGCTAACTTATGCCTTTGGAATTTTGGCATTTGGACTGGTATGGACTGAGATATACCGATTACAGTTTTCTGTGTTTTGCAAACCTGTTTTGGTGATTCTGGTTTAGTGTTTGGCATTTTTGACCTAGTTAAGCTAGGAACTGGACTGAGTGACCTTCTACATTATTGTAGCCCTGTTTCATAGCTTCGAAACGGTGGGTCTTGCACCCCCATCCGATAACCGTAGTGAAAGTGGTGTCATTACCGCATTATGAGGTCAAATACGTTTTTTTGTTAAGGCCTAAGTTAAAGCCATTTCTTAATTTCTGGTTACCTATGATGCTTATATATGCATATGAAACCTTATTGGGGTTGTGGTTGGCATTGGTTTATGACTCGTTATCGAGTCTCTTTTAGGGCTTGCTTTCATTTCGGTTGTTTCCTAGTTAACTTTTGTACTTGTACCACTTTGAGCCTAGTGAACAGCTTTTGGGAAATGAGATGACTTTTGTGTGAAATGTTGGGACTGATTTGAGGATATAATGAAGCCTTAATGGCTGGAAAAGTAAGAAAATTTAGGGGAGGTGCTGCCCGATTTTATAGGCCGTTTGGTTCCTTTAAGTTGGATTTGCCTTTTGTGGAAATGAAAGACTTTTGGGTTGTTTGCGCCTAAGTCTTTATGTTACCTTTTCGTTTCTAAGAAAATCATGTTTTGCACCCTTGCATTGGTAATTATTTGGCGAGGCATACGACTAGTAGTCGAGCCTCACATGTGCATTCTGTTTACTCGATTCTGGAAGTAAAACCTTCAATTGGTTTATTTTGATTATTTTAGGGTTTCTTGGCGATTAAGGCCAATCTGAAGTGAAAACTTTTGAAGTTGAGCCGGTGAGTGTTCCACTACCTGCTACCCATTATGTGAAATATCTGAATATCTGAATACTTGATTTATGACTATTGAAGCCAAATACTGTTTTGATAAAATGGAGGCGAGGGTGTACTTTACCACACTCGTTCTTCTATCTGTTCATATGCCAATTTTGAGTGCCTATCTGAATCTGCCGTCTGAATCTGCTATCTGAATCTGCTATTCTGTATCTGTATCTGAATCTGTTATCTGTGTCTGCATCTGTTCGGATTTCTATGACCTATGAGCTCAATCCTGTGGCTAAGTTATTCGAGTCGGGCCGGCAAGGGCCTGGACGATTAGATAACGAACCACGGTAGTCTGTTCGGGGATTTTTGGGTATTGAGACCCTTGATTCCGGTATACTCGAGTATTACCATTTCTGTTCGGTTACGGTGAGCGGGCCCGGTAAAGGGGTGTTTGGTGGACGGAATTCGGTGTAAAGAGGGGTCTACGGACGCGTTGGTTCTATATGCGTTGACGGAGAGTCAACCGGTTTGGATCAAGTACTGCACTGGAAATTTGGCTCCTGAGAGCCACCCGTATCCTTCTGATTTGACTCATTAGTTCCTTTGCTTTACATCTGACATGTGTATCTGATTTGTTAAATGTGAAATGCCATGACTTTATTGCTATCTGTTTGGTACCTCATTGAGCGCAAGCTCACCCCGTTCTGTTCCTTTTGTTTTCCTTACAGGAAAAATAAATACTTTTGGACTGGATTTGATAATCGGTTGCCGACTTGAGCTAGTTGGACATATCTTTTGTATAGCTCATGTATTAAAACCCTAAATGTACTTTTGGTCCGTTTCTCTTTTGGATTTGGCAAACCGTACATGTATCCACTTTTGAATCACTTTGGTATGCCCCTTTTGGGAAGTATATGCTAACTTGTGAGATGTAAATATTTGCTTGACGTTTGGTTGGGTTTTGATGTGTCGGTTCCTCTTCATGGCCGACTCCGACTTTGTTTTTTCTTATTTTGTGGATTCGACTGGTTTTCACGCGGTTGTATGACCCGAAAAGTATTAGATCGCGCTAATCTGATCCGTAGTCCTGGCGAGAGCTGGGCAGGCAGTCCGCTCACCCCTTTGGTTCGCCTTAGGGGAAAGTGGGGCTGTCACAAGTGGTATCAGAGCCACGTCGCGTGGTCTCTGCGCGGAGTGAGACTGGGCCAAGTGGTGTTGTGGTCCTAATTTCATGAATATGTCTAAGTGCTCGTTTGAGCGTAAGTTATGAACCGGGCATGTGATAAGTGTACGAATCATTATCATGGGACTCGAGGAACCTAGGTATGTATGTCGGGTAGGAATCTTTAATAAGGATGGTTTACTCTTGGGACCGGCCGGCTCGAGATGTGAATTATCCTAGACGAGATTCTTGCGCCCGGATACGAAAGATATGAAGGCCTAGGGTAGAAAGGATTTGGTGAACTAGAAAGGCAATTCTATGGAACTTCGTGTGGTTTGTTCGGGTGGTTAAGCGTGATCGACCTTGATTAAGATATAAATATTTGGACGAAGCCCTAGAAGGGGGACAAGGATGGATCGAAAGTGTCCTCTCGGGTGTACTCCTTAGAACAACATCAAGTCTTTGACCCCTTGGAGGACGTGGAAGGTAATAATTTACTGAACCTGGCCAGTGAAGGGGTACAGATCTGTTAGCTAAGTATAATGCTCAATTTAATCCCGGAGTAGTCGATGATAAGGAATTTCGAGGACGAAATTCTTTTAAGGGGGAGAGAGTGTGAGAACCCGTAAAAACCCTAATTATTTTCCTAGGGTTTTAGTTCCCTTAATTGCATAATTTTTGCATTTCTGGCTTGGAAATATTATCTGGGTGGATTTTATGAGCAATTATAATTTTTAGATGATTTTTCTAGCATTGGTGAGTTTTTAGAAAATTAAGAATATATATTGGACGTGGGACCCACTAGTGCGAAAAGTTCGGAAAAATTCGGCCAATACGATTAAGTTTCGGATACTGTGTAAAATTTATCGGGTGCTAAGAGATAAGTAGAGTGTGTGAAATGATTGATGTGAGAGAGAAAAGAAGGATAGGAATGCATTAATGAGAGTGACAAGTGTCACTTTCTCATTGGGTGAATTTTAAGATTTACTATTCACAATTTTGACTTTTTGACCAAAGGATTAAATATCCAAAAATTGCCCAAAAATCACCATTTTTCACTCTTGGATGGCCGGCCCTCTTGTGCTAAGAAAGGAAGAAAACCTCTTCAATTTTCAAGTCCCAACTAGCTCAAATCACCCAAAATACTTGCTTCCATCTATTTCTACTCCATAAAATCTCTTTAGTTGATGTTAGTGAGTGTTGTAGTGAAGCTTGTTTGAAGGTTTAAGGTGTCCAACATCCTCCTCTCTCTTGTTTCTTGGTAAGTGAAGCTTGAACACCCTCTTACACCTTATGAAGCCTAAGTTATGCTTATTAGTGATTAAAGTGTTGAAATTTCTGGTTTTTATCTTGGTTTGAAGTGATTTGGTGAAGTTTTCCATTTTATTGATGATTTTCTGGTTTCATATGATCTTGATGGTGTGGTTGTTTTTGATGGTTGGTAATAAGGGGCTTTGGCTCTAGTAGGTGCATATGATAGAAAATTGCAATCAATTTTGGATTTGGAAGAATTTCTGGAAAATTAGGGTTCTTGGTTGAACATTCTGTCCGAAATTTTAGGTCATAGATAGAGGCCGAATTGGACTTTGCTCAAAACATGAAAGTTGTAGGTATTGATGATTTTGAAGTGCCTGCAAAATTTCAGGGCATTTGGAGTAGTGTAGAGTGAGTTATGACGTTTTTACTGTAGCTGTTCTGCTTTGATCAGAATGCGAAAACTGCGATAGTAATTGGCATTTTGACTGGAATTGGTTTGGATTTTGGAGTTGGTGTCTTCTGATGAAATGTAGCTGGATGTCTTAGCTAACTTATGCCTTTGGAATTTTGGCATTTGGACTGGTATGGACTGAGATATACCGATTACAGTTTTCTGTGTTTTGCAAACCTGTTTTGGTGATTCTGGTTTAGTGTTTGGCATTTTTGACCTAGTTAAGCTAGGAACTGGACTGAGTGACCTTCTACATTATTGTAGCCCTGTTTCATAGCTTCGAAACGGTGGGTCTTGCACCCCCATCCGATAACCGTAGTGAAAGTGGTGTCATTACCGCATTATGAGGTCAAATACGTTTTTTTGTTAAGGCCTAAGTTAAAGCCATTTCTTAATTTCTGGTTACCTATGATGCTTATATATGCATATGAAACCTTATTGGGGTTGTGGTTGGCACTGGTTTATGACTCGTTATCGAGTCTCTTTTAGGGCTTGCTTTCATTTCGGTTGTTTCCTAGTTAACTTTTGTACTTGTACCACTTTGAGCCTAGTGAACAGCTTTTGGGAAATGAGATGACTTTTGTGTGAAATGTTGGGACTGATTTGAGGATATAATGAAGCCTTAATGGCTGGAAAAGTAAGAAAATTTAGGGGAGGTGCTGCCCGATTTTATAGGCCGTTTGGTTCCTTTAAGTTGGATTTGCCTTTTGTGGAAATGAAAGACTTTTGGGTTGTTTGCGCCTAAGTCTTTATGTTACCTTTTCGTTTCTAAGAAAATCATGTTTTGCACCCTTGCATTGGTAATTATTTGGCGAGGCATACGACTAGTAGTCGAGCCTCACATGTGAATTCTGTTTACTCGATTCTGGAAGTAAAACCTTCAATTGGTTTATTTTGATTATTTTAGGGTTTCTTGGCGATTAAGGCCAATCTGAAGTGAAAACTTTTGAAGTTGAGCCGGTGAGTGTTCCACTACCTGCTACCCATTATGTGAAATATCTGAATATCTGAATACTTGATTTATGACTATTGAAGCCAAATACTGTTTTGATAAAATGGAGGCGAGGGTGTACTTTACCACACTCGTTCTTCTATCTGTTCATATGCCAATTTGAGTGCCTATCTGAATCTGCCGTCTGAATCTGCTATCTGAATCTGCTATTCTGTATCTGTATCTGAATCTGTTATCTGTGTCTGCATCTGTTCGGATTTCTATGACCTATGAGCTCAATCCTGTGGCTAAGTTATTCGAGTCGGGCCGGCAAGGGCCTGGACGATTAGATAACGAACCACGGTAGTCTGTTCGGGGATTTTTTGGGTATTGAGACCCTTGATTCCGGTATACTCGAGTATTACCATTTCTGTTCGGTTACGGTGAGCGGGCCCGGTAAAGGGGTGTTTGGTGGACGGAATCGGTGTAAAGAGGGGTCTACGGACGCGTTGGTTCTATATGCGTTGACGGAGAGTCAACCGGTTTGGATCAAGTATGCACTGGAAATTTGGCTCCTGAGAGCCACCCGTATCCTTCTGATTTGACTCATTAGTTCCTTTGCTTTACATCTGACATGTGTATCTGATTTGTTAAATGTGAAATGCCATGACTTTATTGCTATCTGTTTGGTACCTCATTTGAGCGCAAGCTCACCCCGTTCTGTTCCTTTTGTTTTCCTTACAGGAAAAAAATAAATATTTGGACTGGATTTTGATAATCGGGTGCCGACTTGAGCTAGTTGGACATATCTTTTGTATAGCTCATGTATTAAAACCCTAAATGTACTTTTGGTCCGTTTTCTTTTTGGATTTGGCAAACCGTACATGTATCCACTTTTGAATCACTTTGGTATGCCCCTTTGGGAAGTATATGCTAACTTGTGAGATGTAAATAATTTGTTGACGTTTGGTTGGGTTTTGATGTGTCCGTTCCTCTTCATGGCCGACTCCGACTTTGTTTTTTCTTATTTTGTGGATTCGACTGGTTTTCACGCGGTTGTATGACCCGAAAAGTATTAGATCGCGCTAATTTGATCCGTAGTCCTGGCGAGAGCTGGGCAGGCAGTCCGCTCACCCTTTGGTTCGCCTTAGGGGAAAGTGGGCTGTCAAAGTGTATCAGAGCCACGTCGCGTGGTCTCTGCGCGGAGTGAGACTGGCCAAGTGGTGTTGTGGTCCTAATTTCATGAATATGTCTAAGTGCTCGTTTGAGCGTAAGTTATGACCGGGCATGTGATAAGTGTACGATCATTATCATGGGACTCGAGGAACCTAGGTATGTATGTCGGGTAGGAATCTTTAATAGGATGGTTTACTCTTGGGACCGGCCGGCTCGAGATGTGAATTATCCTAGACGAGATTCTTGCGCCCGGATACGAAAGATATGAAGGCCTAGGGTAGAAAGGATTTGGTGAACTAGAAAGGCAATTCTATGGAACTTCGTGTGGTTTGTTCGGGTGGTTAAGCGTGATCGACCTTGATTAAGATATAAATATTTGGACGAAGCCCTAGAAGGGGGACAAGGATGGATCGAAAGTGTCCTCTCGGGTGTACTCCTTAGAACAACATCAAGTCTTTGACCCCTTGGAGGACGTGGAAGGTAATAATTTACTGAACCTGGCCAGTGAAGGGGTACAGATCTGTTAGCTAAGTATAATGCTCAATTTAATCCCGGAGTAGTCGATGATAAGGAATTTCGAGGACGAAATTCTTTTAAGGGGGAGAGAGTGTGAGAACCCGTAAAAACCCTAATTATTTTCCTAGGGTTTTAGTTCCCTTAATTGCATAATTTTTGCATTTCTGGCTTGGAAATATTATCTGGGTGGATTTTATGAGCAATTATAATTTTTAGATGATTTTTCTAGCATTGGTGAGTTTTTAGAAAATTAAGAATATATATTGGACGTGGGACCCACTAGTGCGAAAAGTTCGGAAAAATTCGGCCAATACGATTAAGTTTCGGATACTGTGTAAAATTTATCGGGTGCTAAGAGATAAGTAGAGTGTGTGAAATGATTGATGTGAGAGAGAAAAGAAGGATAGGAATGCATTAATGAGAGTGACAAGTGTCACTTTCTCATTGGGTGAATTTTAAGATTTACTATTCACAATTTTGACTTTTTGACCAAAGGATTAAATATCCAAAAATTGCCCAAAAATCACCATTTTTCACTCTTGGATGGCCGGCCCTCTTGTGCTAAGAAAGGAAGAAAACCTCTTCAATTTTCAAGTCCCAACTAGCTCAAATCACCCAAAATACTTGCTTCCATCTATTTCTACTCCATAAAATCTCTTTAGTTGATGTTAGTGAGTGTTGTAGTGAAGCTTGTTTGAAGGTTTAAGGTGTCCAACATCCTCCTCTCTCTTGTTTCTTGGTAAGTGAAGCTTGAACACCCTCTTACACCTTATGAAGCCTAAGTTATGCTTATTAGTGATTAAAGTGTTGAAATTTCTGGTTTTTATCTTGGTTTGAAGTGATTTGGTGAAGTTTTCCATTTTATTGATGATTTTCTGGTTTCATATGATCTTGATGGTGTGGTTGTTTTTGATGGTTGGTAATAAGGGGCTTTGGCTCTAGTAGGTGCATATGATAGAAAATTGCAATCAATTTTGGATTTGGAAGAATTTCTGGAAAATTAGGGTTCTTGGTTGAACATTCTGTCCGAAATTTTAGGTCATAGATAGAGGCCGAATTGGACTTTGCTCAAAACATGAAAGTTGTAGGTATTGATGATTTTGAAGTGCCTGCAAAATTTCAGGGCATTTGGAGTAGTGTAGAGTGAGTTATGACGTTTTTACTGTAGCTGTTCTGCTTTGATCAGAATGCGAAAACTGCGATAGTAATTGGCCATTTTGACTGGAATTGGTTTGGATTTTGGAGTTGGTGTCTTCTGATGAAATGTAGCTGGATGTCTTAGCTAACTTATGCCTTTGGAATTTTGGCATTTGGACTGGTATGGACTGAGATATACCGATTACAGTTTTCTGTGTTTTGCAAACCTGTTTTGGTGATTCTGGTTTAGTGTTTGGCATTTTTGACCTAGTTAAGCTAGGAACTGGACTGAGTGACCTTCTACATTATTGTAGCCCTGTTTCATAGCTTCGAAACGGTGGGTCTTGCACCCCCATCCGATAACCGTAGTGAAAGTGGTGTCATTACCGCATTATGAGGTCAAATACGTTTTTTTGTTAAGGCCTAAGTTAAAGCCATTTCTTAATTTCTGGTTACCTATGATGCTTATATATGCATATGAAACCTTATTGGGGTTGTGGTTGGCATTGGTTTATGACTCGTTATCGAGTCTCTTTTAGGGCTTGCTTTCATTTCGGTTGTTTCCTAGTTAACTTTTGTACTTGTACCACTTTGAGCCTAGTGAACAGCTTTTGGGAAATGAGATGACTTTTGTGTGAAATGTTGGGACTGATTTGAGGATATAATGAAGCCTTAATGGCTGGAAAAGTAAGAAAATTTAGGGGAGGTGCTGCCCGATTTTATAGGCCGTTTGGTTCCTTTAAGTTGGATTTGCCTTTTGTGGAAATGAAAGACTTTTGGGTTGTTTGCGCCTAAGTCTTTATGTTACTTTTCGTTTCTAAGAAAATCATGTTTTGCACCCTTGCATTGGTAATTATTTGGCGAGGCATACGACTAGTAGTCGAGCCTCACATGTGCATTCTGTTTACTCGATTCTGGAAGTAAAACCTTCAATTGGTTTATTTTGATTATTTTAGGGTTTCTTGGCGATTAAGGCCAATCTGAAGTGAAACTTTTGAAGTTGAGCCGGTGAGTGTTCCACTACCTGCTACCCATTATGTGAAATATCTGAATATCTGAATACTTGATTTATGACTATTGAAGCCAAATACTGTTTTGATAAAATGGAGGCGAGGGTGTACTTTACCACACTCGTTCTTCTATCTGTTCATATGCCAATTTTGAGTGCCTATCTGAATCTGCCGTCTGAATCTGCTATCTGAATCTGCTATTCTGTATCTGTATCTGAATCTGTTATCTGTGTCTGCATCTGTTCGGATTTCTATGACCTATGAGCTCAATCCTGTGGCTAAGTTATTCGAGTCGGGCCGGCAAGGGCCTGGACGATTAGATAACGAACCACGGTAGTCTGTTCGGGGATTTTTGGGTATTGAGACCCTTGATTCCGGTATACTCGAGTATTACCATTTCTGTTCGGTTACGGTGAGCGGGCCCGGTAAAGGGGTGTTTGGTGGACGGAATTCGGTGTAAAGAGGGGTCTACGGACGCGTTGGTTCTATATGCGTTGACGGAGAGTCAACCGGTTTGGATCAAGTACTGCACTGGAAATTTGGCTCCTGAGAGCCACCCGTATCCTTCTGATTTGATCATTAGTTCCTTTGCTTTACATCTGACATGTGTATCTGATTTGTTAAATGTGAAATGCCATGACTTTATTGCTATCTGTTTGGTACCTCATTGAGCGCAAGCTCACCCCGTTCTGTTCCTTTTGTTTTCCTTACAGGAAAAATAAATACTTTTGGACTGGATTTGATAATCGGTTGCCGACTTGAGCTAGTTGGACATATCTTTTGTATAGCTCATGTATTAAAACCCTAAATGTACTTTTGGTCCGTTTCTCTTTTGGATTTGGCAAACCGTACATGTATCCACTTTTGAATCACTTTGGTATGCCCCTTTTGGGAAGTATATGCTAACTTGTGAGATGTAAATATTTGCTTGACGTTTGGTTGGGTTTTGATGTGTCGGTTCCTCTTCATGGCCGACTCCGACTTTGTTTTTTCTTATTTTGTGGATTCGACTGGTTTTCACGCGGTTGTATGACCCGAAAAGTATTAGATCGCGCTAATCTGATCCGTAGTCCTGGCGAGAGCTGGGCAGGCAGTCCGCTCACCCCTTTGGTTCGCCTTAGGGGAAAGTGGGGCTGTCACAAGTGGTATCAGAGCCACGTCGCGTGGTCTCTGCGCGGAGTGAGACTGGGCCAAGTGGTGTTGTGGTCCTAATTTCATGAATATGTCTAAGTGCTCGTTTGAGCGTAAGTTATGAACCGGGCATGTGATAAGTGTACGAATCATTATCATGGGACTCGAGGAACCTAGGTATGTATGTCGGGTAGGAATCTTTAATAAGGATGGTTTACTCTTGGGACCGGCCGGCTCGAGATGTGAATTATCCTAGACGAGATTCTTGCGCCCGGATACGAAAGATATGAAGGCCTAGGGTAGAAAGGATTTGGTGAACTAGAAAGGCAATTCTATGGAACTTCGTGTGGTTTGTTCGGGTGGTTAAGCGTGATCGACCTTGATTAAGATATAAATATTTGGACGAAGCCCTAGAAGGGGGACAAGGATGGATCGAAAGTGTCCTCTCGGGTGTACTCCTTAGAACAACATCAAGTCTTTGACCCCTTGGAGGACGTGGAAGGTAATAATTTACTGAACCTGGCCAGTGAAGGGGTACAGATCTGTTAGCTAAGTATAATGCTCAATTTAATCCCGGAGTAGTCGATGATAAGGAATTTCGAGGACGAAATTCTTTTAAGGGGGAGAGAGTGTGAGAACCCGTAAAAACCCTAATTATTTTCCTAGGGTTTTAGTTCCCTTAATTGCATAATTTTTGCATTTCTGGCTTGGAAATATTATCTGGGTGGATTTTATGAGCAATTATAATTTTTAGATGATTTTTCTAGCATTGGTGAGTTTTTAGAAAATTAAGAATATATATTGGACGTGGGACCCACTAGTGCGAAAAGTTCGGAAAAATTCGGCCAATACGATTAAGTTTCGGATACTGTGTAAAATTTATCGGGTGCTAAGAGATAAGTAGAGTGTGTGAAATGATTGATGTGAGAGAGAAAAGAAGGATAGGAATGCATTAATGAGAGTGACAAGTGTCACTTTCTCATTGGGTGAATTTTAAGATTTACTATTCACAATTTTGACTTTTTGACCAAAGGATTAAATATCCAAAAATTGCCCAAAAATCACCATTTTTCACTCTTGGATGGCCGGCCCTCTTGTGCTAAGAAAGGAAGAAAACCTCTTCAATTTTCAAGTCCCAACTAGCTCAAATCACCCAAAATACTTGCTTCCATCTATTTCTACTCCATAAAATCTCTTTAGTTGATGTTAGTGAGTGTTGTAGTGAAGCTTGTTTGAAGGTTTAAGGTGTCCAACATCCTCCTCTCTCTTGTTTCTTGGTAAGTGAAGCTTGAACACCCTCTTACACCTTATGAAGCCTAAGTTATGCTTATTAGTGATTAAAGTGTTGAAATTTCTGGTTTTTATCTTGGTTTGAAGTGATTTGGTGAAGTTTTCCATTTTATTGATGATTTTCTGGTTTCATATGATCTTGATGGTGTGGTTGTTTTTGATGGTTGGTAATAAGGGGCTTTGGCTCTAGTAGGTGCATATGATAGAAAATTGCAATCAATTTTGGATTTGGAAGAATTTCTGGAAAATTAGGGTTCTTGGTTGAACATTCTGTCCGAAATTTTAGGTCATAGATAGAGGCCGAATTGGACTTTGCTCAAAACATGAAAGTTGTAGGTATTGATGATTTTGAAGTGCCTGCAAAATTTCAGGGCATTTGGAGTAGTGTAGAGTGAGTTATGACGTTTTTACTGTAGCTGTTCTGCTTTGATCAGAATGCGAAAACTGCGATAGTAATTGGCCATTTTGACTGGAATTGGTTTGGATTTTGGAGTTGGTGTCTTCTGATGAAATGTAGCTGGATGTCTTAGCTAACTTATGCCTTTGGAATTTTGGCATTTGGACTGGTATGGACTGAGATATACCGATTACAGTTTTCTGTGTTTTGCAAACCTGTTTTGGTGATTCTGGTTTAGTGTTTGGCATTTTTGACCTAGTTAAGCTAGGAACTGGACTGAGTGACCTTCTACATTATTGTAGCCCTGTTTCATAGCTTCGAAACGGTGGGTCTTGCACCCCATCCGATAACCGTAGTGAAAGTGGTGTCATTACCGCATTATGAGGTCAAATACGTTTTTTTGTTAAGGCCTAAGTTAAAGCCATTTCTTAATTTCTGGTTACCTATGATGCTTATATATGCATATGAAACCTTATTGGGGTTGTGGTTGGCATTGGTTTATGACTCGTTATCGAGTCTCTTTTAGGGCTTGCTTTCATTTCGGTTGTTTCCTAGTTAACTTTTGTACTTGTACCACTTTGAGCCTAGTGAACAGCTTTTGGGAAATGAGATGACTTTTGTGTGAAATGTTGGGACTGATTTGAGGATATAATGAAGCCTTAATGGCTGGAAAAGTAAGAAAATTTAGGGGAGGTGCTGCCCGATTTTATAGGCCGTTTGGTTCCTTTAAGTTGGATTTGCCTTTTGTGGAAATGAAAGACTTTTGGGTTGTTTGCGCCTAAGTCTTTAGTTACCTTTTCGTTTCTAAGAAAATCATGTTTTGCACCCTTGCATTGGTAATTATTTGGCGGGCATACGACTAGTAGTCGAGCTCACATGTGCATTCTGTTTACTCGATTCTGGAAGTAAAACCTTCAATTGGTTTATTTTGATTATTTTAGGGTTTCTTGGCGATTAAGGCCAATCTGAAGTGAAACTTTTGAAGTTGAGCCGGTGAGTGTTCCACTACCTGCTACCCATTATGTGAAATATCTGAATATCTGAATACTTGATTTATGACTATTGAAGCCAAATACTGTTTTGATAAAATGGAGGCGAGGGTGTACTTTACCACACTCGTTCTTCTATCTGTTCATATGCCAATTTTGAGTGCCTATCTGAATCTGCCGTCTGAATCTGCTATCTGAATCTGCTATTCTGTATCTGTATCTGAATCTGTTATCTGTGTCTGCATCTGTTCGGATTTCTATGACCTATGAGCTCAATCCTGTGGCTAAGTTATTCGAGTCGGGCCGGCAAGGGCCTGGACGATTAGATAACGAACCACGGTAGTCTGTTCGGGGATTTTTGGGTATTGAGACCCTTGATTCCGGTATACTCGAGTATTACCATTTCTGTTCGGTTACGGTGAGCGGGCCCGGTAAAGGGGTGTTTGGTGGACGGAATTCGGTGTAAAGAGGGGTCTACGGACGCGTTGGTTCTATATGCGTTGACGGAGAGTCAACCGGTTTGGATCAAGTACTGCACTGGAAATTTGGCTCCTGAGAGCCACCCGTATCCTTCTGATTTGACTCATTAGTTCCTTTGCTTTACATCTGACATGTGTATCTGATTTGTTAAATGTGAAATGCCATGACTTTATTGCTATCTGTTTGGTACCTCATTGAGCGCAAGCTCACCCCGTTCTGTTCCTTTTGTTTTCCTTACAGGAAAAATAAATACTTTTGGACTGGATTTGATAATCGGTTGCCGACTTGAGCTAGTTGGACATATCTTTTGTATAGCTCATGTATTAAAACCCTAAATGTACTTTTGGTCCGTTTCTCTTTTGGATTTGGCAAACCGTACATGTATCCACTTTTGAATCACTTTGGTATGCCCCTTTTGGGAAGTATATGCTAACTTGTGAGATGTAAATATTTGCTTGACGTTTGGTTGGGTTTTGATGTGTCGGTTCCTCTTCATGGCCGACTCCGACTTTGTTTTTTCTTATTTTGTGGTTCGACTGGTTTTCACGCGGTTGTATGACCCGAAAAGTATTAGATCGCGCTAATCTGATCCGTAGTCCTGGCGAGAGCTGGGCAGGCAGTCCGCTCACCCCTTTGGTTCGCCTTAGGGGAAAGTGGGGCTGTCACAGTACCGTTTCACTGTGATTGAACCACCATTTGACCGCCATTTTTATCAAGTTATCTCATTAATTTAAGCTTAAATATCAGCTCTAAGCTGATCAAGAGGGCCAAAATTTTGACTTTAAAACAAGAGAAAAAAAAAATGTTGAGATGTAATTTGGTGGAGACAAGTGGCAACAATCCTTGCATCTTGACCCAAATGAAGACTAAGCCTTATAATCTTTCTTGGTCTTCATTTCTCTTCATTTTCAGCTATGGTGGCCGAAACTTGAAGAGCAAAAAAACAAAAAAAGACTCATTTGTATCTTGAGTTTAGCTTCATTTGAGTGAAAATCAAGAAATAAATGATTAAATCTTCCTTTCAGTGCTTCGATGGTGTGTGTTGGTAAAAGTTTGGATGGAAAAGCTAGAGTTACTCTTGAAAGCAGCTTTAGTAAGTAATAATGTTGGTTTACCATTTTCTTACTTTTAATCTTGCTTAAGTTGGTAAGCATTAAATTTTTGGTAATTAGTTATTTCACGGGTTTGGATGGATATGGTGCATGTTCTTGAGTTAGGGTTGAGGTTTTCAACTGTATTTCTTATTGGGTAGATGGTATATGATGGTTATAATCTTGTATAGGAAGTTGAGGTAGTGAATCAAGCCAAAAATAGAAAATTAGCATTGGATTGCATGAATTCCAATTTTCGGTTTTGAAGATACCTGTTCTGCCCAGTCTATTGACCATGATGGAGGCTGAATTAGACTTAGCACAAAACATAAAAGTTGTGGGAATTATGTTTATAGTTTTCTGCAAAATTAAGCCCAATCAGAGCACAGTAGCATGTGAAAAGAAAAATACCCCTGACTGCCATAGGTAGAGCTTTGTGGCTAGTTGACATTTCACCAATCTGATCGCATCTGTTCACCTGATCCGTACTAAATTAGCATTTGGCTAAAACACAAAAGTGTAGTGCTATGTCTTGGTTTCCAACGACCCTAAAAACACCTTAATCAGACTTCGGTAGCCTAAGTTATTGTCAGTTACACATAGTGCGGTTAACTAGCCTCGAATGTGAAATTTGGATCTGTAATTTGAAATGTTGACCTAGATACTATGAATATTGGACAGAGTGATCTTCATCAAAGTTGTAGACCCTTGCTTAGCTTCGAAACGAAGGGTTTAGTTCCCTTAATTGCAATATTTTTGCATTTCCTTCTGGCTTGGAAATATATTGGGTGGATTTTTTTATGAGCATGTATAATTTTAGAAATGATTTTCTAGGGCATTGGTGAGTTTTTAGAAGAAATTAAAGAATATAATATTGGCCCGAGGAGACCACTAGTGCGCGAAACGTTGCGGAAAAAATCGGCCAAATACGATTAAGTTTCGGTGACTGTGTAAATTTATCGGGTTGCTAGCCAGATAAGCTAACGCAGTGTTGAAATGTTGATGTTGAGAGAGAAAAGAAGGATAGGAATGCATTAATGAGAAGTGACAACGTGTCACTTTCTCATTGGGTGAATTTTAAGAATTTACTATTCACATATTTTTGACTTTTGGACCAAAGGATTAAATATCCAAAAATTGCCCCAAAAATCACCATTTTCACTCTTGGATGGCCGGCCCTCTTGTGCTAAAGAAAGGAAGAAACCTCTTCAATTTTCAAAGTCCCAACTAGCTCAAATCACCCAAAATACTTGCTTCATCTATTTCTACATCCATAAAATCTCTTTTTGAAGTTAGTGAGTGTTTGTAGTGAAGCTTGTTTGAAGGTTTAAGGTGTCAACATCCTCCTCTCTCTGTTTCTGGTAAGTGAAGCTTGAACACCCTCTTACACCTTATGAAGCCTAAGTATCCTATTAGTGATTAAAGTGTTGAAATTTCTGGTTTTATCTTGGTTTGAAGTGACTTTGGTGAAGTTTTTCCATTTTATTGATGATTTTCTGGTTTCATATGATCTTGATGGTGTGGTTGTTTTTGATTGGTTGGTAATAAGGGGCTTTGGCTCTAGTAGGTGCATATGATAGAAATTGCAATCAATTTTGGATTTGGAAGAATTTCTGGAATTAAGGGTTCTTGGTTGAACATTCTGTCCGAATTTTAGGTCATAGAATAGAGGCCGAATTGGACTTTGCTCAAAACATGAAAAAGTTTAGGTATTGAGATTTTGAAGTGACCTGCAAAATTTCAGGCATTTGGAGTAGTGTAGGAGTGAGTTATGACGTTTTTACTGTAGCTGTTCTGCTTTGATCAGAATGCGAAACTGCGATAGTAATTGGCCATTTTGACTGGAATTGGTTTGGATTTTGGAGTTGGTGTCCTTCCTGATGAAATGTAGCTGGAATGTCTTAGCGTAACTTATGCCTTTGGAAATTTTGGCATTTGGACTGGTATGTGACTGAGATATACCGAATTAACAGTTTTCTCTGTGTTTTGCAAACCTGTTTTGGTGATTCTGGTTAGTGGTTTGGCATTTTGAACCTAGTTAAGCTAGGAACTGGACTGGGTGACCTTCCTACATTATTGTAGCCCCGTTTCATAGCTTCGAACGGTGGGTCTTGCACCCCACCGATACCGTAGTGAAAGTGGTGTCATTATAACGCATTATGAGGTCAAATACGTTTTTTTGTTAAGGCCTAAGTTAAAGCCATTTCTTAATTTCTGGTTACCTATGAGCTTATATATGCATATGAAACCTATTTGGGGTTGTGGTTGGCATTGGTTTAATGACTCGTTTTCTGAGTCTTCTTTTAGGGCTTGCCTTTTCATTCGGTTGTTTCCTAGTTAACTTTTGTACTTGTACCACTTTGAGCCTAATGAACAGCTTTTGGAAATGAGATGACTTTGTGTGAAATGTTGGGAACTGATTTTGAGGATATAATGAAGCCTTAATGCTGGAAAAGTAAGAAAATTTAGGGGAGGTGCTGCCCGATTTATAGGCCGTTTGGTTCCTTTAAGTTGGATTTGCCCTTTTGTGGGAAATGAAAGACTTTTGGGTTGTTTGCGCCAGTCTTTATTTTCATAGCTTCGAAACGGTGGGTCTTGCACCCCCATCCGATAACCGTAGTGAAAGTGGTGTCATTACCGCATTATGAGGTCAAATACGTTTTTTTTGTTAAGGCCTAAGTTAAAGCCATTTCTTAATTTCTGGTTACCTATGATGCTTATATATGCATATGAAACCTTATTGGGGTTGTGGTTGGCATTGGTTTATGACTCGTTATCGAGTCTCTTTTAGGGCTTGCTTTCATTTCGGTTGTTTCCTAGTTAACTTTTGTACTTGTACCACTTTGAGCCTAGTGAACGCTTTTGGGAAATGAGATGACTTTTGTGTGAAATGTTGGGACTGATTTGAGGATATAATGAAGCCTTAATGGCTGGAAAAGTAAGAAAATTTAGGGGAGGTGCTGCCCGATTTTATAGGCCGTTTGGTTCCTTTAAGTTGGATTTGCCTTTTGTGGAAATGAAAGACTTTTGGGTTGTTTGCGCCTAAGTCTTTATGTTACCTTTTCGTTTCTAAGAAAATCATGTTTTGCACCCTTGCATTGGTAATTATTTGGCGAGGCATACGACTAGTAGTCGAGCCTCACATGTGCATTCTGTTTACTCGATTCTGGAAGTAAAACCTTCAATTGGTTTATTTTGATTATTTTAGGGTTTCTTGGCGATTAAGGCCAATCTGAAGTGAAAACTTTTGAAGTTGAGCCGGTGAGTGTTCCACTACCTGCTACCCATTATGTGAAATATCTGAATATCTGAATACTTGATTTATGACTATTGAAGCCAAATACTGTTTTGATAAAATGGAGGCGAGGGTGTACTTTACCACACTCGTTCTTCTATCTGTTCATATGCCAATTTTGAGTGCCTATCTGAATCTGCCGTCTGAATCTGCTATCTGAATCTGCTATTCTGTATCTGTATCTGAATCTGTTATCTGTGTCTGCATCTGTTCGGATTTCTATGACCTATGAGCTCAATCCTGTGGCTAAGTTATTCGAGTCGGGCCGGCAAGGGCCTGGACGATTAGATAACGAACCACGGTAGTCTGTTCGGGGATTTTTGGGTATTGAGACCCTTGATTCCGGTATACTCGAGTATTACCATTTCTGTTCGGTTACGGTGAGCGGGCCCGGTAAAGGGGTGTTTGGTGGACGGAATTCGGTGTAAAGAGGGGTCTACGGACGCGTTGGTTCTATATGCGTTGACGGAGAGTCAACCGGTTTGGATCAAGTACTGCACTGGAAATTTGGCTCCTGAGAGCCACCCGTATCCTTCTGATTTGATCATTAGTTCCTTTGCTTTACATCTGACATGTGTATCTGATTTGTTAAATGTGAAATGCCATGACTTTATTGCTATCTGTTTGGTACCTCATTGAGCGCAAGCTCACCCCGTTCTGTTCCTTTTGTTTTCCTTACAGGAAAAATAAATACTTTTGGACTGGATTTGATAATCGGTTGCCGACTTGAGCTAGTTGGACATATCTTTTGTATAGCTCATGTATTAAAACCCTAAATGTACTTTTGGTCCGTTTCTCTTTTGGATTTGGCAAACCGTACATGTATCCACTTTTGAATCACTTTGGTATGCCCCTTTTGGGAAGTATATGCTAACTTGTGAGATGTAAATATTTGCTTGACGTTTGGTTGGGTTTTGATTGTCGGTTCCTCTTCATGGCCGACTCCGACTTTGTTTTTTCTTATTTTGTGGATTCGACTGGTTTTCACGCGGTTGTATGACCCGAAAAGTATTAGATCGCGCTAATCTGATCCGTAGTCCTGGCGAGAGCTGGGCAGGCAGTCCGCTCACCCTTTTTCGCCTTAGGGGAAAGTGGGGCTGTCACAAGTGGTATCAGAGCCACGTCGCGTGGTCTCTGCGCGGAGTGAGACTGGGCCAAGTGGTGTTGTGGTCCTAATTTCATGAATATGTCTAAGTGCTCGTTTGAGCGTAAGTTATGAACCGGGCATGTGATAAGTGTACGAATCATTATCATGGGACTCGAGGAACCTAGGTATGTATGTCGGGTAGGAATCTTTAATAAGGATGGTTTACTCTTGGGACCGGCCGGCTCGAGATGTGAATTATCCTAGACGAGATTCTTGCGCCCGGATACGAAAGATATGAAGGCCTAGGGTAGAAAGGATTTGGTGAACTAGAAAGGCAATTCTATGGAACTTCGTGTGGTTTGTTCGGGTGGTTAAGCGTGATCGACCTTGATTAAGATATAAATATTTGGACGAAGCCCTAGAACGGGGGCAAGGATGGATCGAAAGTGTCCTCTCGGGTGTACTCCTTAGAACAACATCAAGTCTTTGACCCCTTGGAGGACGTGGAAGGTAATAATTTACTGAACCTGGCCAGTGAAGGGGTACAGATCTGTTAGCTAAGTATAATGCTCAATTTAATCCCGGAGTAGTCGATGATAAGGAATTTCGAGGACGAAATTCTTTTAAGGGGGAGAGAGTGTGAGAACCCGTAAAAACCCTAATTATTTTCCTAGGGTTTTAGTTCCCTTAATTGCATAATTTTTGCATTTCTGGCTTGGAAATATTATCTGGGTGGATTTTATGAGCAATTATAATTTTTAGATGATTTTTCTAGCATTGGTGAGTTTTTAGAAAATTAAGAATATATATTGGACGTGGGACCCACTAGTGCGAAAAGTTCGGAAAAATTCGGCCAATACGATTAAGTTTCGGATACTGTGTAAAATTTATCGGGTGCTAAGAGATAAGTAGAGTGTGTGAAATGATTGATGTGAGAGAGAAAAGAAGGATAGGAATGCATTAATGAGAGTGACAAGTGTCACTTTCTCATTGGGTGAATTTTAAGATTTACTATTCACAATTTTGACTTTTTGACCAAAGGATTAAATATCCAAAAATTGCCCAAAAATCACCATTTTTCACTCTTGGATGGCCGGCCCTCTTGTGCTAAGAAAGGAAGAAAACCTCTTCAATTTTCAAGTCCCAACTAGCTCAAATCACCCAAAATACTTGCTTCCATCTATTTCTACTCCATAAAATCTCTTTAGTTGATGTTAGTGAGTGTTGTAGTGAAGCTTGTTTGAAGGTTTAAGGTGTCCAACATCCTCCTCTCTCTTGTTTCTTGGTAAGTGAAGCTTGAACACCCTCTTACACCTTATGAAGCCTAAGTTATGCTTATTAGTGATTAAAGTGTTGAAATTTCTGGTTTTTATCTTGGTTTGAAGTGATTTGGTGAAGTTTTCCATTTTATTGATGATTTTCTGGTTTCATATGATCTTGATGGTGTGGTTGTTTTTGATGGTTGGTAATAAGGGGCTTTGGCTCTAGTAGGTGCATATGATAGAAAATTGCAATCAATTTTGGATTTGGAAGAATTTCTGGAAAATTAGGGTTCTTGGTTGAACATTCTGTCCGAAATTTTAGGTCATATATAGAGGCCGAATTGGACTTTGCTCAAAACATGAAAGTTGTAGGTATTGATGATTTTGAAGTGCCTAAAAATTTCAGGGCATTTGGAGTAGTGTAGAGTGAGTTATGACGTTTTTACTGTAGCTGTTCTGCTTTGATCAGAATGCGAAAACTGCGATAGTAATTGGCCATTTTGACTGGAATTGGTTTGGATTTTGGAGTTGGTGTCTTCTGATGAAATGTAGCTGGATGTCTTAGCTAACTTATGCCTTTGGAATTTTGGCATTTGGACTGGTATGGACTGAGATATACCGATTACAGTTTTCTGTGTTTTGCAAACCTGTTTTGGTGATTCTGGTTTAGTGTTTGGCATTTTTGACCTAGTTAAGCTAGGAACTGGACTGAGTGACCTTCTACATTATTGTAGCCCTGTTTCATAGCTTCGAAACGGTGGGTCTTGCACCCCCATCCGATAACCGTAGTGAAAGTGGTGTCATTACCGCATTATGAGGTCAAATACGTTTTTTTGTTAAGGCCTAAGTTAAAGCCATTTCTTAATTTCTGGTTACCTATGATGCTTTATATGCATATGAAACCTTATTGGGGTTGTGGTTGGCATTGGTTTATGACTCGTTATCGAGTCTCTTTTAGGGCTTGCTTTCATTTCGGTTGTTTCCTAGTTAACTTTTGTACTTGTACCACTTTGAGCCTAGTGAACAGCTTTTGGGAAATGAGATGACTTTTGTGTGAAATGTTGGGACTGATTTGAGGATATAATGAAGCCTTAATGGCTGGAAAAGTAAGAAAATTTAGGGGAGGTGCTGCCCGATTTTATAGGCCGTTTGGTTCCTTTAAGTTGGATTTGCCTTTTGTGGAAATGAAAGACTTTTGGGTTGTTTGCGCCTAAGTCTTTATGTTACCTTTTCGTTTCTAAGAAAATCATGTTTTGCACCCTTGCATTGGTAATTATTTGGCGAGGCATACGACTAGTAGTCGAGCCTCACATGTGCATTCTGTTTACTCGATTCTGGAAGTAAAACCTTCAATTGGTTTATTTTGATTATTTTAGGGTTTCTTGGCGATTAAGGCCAATCTGAAGTGAAACTTTTGAAGTTGAGCCGGTGAGTGTTCCACTACCTGCTACCCATTATGTGAAATATCTGAATATCTGAATACTTGATTTATGACTATTGAAGCCAAATACTGTTTTGATAAAATGGAGGCGAGGGTGTACTTTACCACACTCGTTCTTCTATCTGTTCATATGCCAATTTTGAGTGCCTATCTGAATCTGCCGTCTGAATCTGCTATCTGAATCTGCTATTCTGTATCTGTATCTGAATCTGTTATCTGTGTCTGCATCTGTTCGGATTTCTATGACCTATGAGCTCAATCCTGTGGCTAAGTTATTCGAGTCGGGCCGGCAAGGGCCTGGACGATTAGATAACGAACCACGGTAGTCTGTTCGGGGATTTTTGGGTATTGAGACCCTTGATTCCGGTATACTCGAGTATTACCATTTCTGTTCGGTTACGGTGAGCGGGCCCGGTAAAGGGGTGTTTGGTGGACGGAATTCGGTGTAAAGAGGGGTCTACGGACGCGTTGGTTCTATATGCGTTGACGGAGAGTCAACCGGTTTGGATCAAGTACTGCACTGGAAATTTGGCTCCTGAGAGCCACCCGTATCCTTCTGATTTGACTCATTAGTTCCTTTGCTTTACATCTGACATGTGTATCTGATTTGTTAAATGTGAAATGCCATGACTTTATTGCTATCTGTTTGGTACCTCATTGAGCGCAAGCTCACCCCGTTCTGTTCCTTTTGTTTTCCTTACAGGAAAAATAAATACTTTTGGACTGGATTTGATAATCGGTTGCCGACTTGAGCTAGTTGGACATATCTTTTGTATAGCTCATGTATTAAAACCCTAAATGTACTTTTGGTCCGTTTCTCTTTTGGATTTGGCAAACCGTACATGTATCCACTTTTGAATCACTTTGGTATGCCCCTTTTGGGAAGTATATGCTAACTTGTGAGATGTAAATATTTGCTTGACGTTTGGTTGGGTTTTGATGTGTCGGTTCCTCTTCATGGCCGACTCCGACTTTGTTTTTTCTTATTTTGTGGATTCGACTGGTTTTCACGCGGTTGTATGACCCGAAAAGTATTAGATCGCGCTAATCTGATCCGTAGTCCTGGCGAGAGCTGGGCAGGCAGTCCGCTCACCCCTTTGGTTCGCCTTAGGGGAAAGTGGGGCTGTCACAAGTGGTATCAGAGCCACGTCGCGTGGTCTCTGCGCGGAGTGAGACTGGGCCAAGTGGTGTTGTGGTCCTAATTTCATGAATATGTCTAAGTGCTCGTTTGAGCGTAAGTTATGAACCGGGCATGTGATAAGTGTACGAATCATTATCATGGGACTCGAGGAACCTAGGTATGTATGTCGGGTAGGAATCTTTAATAAGGATGGTTTACTCTTGGGACCGGCCGGCTCGAGATGTGAATTATCCTAGACGAGATTCTTGCGCCCGGATACGAAAGATATGAAGGCCTAGGGTAGAAAGGATTTGGTGAACTAGAAAGGCAATTCTATGGAACTTCGTGTGGTTTGTTCGGGTGGTTAAGCGTGATCGACCTTGATTAAGATATAAATATTTGGACGAAGCCCTAGAAGGGGGACAAGGATGGATCGAAAGTGTCCTCTCGGGTGTACTCCTTAGAACAACATCAAGTCTTTGACCCCTTGGAGGACGTGGAAGGTAATAATTTACTGAACCTGGCCAGTGAAGGGGTACAGATCTGTTAGCTAAGTATAATGCTCAATTTAATCCCGGAGTAGTCGATGATAAGGAATTTCGAGGACGAAATTCTTTTAAGGGGGAGAGAGTGTGAGAACCCGTAAAAACCCTAATTATTTTCCTAGGGTTTTAGTTCCCTTAATTGCATAATTTTTGCATTTCTGGCTTGGAAATATTATCTGGGTGGATTTTATGAGCAATTATAATTTTTAGATGATTTTTCTAGCATTGGTGAGTTTTTAGAAAATTAAGAATATATATTGGACGTGGGACCCACTAGTGCGAAAAGTTCGGAAAAATTCGGCCAATACGATTAAGTTTCGGATACTGTGTAAAATTTATCGGGTGCTAAGAGATAAGTAGAGTGTGTGAAATGATTGATGTGAGAGAGAAAAGAAGGATAGGAATGCATTAATGAGAGTGACAAGTGTCACTTTCTCATTGGGTGAATTTTAAGATTTACTATTCACAATTTTGACTTTTTGACCAAAGGATTAAATATCCAAAAATTGCCCAAAAATCACCATTTTTCACTCTTGGATGGCCGGCCCTCTTGTGCTAAGAAAGGAAGAAAACCTCTTCAATTTTCAAGTCCCAACTAGCTCAAATCACCCAAAATACTTGCTTCCATCTATTTCTACTCCATAAAATCTCTTTAGTTGATGTTAGTGAGTGTTGTAGTGAAGCTTGTTTGAAGGTTTAAGGTGTCCAACATCCTCCTCTCTCTTGTTTCTTTGGTAAGTGAAGCTTGAACACCCTCTTACACCTTATGAAGCCTAAGTTTATGCTTATTAGTGATTAAAGTGTTTGAAATTTCTGGTTTTTATCTTGGGTTTGAAGTGATTTGGTGAAGTTTTCCATTTTAATGATGATTTTCTGGTTTCATATGATCTTGATGGTGTGGTTGTTTTTGATGGTTGGTAATAAGGGGCTTTGGCTCTAGTAGGTGCATATGATAGAAAATTGCAATCAATTTTGGATTTGGAAGAATTTCTGGAAAATTAGGGTTCTTGGTTGAACATTCTGTCCGAAATTTTAGGTCATATATAGAGGCCGAATTGGACTTTGCTCAAAACATGAAAGTTGTAGGTATTGATGATTTTGAAGTGCCTACAAATTTCAGGGCATTTGGAGTAGTGTAGAGTGAGTTATGACGTTTTTACTGTAGCTGTTCTGCTTTGATCAGAATGCGAAAACTGCGATAGTAATTGGCCATTTTGACTGGAATTGGTTTGGATTTTGGAGTTGGTGTCTTCTGATGAAATGTAGCTGGATGTCTTAGCTAACTTATGCCTTTGGAATTTTGGCATTTGGACTGGTATGGACTGAGATATACCGATTACAGTTTTCTGTGTTTTGCAAACCTGTTTTGGTGATTCTGGTTTAGTGTTGGCATTTTTTGACCTAGTTAAGCTAGGAACTGGACTGAGTGACCTTCTACATTATTGTTAGCCCTGTTTCATAGCTTCGAAACGGTGGGTCTTGCACCCCCATCCGATACCGTAGTGAAAGTGGTGTCATTACCGCATTATGAGGTCAAATACGTTTTTTTGTTAAGGCCTAAGTTAAAGCCATTTCTTAATTTCTGGTTACTATGATGCTTATATATGCATATGAAACCTTATTGGGGTTGTGGTTGGCATTGGTTTATGACTCGTTATCGAGTCTCTTTTAGGGCTGCTTTCATTTCGGTTGTTTCCTAGTTAACTTTTGTACTTGTACCACTTTGAGCCTAGTGAACAGCTTTTGGGAAATGAGATGACTTTTGTGTGAAATGTTGGGACTGATTTGAGGATATAATGAAGCCTTAATGGCTGGAAAAGTAAGAAAATTTAGGGGAGGTGCTGCCCGATTTTATAGGCCGTTTGGTTCCTTTAAGTTGGATTTGCCTTTTGTGGAAATGAAAGACTTTTGGGTTGTTTGCGCCTAAGTCTTTATGTTACCTTTTCGTTTCTAAGAAAATCATGTTTTGCACCCTTGCATTGGTAATTATTTGGCGAGGCATACGACTAGTAGTCGAGCCTCACATGTGCATTCTGTTTACTCGATTCTGGAAGTAAAACCTTCAATTGGTTTATTTTGATTATTTTAGGGTTTCTTGGCGATTAAGGCCAATCTGAAGTGAAACTTTTGAAGTTGAGCCGGTGAGTGTTCCACTACCTGCTACCCATTATGTGAAATATCTGAATATCTGAATACTTGATTTATGACTATTGAAGCCAAATACTGTTTTGATAAAATGGAGGCGAGGGTGTACTTTACCACACTCGTTCTTCTATCTGTTCATATGCCAATTTTGAGTGCCTATCTGAATCTGCCGTCTGAATCTGCTATCTGAATCTGCTATTCTGTATCTGTATCTGAATCTGTTATCTGTGTCTGCATCTGTTCGGATTTCTATGACCTATGAGCTCAATCCTGTGGCTAAGTTATTCGAGTCGGGCCGGCAAGGGCCTGGACGATTAGATAACGAACCACGGTAGTCTGTTCGGGGATTTTTGGGTATTGAGACCCTTGATTCCGGTATACTCGAGTATTACCATTTCTGTTCGGTTACGGTGAGCGGGCCCGGTAAAGGGGTGTTTGGTGGACGGAATTCGGTGTAAAGAGGGGTCTACGGACGCGTTGGTTCTATATGCGTTGACGGAGAGTCAACCGGTTTGGATCAAGTACTGCACTGGAAATTTGGCTCCTGAGAGCCACCCGTATCCTTCTGATTTGACTCATTAGTTCCTTTGCTTTACATCTGACATGTGTATCTGATTTGTTAAATGTGAAATGCCATGACTTTATTGCTATCTGTTTGGTACCTCATTGAGCGCAAGCTCACCCCGTTCTGTTCCTTTTGTTTTCCTTACAGGAAAAATAAATACTTTTGGACTGGATTTGATAATCGGTTGCCGACTTGAGCTAGTTGGACATATCTTTTGTATAGCTCATGTATTAAAACCCTAAATGTACTTTTGGTCCGTTTCTCTTTTGGATTTGGCAAACCGTACATGTATCCACTTTTGAATCACTTTGGTATGCCCCTTTTGGGAAGTATATGCTAACTTGTGAGATGTAAATATTTGCTTGACGTTTGGTTGGGTTTTGATGTGTCGGTTCCTCTTCATGGCCGACTCCGACTTTGTTTTTTCTTATTTGTGGATTCGACTGGTTTTTCACGCGGTTGTATGACCCGAAAAGTATTAGATCGCGCTAATCTGATCCGTAGTCCTGGCGAGAGCTGGGCAGGCAGTCCGCTCACCCCTTTGGTTCGCCTTAGGGGAAAGTGGGGCTGTCACAAGTGGTATCAGAGCCACGTCGCGTGGTCTCTGCGCGGAGTGAGACTGGGCCAAGTGGTGTTGTGGTCCTAATTTCATGAATATGTCTAAGTGCTCGTTTGAGCGTAAGTTATGAACCGAGCATGTGATAAGTGTACGAATCATTATCATGGGACTCGAGGAACCTAGGTATGTATGTCGGGTAGGAATCTTTAATAAGGATGGTTTACTCTTGGGACCGGCCGGCTCGAGATGTGAATTATCCTAGACGAGATTCTTGCGCCCGGATACGAAAGATATGAAGGCCTAGGGTAGAAAGGATTTGGTGAACTAGAAAGGCAATTCTATGGAACTTCGTGTGGTTTGTTCGGGTGGTTAAG
Source organism: Coffea canephora (assembly GCA_036785865.1). Lineage (NCBI taxonomy): Eukaryota > Viridiplantae > Streptophyta > Magnoliopsida > Gentianales > Rubiaceae > Coffea > Coffea canephora. The sequence continues at coordinate 10,566,840 of CM071917.1, read as the reverse complement.
CGTGATCGACCTTGATTAAGATATAAATATTTGGACGAAGCCCTAGAAGGGGGACAAGGATGGATCGAAAGTGTCCTCTCGGGTGTACTCCTTAGAACAACATCAAGTCTTTGACCCCTTGGAGGACGTGGAAGGTAATAATTTACTGAACCTGGCCAGTGAAGGGGTACAGATCTGTTAGCTAAGTATAATGCTCAATTTAATCCCGGAGTAGTCGATGATAAGGAATTTCGAGGACGAAATTCTTTTAAGGGGGAGAGAGTGTGAGAACCCGTAAAAACCCTAATTATTTTCCTAGGGTTTTAGTTCCCTTAATTGCATAATTTTTGCATTTCTGGCTTGGAAATATTATCTGGGTGGATTTTATGAGCAATTATAATTTTTAGATGATTTTTCTAGCATTGGTGAGTTTTTAGAAAATTAAGAATATATATTGGACGTGGGACCCACTAGTGCGAAAAGTTCGGAAAAATTCGGCCAATACGATTAAGTTTCGGATACTGTGTAAAATTTATCGGGTGCTAAGAGATAAGTAGAGTGTGTGAAATGATTGATGTGAGAGAGAAAAGAAGGATAGGAATGCATTAATGAGAGTGACAAGTGTCACTTTCTCATTGGGTGAATTTTAAGATTTACTATTCACAATTTTGACTTTTTGACCAAAGGATTAAATATCCAAAAATTGCCCAAAAATCACCATTTTTCACTCTTGGATGGCCGGCCCTCTTGTGCTAAGAAAGGAAGAAAACCTCTTCAATTTTCAAGTCCCAACTAGCTCAAATCACCCAAAATACTTGCTTCCATCTATTTCTACTCCATAAAATCTCTTTAGTTGATGTTAGTGAGTGTTGTAGTGAAGCTTGTTTGAAGGTTTAAGGTGTCCAACATCCTCCTCTCTCTTGTTTCTTGGTAAGTGAAGCTTGAACACCCTCTTACACCTTATGAAGCCTAAGTTATGCTTATTAGTGATTAAAGTGTTGAAATTTCTGGTTTTTATCTTGGTTTGAAGTGATTTGGTGAAGTTTTCCATTTTATTGATGATTTTCTGGTTTCATATGATCTTGATGGTGTGGTTGTTTTTGATGGTTGGTAATAAGGGGCTTTGGCTCTAGTAGGTGCATATGATAGAAAATTGCAATCAATTTTGGATTTGGAAGAATTTCTGGAAAATTAGGGTTCTTGGTTGAACATTCTGTCCGAAATTTTAGGTCATAGATAGAGGCCGAATTGGACTTTGCTCAAAACATGAAAGTTGTAGGTATTGATGATTTTTAAGTGCCTGCAAAATTTCAGGGCATTTGGAGTAGTGTAGAGTGAGTTATGACGTTTTTACTGTAGCTGTTCTGCTTTGATCAGAATGCGAAAACTGCGATAGTAATTGGCCATTTTGACTGGAATTGGTTTGGATTTTGGAGTTGGTGTCTTCTGATGAAATGTAGCTGGATGTCTTAGCTAACTTATGCCTTTGGAATTTTGGCATTTGGACTGGTATGGACTGAGATATACCGATTACAGTTTTCTGTGTTTTGCAAACCTGTTTTGGTGATTCTGGTTTAGTGTTTGGCATTTTTGACCTAGTTAAGCTAGGAACTGGACTGAGTGACCTTCTACATTATTGTAGCCCTGTTTCATAGCTTCGAAACGGTGGGTCTTGCACCCCCATCCGATAACCGTAGTGAAAGTGGTGTCATTACCGCATTATGAGGTCAAATACGTTTTTTTGTTAAGGCCTAAGTTAAAGCCATTTCTTAATTTCTGGTTACCTATGATGCTTATATATGCATATGAAACCTTATTGGGGTTGTGGTTGGCATTGGTTTATGACTCGTTATCGAGTCTCTTTTAGGGCTTGCTTTCATTTCGGTTGTTTCCTAGTTAACTTTTGTACTTGTACCACTTTGAGCCTAGTGAACAGCTTTTGGGAAATGAGATGACTTTTGTGTGAAATGTTGGGACTGATTTGAGGATATAATGAAGCCTTAATGGCTGGAAAAGTAAGAAAATTTAGGGGAGGTGCTGCCCGATTTTATAGGCCGTTTGGTTCCTTTAAGTTGGATTTGCCTTTTGTGGAAATGAAAGACTTTTGGGTTGTTTGCGCCTAAGTCTTTATGTTACCTTTTCGTTTCTAAGAAAATCATGTTTTGCACCCTTGCATTGGTAATTATTTGGCGAGGCATACGACTAGTAGTCGAGTCTCACATGTGCATTCTGTTTACTCGATTCTGGAAGTAAAACCTTCAATTGGTTTATTTTGATTATTTTAGGGTTTCTTGGCGATTAAGGCCAATCTGAAGTGAAAACTTTTGAAGTTGAGCCGGTGAGTGTTCCACTACCTGCTACCCATTATGTGAAATATCTGAATATCTGAATACTTGATTTATGACTATTGAAGCCAAATACTGTTTTGATAAAATGGAGGCGAGGGTGTACTTTACCACACTCGTTCTTCTATCTGTTCATATGCCAATTTTGAGTGCCTATCTGAATCTGCCGTCTGAATCTGCTATCTGAATCTGCTATTCTGTATCTGTATCTGAATCTGTTATCTGTGTCTGCATCTGTTCGGATTTCTATGACCTATGAGCTCAATCCTGTGGCTAAGTTATTCGAGTCGGGCCGGCAAGGGCCTGGACGATTAGATAACGAACCACGGTAGTCTGTTCGGGGATTTTTGGGTATTGAGACCCTTGATTCCGGTATACTCGAGTATTACCATTTCTGTTCGGTTACGGTGAGCGGGCCCGGTAAAGGGGTGTTTGGTGGACGGAATTCGGTGTAAAGAGGGGTCTACGGACGCGTTGGTTCTATATGCGTTGACGGAGAGTCAACCGGTTTGGATCAAGTACTGCACTGGAAATTTGGCTCCTGAGAGCCACCCGTATCCTTCTGATTTGACTCATTAGTTCCTTTGCTTTACATCTGACATGTGTATCTGATTTGTTAAATGTGAAATGCCATGACTTTATTGCTATCTGTTTGGTACCTCATTGAGCGCAAGCTCACCCCGTTCTGTTCCTTTTGTTTTCCTTACAGGAAAAATAAATACTTTTGGACTGGATTTGATAATCGGTTGCCGACTTGAGCTAGTTGGACATATCTTTTGTATAGCTCATGTATTAAAACCCTAAATGTACTTTTGGTCCGTTTCTCTTTTGGATTTGGCAAACCGTACATGTATCCACTTTTGAATCACTTTGGTATGCCCCTTTTGGGAAGTATATGCTAACTTGTGAGATGTAAATATTTGCTTGACGTTTGGTTGGGTTTTGATGTGTCGGTTCCTCTTCATGGCCGACTCCGACTTTGTTTTTTCTTATTTTGTGGATTCGACTGGTTTTCACGCGGTTGTATGACCCGAAAAGTATTAGATCGCGCTAATCTGATCCGTAGTCCTGGCGAGAGCTGGGCAGGCAGTCCGCTCACCCCTTTGGTTCGCCTTAGGGGAAAGTGGGGCTGTCACAGTACCGTTCACTGTCGATTGAACCCACCATTTGACCGCCATTTTTATCAAGTTAATCTCATTAATATTAGAGCTTAAATATCAGCTCTAAAGCTGATCAAGAGGGCCAAAAATTTTGACTTTAAAAACAAGAGAAAAGAAAAAATGTTGAGATGTAATTTGGTGGAGACAAGTGGCAACAATCCTTGCATCTTTGACCCAAATGAAGACTAAGCCTTATAATCTTTCTTGGTCTTCATTTCCTCTTCATTTTCAGCTATGGTGGCCGAAACTTGAAGGAGCAAAAAAACAAAAGAAACTCCATTTGTATCTTAGAGTTTAGCTTCATTTGAGTGAAAATCAAGAAACTAAACTGATTAAATCTTCCTTTCAGTGCTTCGATGGTTGTGTGTTGGTAAAAGTTTGGATGGAAAAGCTAGAGTTACTCTTGAAAGCAGCTTTAGTAAGGTAATAATGTTGGTTTACCATTTTCTTACTTTTAATCTTGCTTAAGTTGGTATAGCACCTTAAATTTTTGGTTAATGATAGTTATTTCACGGGTTTGGATGGATATGGTGCATGTTCTTGAGTTAGGGTTGAGGTTTTCAACTGTATTTCTTATTGGGTAGATGGTATATGATGGTTATAATCTTGTATAGGAAGTTGAGGTAGTGAATCAAGCCAAAAATAAGAAAATTAGCATTGGATTGCATGAATTCCAATTTTCGGTTTTGAAGATACCCTGTTCTGCCCAGTCCTATTCGACCATGATGGAGGCTGAATTAGACTTAGCACAAAACATAAAAGTTGTAGGGAATTATGTTTTATAGTTTTCTGCAAAATTAAGCCCAATCAGAGCACAGTAGCATGTGAAAAGACAAAAATACCCCTGACTGCCATAGGTAGAGCTTTGTGGCTAGTTTTGACATTTCACCAATCTGATCGCATCTGTTCACCCTGATCCGTACTAAATTAGCATTTGGCTAAAACACAAAAGTTGTAGTGCTATGTCTTCGGTTTCCAACGACCCTAAAAACACCTTAATCAGACTTCGGTAGCCTAAGTTATTGTCAGTTACACATAGTGCGGTTAACTAGCCCGAATGTGAAATTCTGGATCTGTAATTTGAAATGTTGACCTAGATACACTATGAATTGGACAGAGTGATCTTCATCAAAGTTGTAGACCCTTGTCTTAGCTTCGAAACGGTATCTCGCACACCTTAAACCAAAGACCATAGCTTCTGTTATAATTAAAACTGTAAAAGGTGTCAAAATTGTGAAATGTCCGTTTGCGCCTTTGGGTGCGGACGTGCGACCATTTTCATTTTCGCGAATGTGTACGTATATTTCTCAACCGTTTTTACCGTTTTGAACCGTTTAGAACTATTTTTGTTATTTTGTTACCATTCCGGCCGTTTCGACCGATTTCGACTTTTTTTTTGCCTTAATGTCGTTTTGACCGTTTTTTATTATCGTTGACCGTTTTCGATCGTTTAAGTTATAAATAGCTATTGTATGGCCGTTTCACTTATGTGTGTATATAATCTGTCAATACAGACTATGAGACTTTTGACGACGGTCAAACTCAGTGAATTGTATTATTTTTCGTGCAAGCTTTATCAAGTGAGTAATTGGGTTGTTTATTGTTGTGAAATTGTTAAAGTGCTTTGTACATGTTAAATGGGTACTTAGACTAGGGTGTACTTTATCTTATTCGACCTAAGCCCATCCTTTGTTTGATTTCATATGTGAGAATACATGCCTTATGTTGCGTATCACCCTTTTGCTAAGTGCTGATGAGGGTGATTCCATGACTTGAATTGAACCCCATTTGCTGTGTGCTATTTGGAGTAAGTACTTTGTTGTGTACTTTGTTGATAGATATCATCTATTGAGAGATCGGATATCTCAGGGCTTGGTTCCACCGGGTTCTAACGATAGACGAACTATTCGAGCCAACGGGGTTTGGTCGAAAATAGCTCGAGAAAGTGTATAGACTTTTGGTTATAGAATAGTTGGCTTTATACCGGTTATAAGTTGACTAGTACGATGTATGTGTATATTGTGGTGATTGTAGTTATCAGCTTTCCTAGGGTTTACTTTCTAGTACTAATGGTGTGTATGGTTTAATGTAAAAGTTTATCTAATTTTTGAAGGAGTAATGGTGTATATAGAGCTTTCTTTTAGTGTGAAATTTATTTTATCAATTTTTAAATCGAGTCCTGGCGCGAGTTAGGCAGGCGTCCTGCCAATACCCTAGGGTTCGCCCTTAGGAGAAGTGGGGGCGTCACAGGTGGTATCAGAGCGCCTAGGTTAGAGGACTTGGACAGTTGGGAAATGTGTTATAGAACATATAAGTATTCGATTGTCTCTAAGTTCAATCGTATCTCTTAAGATGAAATGCTAGAGAACTGATTAAGTGATATTTTGTTGTGTAGGTATGGAGGCTGATGGACCTAGCGATACCAGTGGGCCTATCAGTGCCGGAGTACGAGCTACGGGTGTAGATAGTCCGATGAATCGGGTGGTATGCCGATGAGTACTCAGATACCAAAGGAGGGTCGGGGAACCCTATAGGCTATATTCTCCCTTCAGCCAGATGAGTCGATCGTGTGAGTGTCGACATACGTATGGATACCCTGACGAGGTGGTTATGACTATAGATGACGAGCGTCGTCACCTAGGCAGGACGGTCAACACTTTGAGGGCACAGTTGGATGAGGCCAGAGGGGTAAGTCATGCACAGGCCATGCGCCTGCGTGACCTCGAGACTGGGTTACGAGTTGAGGAGGAGCGGACGCATACCCTTGGTCATCAACTCGAGGAGACCCACCGCTACCTCTTCGCTTTAAAGGGGCAGATGAGAGAGAGAGTCTGGGGTATTATGCTAGACTATGAGGTTCTCTTAGATATGGCTGCCGAGGCGCCACCTAGGGCTGGCGGAGCAGGGCCGATGGATGCGATAGACTCTATAGGCTCCGTAGGGGATTTTCGCTAGGGCTGTTACTCTGAGTTGTTTTGTTGATTTGGTTTGGAGTCGGTGTGTTCATGAACGAACATGTTTTGTACTGGCTAGATATTAGCTGCTATGTGAACTGATATGTGTAATTTTTTGGCGTGACTTGTATATATATGTACATATTTTGATCTTTTGATTATTTCGTGCATTTTATAACTTTTCAACACTTTGATCTCATACCATATTTTGTTCCAATTATAGAAGTTATAAAACAATCAAATGGAGACTCGTAGTGGGAGTAGAGGACGAGGACGAGGACAAGGAACCGAAAGGGTAACCAATGAAAATGCGAATATACAAGCCGAAACCCAAGTAGCTACAGCCATACAGTGAATGGCTGATTTATTAGAACGAATGATCAACCAACAGGGTCAAGGCCAACTACAGCATCCTAGAAATCATGAGGGAGAGGACCGTGCCTTAGAACGGTTCCAAAAATTTCTACCGCCAAAATTTTTAGGTGGACCTAACCCTGATATAGCGGAGAGTTGGTTGGAGCGAATGTTAGACATTTTTACTGCATTAGAATACTCAGAGGAACGACAGATAGCTTTCACCGTTTTCAATTTGAGGGAGCGGCTTGTGCCTGGTGGAATGCAATTCGAGCCAAGTGGGATACAGAACAAACCCCATGGACATGGGTTAATTTCACTCGTGAGTTTAATAAGAAGTACCTACCATCACTTGTTCAAGAAAGGTGAGAGAATGAGTTCATACGTCTACGTCAAGGGACTATGAGTGTGGCGGAGTACGAGACACAGTTTACCAAATTCTCTCGTTTTGCTCCAGAGTTAGTGCTAATAGACCAAAGGAGAATTTGTCAGTTTGTCCAGGATTTGAATGTGGAGATTCAAGAGGCACTGGCAGCTGCTCAATTGGAGATTTATAGTCATGCGATTGAAAAGGCACAAAGAATTGAAAGTACTAAGATTCAAGTAAAGGCCTTTCATGATAAGAAATGAAGACAAACGGATACAAGTAGTTATATTGATGGACAAAACTCGAGGAGCAAGCCAGCATCTAAAATGAGCCGAGGAATAAGTGGTCCACGATCCACAGGGATCCCAAATCAAGGAAATGTTGAGAAAAGTCAGGTAGGGAGAGAGACCCAAAAGGGTACCTCACGAGGAGGTCCAACATCAGGACCTAGAATGGCATGTGGATTTTGTGGGGTTGCTAACTACATGGAAGATAATTGTTGCAAGAAAGGACAAGTTCAGAAATGCTACCGATGTGGTAGTGCTGAGCACCTGATTGCTCAGTGCCCTTACCTACCAAAAGAAGGAAATTTGCCAAGGGCAGAAGGGAACACGTCTAAGCCGACCAATGCCACGGGTAATCGACCGAAAGTGCTGGCAAGGACCTTTACAATGGGACATCAAGAGGTGACTGACCCATTGGCAATCATCGAAGGTACCCCCTATCTTCCATTGTATTGAGGTTTCTTCTATTCATTTTAAAAGATTACTACTATTAAGGCCGATCTACGAGACATTTGAAGTTCATTGAGAATAAAGACCATTGAGACTTTGAGATAAGGACTATATGGTTGGTTCTTGGATTAAAATACATAGAGTGATCAATTCTTGAGGTAATCTTTACCACTACTGATGAACTCGTTAATGAGGTATTCGAGTATTCCAACCCTTAGCTCGTTGATTGTAATTTCGAGGACGAAATTCTTTGAAGGAGGGGAGATTGTGATACCCCAACTTTTAGGATACTATTGTTGTTTAGTCTCAAAGAGGATTACGATTTCTTTATTTAAGAAAAAAAAAGGGCGTTTGAAATCATAACGTGTAGTGTGCGTGAAATATGTGAAGTATGTGAATGTGAGAAATAAAAGAAAAGGCCATGGGACTTTTAAATGCGACGATTTGGCCAAAATGATAATCTAAAAAGGTTTTTAAACATAAAAGTAGAAGTCGCCACTTGGTATTGAGTTGGGGTGAACCAAATCACCCAAAAAATAGTTTTTAAAAAAAATGAAGTAAAAACCTTTTTACATGACTCCTAGTCTACGAAAATCAAAGAGACAATTTCAGGGGTCACGGTTGATAAAAGGGAAGGCAAAGACGAAGTCTAAGGCACCCTTTTACCCTAACTTAAGCTAGTTGCGTGATTTAGTGACAATTTTCCTAATTTTACCCAAGAGATGTATTGCATTTTGGATGTGTCTAACATAAATGCAAACCTAAATCTAATGATTTGTTCGAATGGGACAAAAATGTCTCTTTTGAGGCTCGATTGGTCCTAATCACATGAATTGTGATAGCCAATGGTGAACCCTCGAAGAAGTCACGAACAAATGCACATGAATGCTCGAGTAATAATGAGAAAAATGAGAATGTGCAAAAAATGTCTTTGAGTATAAAACTAGTGTCAGGTGCAAGTGTGCAAATGGGTGTGTAAAGTGCAAGGGTGCCCAAATGAGGAAGCGTAAAGTAAAGTGAGAGTGGGTGGAAAAATGATAGAGTGGATTAGAACGCATGAGTCTAAAGGAATGCAAGCATATCGGGTACGGGGGGACCCTAAATCGTGACTTTTGATTTGCCTTTTGGTTTAGAAAGAAAACAAGCGTGCTAAGGTTATGTGTAGCCATACTCGTTTGTTTCCCTTATCAGAAGGGTGACTCCCTAACCTAATCAAGCAGATGACCCTAATAACTAGAATGAAATGCAAAGTCCTAAAGATTGTGTTTCAAATGCGGGTAAAGGGTGAAGGCTCATGCAAAGATGTAAAAATTCTTAAAGGAAAAATGAATGAAATGTAATGAAGGCATGCGAGTATGCACTAGCGAGGGACGGCCCTGTTGGATCTAACATTGGACTAGCCTTTTACTAACGCTCTCTCACAAGCATTGGACTTGTAAGAGCTCGGGGGGAAGACCATGACTAACATTGGACAAGCCACGGTAACGTGCATTCCATCCACATAATCAAATATAATACTAAAGCAAATAGACATGCAAAGCATATAGTTTCACATAGCACGTAGCACATAAGCATGCTTATCTAGATGCAAAAGCCTAGGGAAAGCAATTAAACACATAGGCATATAGGCACATACAAACACATAACACATAAGTTCTATCTATTACACTTGGGGAACCCTACTACAATCTAGAAGGGGAAATAAATAAATAATTAAAATAAATACCTAACTATTACAAATTTGGCATTCAAGTGCCTTTCAAATGATCAAAATTGAACTAAAATAAATATATGAAACTAAAGCCAATAAGTAAGTAAATAAAATAATAAATATAAAACACTTTCAATAGGCATGCAATTAAACACATAAAGTCACATAGGGCATGTAGGATCAAATAAAGTGAGAAATAAGGGTTAGGGTGTACCTCCCTTGAGTTGGGGCCCTAATGGAATGGCATTATTTATTTACCCTCCAAAATAATAAAAAGGGTCAAGGCATCACTTTTAATTAACAATTAATTGCACAAAATGAAAATTAAACACGAAACGGAATCACTTAAGGTATTTACATAAAATAAACCATCCATGTGCAAGAAATTAAAGCAAACAAGGTCCTAAATAGAAAGTTTAAGAATTTAAAATGAAATGCCACAATTTAAGGGCTTCATATGGAACCTATCAAAATCACATGCTAAAGATTTCACAAAAGAAAAATGGAAATTTATTTAATAAATTACCCTAAATTCCACTAAAACCCAAAAACTTAAACATTATAAGGAGTTAAAGGGCGACCTTTGCGGCTGTATAACTCAAAAGCCATATCCGGCAAGCATTAACTGCAATGCAGACAAGAAAAATAGTCTAACAAAAAACTAAATTCAACACACAACAGCAAGGGGAACCTGCAGCACGCGGATGAACTTGTAACATGCTAAGTTTATTCAAAAACTTTCTGTGGATGTCTAGGTTCGTTATCCTCATGCAAACATTTCACATCAGTCCCCAACCAGCAAAAACATGCATTTTATATCTATTACTACCAAAAAAAATCAGCATAAAAGGAAGATATATAAATTCACAGGACAAAAGGCAATCAACGAAAGAAGGGTTAGAAATTCAACTTGTTGGAATTGCAGGCTATTTTTCTGGTTTTGCTCTTATTCATCATACGAACAAAAGCCATAAACCCAAACAATAATCTATGACACTAGCTTACAAAAAAAAACCTAGACTTCTACCTCAAAACTCAGTCTAAACCAAACCCCACTATAGATCTGTACCTGGCGAAAAAAAAATTCTGAATAAAGATCAATCAAAGTTGGAAACTTTCTGCAATTTTTCTTTCGGCCAAGACACAATCATGCAAGATACCGACTCATTACCCAAACTCCAGATTTATCATTACCCAAACAAGAACCATCAGTCATATTGAAACAGAAACAGAACCAGTAAACAGCAAAGGAATGCAAGCAAATAACTAAAGAAAGCAGCTTTCAACTATAAAAGATGAATACAATACCTTAATCAAAGAATGGAGCGTGGGATGACCAAAAAAGGGCTCAAATGATTCTTCTAGATATTCGAAGGAACGTCAAACGATGATTGTGACAGTCCCACCTCCTCCTAAGGCGAACCAAAGGGCTCGGCGGACCGCCTGCCCAGCTCTCGCCGGGACTCACTACAGTTCTCAAATAAAATACATCACTCACATCCAATAACATAGGGTACAACCTCAAGAATAAACGAAATAACATTTTTCAAACTTAGAACGAGATAAGATACATTACAAATCTCAAGTAAGGGTATCATTCCCCGAATAAGACAAAAGTCCTCAGTTCTCAAATAATTACATCAAATACTTATCAGGTGAATCGAATTCAAATTATATATCAGATATCCCTTCAGGCACTAATAACTCAATACAAGCGCTTTCTTTGGCCTCGAGCCTTGTGGGAAAAAAATTATTTTTGGGGGTCACTAATTAATCCTTGGAAATGGAAACTCAGGTCCATTTATACTTAAACTACGAGCAATTAATGGCTAAAAGGGCAAATTAAATAAAATTCGTTTCCTTCGATATATTCAAACTTACAACACAAGAATCCAATATATATACATTCAGATTTCCAAAATACAAGTCCATAACCAGCCCTTAAATTTCATTTTCAAAGTTCTAAAATATCAAAAACACGTCGATCTCTTCAAACATCTCCGATCCAGATTCCTGTTAAGGAAAACAAATTGGGGTGAGCTCACGCTCAGTGAGGCCAAGGGAAAGACATGCAAGCATGCGAGCAAAGACACAATATAAGGCAATAACTCGAGTAACAAGTAACTGTGAAACATTAAGCAAGTAGGAAATTTAATCACAATAAAAGGATACGGGAGCTCTCAGGAGCTAATCCACGCGCGATCCAAGCTCAGGTAGTTGACCCTCCGTCAACTTTCACAGTTATCCATGTACAACTCCACTTACTACCTCCAGCCACCATGACACCCTCTTGGATCCGTAACCAAACAAACATGTAGGTGGTATCACTTAACAAGTATATCTAGAAAGACCCCTTATTTGGATCAAGCTATAACACTTCCCAAGGTACACCAAGTTTCTCGACCAAGCCCTTGCCGGCTCAAGTTACAAGGCTAGCCAATGGGTTGGGGCGTCCCCCCCATTCACTTTTAGGTCGATGAGACGAAGCTCCAATCGACAAGATTTGGTCATAGCATTGAGACGGGATGAGCGGTACCTCCTACCCTAAAAGGGCATGATACATTCTGCCGCTCAATGCTCACGAAAAACACTTTCATTTGCATTCACATGTAACACATATCACTTATCAAGCAAGCAATTTCGTGAAAGAGAGGACAAGGGCGATAAAGTACGCCCTAGCCTCATTAACTAGCAAGTACAAGAATCGTTTCATTTAAACACTTCATATGCACTTGATACTCACCAAGTATCAAAAGTCAAAGTTTGAGAAATTAGCTCTAAGACGCTTCGCCGGGAGTTCCCTCGAAGTCCTCTTGATATCCTGAAAGTATGCAATAATGCATTGTATCTCAAATTCTAGGCCATACAATATTCGTGTAAAGAAAAGAAACAATCAATTTTGACTCCAATATTCCAGTTTCCAAAGTATTTCAGTTCATAAGGAACCGACTTTCAAATGAGGTTTCAAGTGATAGGTGAACTCAAGTTCACCATGAAAATAGGTTTGAAATGCTCTAAGAGTTGTAAAAATGTAGCCTAGGCCCTTAAAAGAACATTTAGGTCCAAATTGGAAATTTTCACTTTTCGAGTCATTCTTGGAAATATCAGTCCGGAAGCTCGGAAAGTCTAAAAATGGAAAATTTTACACCGTCAAAAACTTCATTTGAATCATAACAACTTTTTAGAAGGTCACTTTCCAAGAATCAAATCAGAAACAAGTCAACCAAGAAAGTTTACTATTCATTGAAGATAGGTCAAAACAGTCCAAGTTTTTTCCAATAACTTTGGAATTTTTACCAAAATCATAGAATCAAAACCAGCCTTTGAAATTTGATATGCATGTAAATTTCCAATCCAGGTTTCAAATAAAAAAAACGGAACTCGATTCCGATGTTCCTAGGTCAAGAAATAAAAAGTTGAAGTTCGCTAAAATTCTTGGACTGTTGGCCTTTCCAGAAATTTTCCAGATTTAATGCACTTCGCTAATTAGGCCGTATCTCACTCGATTCTCAGTGAAATTGAAAACGGTTGGTGGTGTTAGAAACTAGGTTCACAAGGATATATTTATGTAGAAGAAATCATTTCCAAAATCCAGACATAAGCGGTTCAAAATCAAGCAACAAAATGGATTTTCTGGACAGTCTCGGATGAACACTAATAAATAGGCAGCCAACTTTCAAAACTCGCCACGAATCGCTCGGGATGAACTAGAAAATCAGCTTGGTACCATTTTAAAGCTCTAAGAGTCTACTTTCAAACGCCGAAAACAACACTCAATTTTGATCAACGAGCAAAACGTTATAGCTACACAAATGTTGCTGGTCAGAAAATTCTGGAGCTTGTTCCAGTTTTGCTTCTCTACTTGTAACTCAAAATTTAACCAACCATTTGGGTTGATTTTTGGTAGACAACCACAAGACACATAGCACAACATATCTACACCAATTTGGAAGCTCAATTAGCACCAGAAAATTTTCGAAATTACAGGGCAGAAGCAAACAAGAAAGTCGGGCAGCAAGTCAGAAATTTCAGACAGTACCTTCTCCAAATTTCTAACTTTCTTCCAACTTTATTCCATCAATCATTCTATATAGCACGATATCAGCAACCACAACAAGTTAATTCATCACATCAGCCACCAATAACCATCCTCAAACCCTCGAGCATGTCATGAAATTGCAAGAACATAATTACTCAACCAATCAACCCAAATTCTACCATAGGTTGCAAACCCTTGCTACCTTTGCTCCATTTGAGCTATAATTTTGCAAGATTGAAGTGTGGGTGAGTGAGTTACCTCAAGAACTTAGTTAGACAGCTTTAGGGCAGAAATTTTGACCGAAATTCCTCCAAGAAAACCGATGAACAGCCCCCACTTCCAAGCTAGGATCAAAGCCCTCTAATGGATAATGAAATTTGGAAGTGGATTGAAGTAATTTTGTAAGGATTTTGGCTAGATTTTTCTTCCCTTTTTCTTCCTATTTTCGGCCAAACAGAGAGAGTGAAGAGAGGAGAGAGAGTGCAATCAGATGTTGTAATGAAAGTGGAGAGAATTGGTGACTTAATGGTTAAGTCTAAGTGTCAACTCATGCTAGGTCCGTTTAGGGTCTTCGCGTGTCCAATTTTCACGCTCGTTTGCAACTTTTGTGCACTAAACCTCTGAGGTAATTTCCCTAGTACATTACTAGTAGTCTAATATCATGTTCTTAAAATCTCCAATTAATCAAATTAAGGTGCCTGTCGGAGCCTTTTCGGCACGCGTGCGTATAAAGGTCAAACTTAAGGGTTTTCTCGTTTGAATTTGGAAATTCAACTTATTCGATTCTAAAACTCTAAAATATGATAATCCAAGTATATATATATATAACAATAAAAATCACGATAAGCAATTCATCTTGAATAAATTTGGGCATTAAAATAATATGCTCGTAAAGAACCAATCGGTAAAATTTATTTTCGAGAAATTTATGTACTTTAGTATTTTTTTTTGGTAACTCGAGTACGAAATATTTTTAAAATGACCAATTTAAGAATATTTTGAAATAATAAAATTATGGGTCCTCACAATGATGAATGAAGACCCAGTCGCCTCCCCTCCTGCAACCTCCAGCTGAAGATCCTTCTTGCTCTTCCGTCACATACTGTTTCCTTTCTCTCAAACTTCAGGCTCTCTCTTTCTCTCTCTCACTCTCCCCCCAAGCTCTCTTTTTCTAAACCTAGCCGCCACCTCTATATGCTCTCTCCCTTAGCCATCATTCCCTTTCTTTTTCGCTCTCTAGCCGTCACTCTTATTCCCTTCCTTCACCTCTCTCTGCTCTCTCCCTTTCGTACCCACGAAGCTCTCTTCTTTTCAACCCTAACCGTCATCCAGATTCTCTCCTTTCACTCTCGGTTGTTACCCCATCTCCCTTTTCTCTCTTGGCCGAAAGCCTTTTTTTTTATTTCTGCCCGCCCCGCCGTCACCAAAGTCCCCTTTTGCTAGCTGTGTTTTCAAGCATTTAAAGGAACCCAAAACCTAAACCTACGAAAGGAACCCAAAACCTAAACCTACGATGGAAGGCTGAGATCTCAAACCCCAAAATGGGTTTATGTGGCCTACTCTTGCCCCTTTGATCCCGCTTGTACTGAGAATCCTTTGGAGGAACGAATGAAATAGGAAGAAAAAGCCAGCTACCATTTTTTCTGTACTGCACGTATCTGGTTTCTGATATGAAGCTGAGGAAGGGCTTGGATTGAGCTTGCTTTTTTTTTTTAAATAACAAACGATGAGGTAATTTTAACAACAAAAATGAAAATAAACAAGATTAACCAAAACAAATGAAATGCTAAAAAATTTTTTGATTTTGATTGATGATTTTTCTTTTTATTTTATCATATATTTCACTTAATTTAGGTAAACAAACAAAAAATTTCATAAATTGAATCTAAAAGAATTAAAGCATATTTTTGTGAACAATTTTGGTTTTTCTTTTTGAAATTTTATACTAAAATGTCTTAAAATAAAATTAAGCGACTAATTAAGCAAGAAATGAATAATGAATAATAAATATATTTGATCAATAATAATGAAAATAATAACAAATAAAGCTAAATTAAAAAGATTTGGTATCTAAAATGCTAAAAAAATGTCTAAAATAAAATCATGAGATTAATAAGTGAAAAAAAAACTTTTAATTAAGACAAAATAATAAATAAAAATAAAAATTTTGGTGTCTACAATATTATTTTGTTTTAAAAATGAGAAACCCTAAATTCTAGAAACCCTAAAGTCTAATAAAAAACCCTAGTTTACTTGTGACTAATCGGTTTTCTTAAATCTCTCATTTTGAATCGAAACACTATTGTAATCACTGGAATTGTAAAATCCCTCATATTTTCTTAAAATTCCTTTTTATTTGGTATTTATTCCCTTATAATAGTTATGCTACTCATTTACATCCCCGATGTTTAGAATAAAAAATAGAATTAAGAGTTTTCCCTTTTGCATTCATCGTTAGGGTAAACTAAGATTTTTTCGCCTATCCGTAGTGTGACTATCCGGTACGGAGAGTGGATCAAATTTGGTGATTAAGAGTGAGTTTTAGATAATATTAAATGTGTGATTAGAAGTGATAATAATAAGTTAGTGAATTATAAGTGAAAACCCTAGTACACGCGATTTAAGGAAAATTGACTCGAACTGACGGGTACCGTTCACTACCGATTGAACCCACCATTTGACCACCATTTTTATCAAGTTAATCTCATTGATATTAGAGCTTAAATATCAGCTCTAAAGCTGATCGAGAGGGTCGAAAATTTTGACTTTAAAAACAAGAGAAAAGAAAAAAATTTTGAGATGTAATTTGGTGGAGACAAGTGGCAACAATCCTTGCATATTTGACCCAAATGAAGACTAAGCCTTATAACCTTTCTTGGTCTTCATTTCCTCTTCATTTTCAGCTATGGTGGCTGAAACTTGAAGGAGCAAAAAGAGAGAAGAAACTCCATTTGTATCATAGAGTTTAGCTTCATTTGAGTGAAAATCAAGAAACTAAACTGATTAAATCTTCCTTTGAGTGCTTAGGTGGTTGTGTGTTGGTAAAAGTTTGGAAGGGAAAGCTAGGGTTACTCTTGAAAGCAGCTTTAGTAAGGTAATAATGCTGGTTTACCATTTTCTTACTTTTAATCTTGCTTATGTTGGTATAGCACCTTAAATTTTTGGTTAATGATAGTTATTTCACGGGTTTGGATGGATGTGATGCATGTTCTTGAGTTAGGGTTGAGGTTGTCAACTGTATTTCTTGTTGGATAGATGGTATATGATGATTATAATCTTGTATAGGAATTGAGGTAGTGAATCAAGTCAAAAATAAGAAAATTAGCATTGGATTGCATGAATTCCAGTTTTCGATTTTGAAGATACCCTGTTCTGCCCGGTCCTGTTCGACCATAATGGAGGCCGAATTAGGCTTAGTGCAAAACATGAAAGTTGTAGGGAATGATGTTTTATAGTTGACTGTAAAATTTCAGCTCAATCTGAATACTGTACCATGTGAAAAGACAAACCATACCCCTAACTGCCATAGGTAGAGCTTTGTGGCTAGTTTTGACATTTTGCCAATCTGATCTCATCTGTTCACCTTGATCCGTACTGAATTAGCATCTGGCCAAAACACAAAAGTTGTAATGCTATGTCTTAGCTTTCCAGCGACCCTAAAAACGTCTTAATCGGACTTTGATAGCCTGAGTTATTGTCGGTTATGCATAGTGCGGTTAACTAGCCCGAATGTGAGATTCTGGTTCTATAATTTGAAATTTTGACCTGGATACACTACGAACTGGACAGAGCGGTCTTCATCAAAGTTGTAGGCCTTTGTCTTAGCTTCGAAACATATCTCGTACACCCTAAACCAAAGACCACAGCTTTTGTTATAATTAAAACCGTAAAAGGTGTCAAAACTGTGAAATGTCCGTTTGCGCCTTTGGGTGCAGACGCGTGGCCGTTTTCATTTTCGCGAACATGTACATGTATTTCTCAACCGTTTTTGCTATTTTGGACCATTTAGGACTATTTTTGTTATTTTGTTACCATTCTGGCCGATTTCGACATTCTTTTGGCCTTAATGTTGTTTTGATCATTTTTTATTCTCGTTGACCGTTTTCGATCGTTTAAGTTATAAACTGCTATTGTATGGCCGTTTCACTTATGTGTGTATATAATCTGTCAATATAAACTGTGAGGCTTTTGCCGATGGTCAAGCTCAGTGAATTGTATTGTTTTTCGTGCCAAGCTTTATCAAGTGAGTAATTGGGTTGTTTATTGCTGTGAAATTGTTAAAGTGCTTTGTACATGTTAAATGGGTACTTAGGCGAAGGTGTAGTTTATCTCACTAGACCTAAGCCCATCCTTTGTTTGATTTCATATTTGAGAATACATGCCTTATGTTGCGTATTACCCTTTTGCTGAGTGCTGATGGGGGTGATTCCATTACTTGAATTGAACCCCATTTGTTGTGTGCTGTTTGGGGTAAGTACTTTGTTGTGTACTTTGTTGAGAGATATCATCTATTGAGAGATCGGATATCTCAGGATTTGGTTCCAACCCGGTTCCAAGGATAGACGAACTATTCGAGCCAACCGGGGTTTGGTCGAAAATAGTTCCATACTAACCTTGGGATTTAGTTCTTTGTTAAAGCTTTGATGAAAGCTAAGTTATTTTGTTTCGCTTGAGCTGCTATGTGCTGTTGACTGGCCAGCAGGGGTTGATAAGGTGAACGGAGAAAGTTAAGTGGAGTCTACGGGCCATGAGTACTTTGGTTGACGGAGTGTCAACAGGTGTTCAAGCTCGAGGAATTGAACTGGCTTTGGAGCCACCCATATCCTGCCATTGTGATGTTACATTTCTGTATTGATGTGAAATATTTGGAATTATATGTTTATCTGAATGTGCTTTTACATTTTTACCTCCAATTATTCACTAAACATATAGCTTACCCCGTTCCATTTGTTTTCCTTAGCAGGGGTGTGAGGATTTGCAAAAATTTACTTATTTTAAATTCCTATTACTAGCTTATTTAAATATTTAATTGCCCGTTGTGACAGCCCCACCTTACCCTAAGGTGAATCAAAGGGTTCGGCGGACCGCCTGCCCAGCTCTCGCCGGGACTCATTTGTAACTTCATCAAAACCGGAAGAAAACTTCACGAATCAAATCAAATTGGATGGGCCTCTGCCACGTCATCATCCAACCAGGTACAAGCAATCATTATGTGACATGAGAGAATGTACATTCCCAAATGCAAATTTCACTTCAACATGAGGAAACACTTTAATATATACATAGTAATAAGTTTACAAACCGAAAGGAACCATTGTATTCAAATACATTTAGGGTTTCCAACTTTCAAGAAGCTATACAAACTAGTAGTTATACAAGCTCAATTCGTTCATCAAAATGATCATTGGTCCAAAAGACGATTTCCTGTAAGGAAAACAATGATAACAGGACGGGGTGAGCTAGAAGCTCAATGAGGTACCAAAACTATGAACAGTAGAAATCATGAGAAAACATTTATAGGTCACATATCCACATCAAGTAAAAGAAATGAACGAACATCACACTTTAAAGGATACAGATGGCTCTCAGGAGCCAGATTTCCATTTGCAGTACTTGATCCGAACCCGTTGACTCTCCGTCAACGTAAATAGAACCAACATGTCCGTAGACCCCATTTTACACCAATTCCGTCCACCAAACATACCCCTACCGGGCCCGCACATCGAACAGAGCAGAAGTGGTAATACTCGAGTATACCCGGAATCAAGGGTCTCAATACCCAAAGATCCCAAAACAGACTACCGTGGTTCGTTATCTAATAGACCAGGCCCTTGCCGACTCGACTCGAGTAACTTCGCCACAGGAATTGAGCTCAGAGGTCACAGAAAGGTCGTTGGATACAAGTTCCAAATGACGTCCAAACAGATACAGATACAGATACAGATAACAAATACAGATACAGATCCAGATTCGCACCAAAATTGGCATATGAACAGACAAGAGAACGAGTGTGATAAAGTACACCCTCGTCTCAAACAAAATAAACAGATAGCGCAGTTGTGAGGACCCGTAATTTTCTTAATTTCTAGGTTTTAATTTCTTTTAATTATACGTTTTTCCACCTTTTCTTTATTCGAAAAATTGTGCAAATAAATTTTATGAGTAAATATAGCTTTTAAATTATTTTTCTAGTATCGGTTAGTTTTTGAGGAATTAAGAGCGTATATTGGACGTGGGACCCGCTAGTGCGGAAAGTTCGGTAAAATTCGGCCAACTAGGTTAAGTTTTGGATACTGGAATTAATTTACCAGGTGTTATGAGATATCTAGAGGTTGCCAAGTGGATTGTTGTAAGAGAGACACAAAAGTTAGGCATACATTTAATGAAGGTGACATATGTCACCATATGATTAAATCTTGTTTTGACTTACTATTCAACCTTTTACCATTTACCATAATAACTTCAAAAATTGACCAAAATATCTTCATTTCTAAGCTTCATATGGCCGGCTACCTTCAAGCAATAAGGGAAGAAAAGCTCTCCAATTTCTTTGCTCCAAGCTTCCTTAATCTTCACTTTTAACCGTTTAATTTTAGTTTTACTCCATAAAACCTCTTCACTTAGTGTTTGTGAGTTGTTTGGTGGAGTTGTTTGGGAAGCTAAGGTGACAAGTTGCTCTCCCTCTTGTTTTACTAAGGTGAGTAGTGGATGAACCCCTCTCCTCCCTTAATTGATGCTTAAATCATGATTAGTGGTGGTATGAGATGCAATATTATGCATTATTTCTTGATTTGTGGTTGAAGTGATGAAGTTTTATTATTTTTGGGGATTTTTCTGTTTTAATATAAGCATGATTGTGTGGCTATCTATGATGATTGGAAATGGTATATAATGACTCTAGGAGGTGGAAAAAGTGATTAATTGCAACCAATTTCTGGTTTGGAAGAAATTTCAGAAAATTAGGGTTCTTGTGGGAGCATTCTGCCCGAATTTTTAGCTCCTAGTTAGAGGCTGAATTGGCCTTAGCTTAAAACATTAAAGTTGTTTGGAATGACATTTTAGAGGTGCCTACAAAATTTCAGGTCAATCGGAGTAGTGTAGAATGAGAAAAGTCGAAATTACCCTTGCTGTCCTGGTTTTATCCGAATGTAAGAATTGCGCCTGTAATTGGTTGTTTTGGCTGGAATTGTTTCCGAATTGGTTGTTGAGGCCTTCTGATGAAATTTACCCCTGTTTCTTAGCTTTCAGATGGTTTTGGAATTTCTGGATTTGGACTTGGAGAGCCTGAGTTATGATGTTTCCGCTAGAATGCATTTTGGTGAATCTGTTTTACGTTTTTGATGTAGTATCTTGCATTTTTGACCTGGTTGCACTCAAAAATGGGTTGAGTGACCTTCTGTGATGTTGTAGCCCTGTCTTTTAGCTTCAAAATGGTGGGTCTTGCACCCTCATCCAATGATCGTAGTGAAATTGGTGCCATTACCGCAAAATGAGGTCAAAAACTGTTTTTTCAGGGCTAAAACTAATTCTATTTCCGGATTTTTCTGGTTTCCTCTAATGCTTATATAAGCTTATGGAACCCTATTGTGATCGTGTTGGCATTGGTTTATGACTTGTAATCGAGTCTTCTTGTGCTTATTGGAATATTCTAGGGCTTGACTTTTATTTCCGGTCATTTTCCTAGCTAACTTTTGTACTTGGATAACCTTGAGCCTATTGAACGGCTGTGGTGATGAATGTATATTGAGTATGACTTTGGGAGTTGATTGAGGAAAATAACGAAGCCGTCATAGCTGGAAAAGTAAGAAATTTAGGGGAAGTGCTATCCAATTTTTCTAGGCCGATTGGTTCCTTTAAGTTTGAATTGGCTTGTGATAGAAATGAAGGACTTTTGGGTTGTTGAACCTAGGTCTTCATGTTACCTTATTGTTCCCAAAAATCATGTTTTGTACCCTTGCATTAGTAATTATTTGGCGAGGCATACGACTAGTAGTCGAGCCTCACATGTGCATTTTGTTTACTCGATTCTGGATGTGAAATCTTCAATTGGTTTACTTTGATTATTTTAGGGTTTCTTGGCGATTAAAGTCAATCCGAAGTAAAAACTTTTGAGGTATCTGTACTTGAACCGGTGAGTGTACCACTCCCCTCCATTGTTGTTTAACTTGATTTCTGCTCTGCAATCTGTTTAATTTGTTTGAGACGAAAGTGTACTTTATCACACTCGTTCTCTTGTCTGTTCATATGCCAATTTTGGTGTCAATCTGATTCTGTATCTGATATCTGTATCTGTTCGGACATCGTTTGGAAACTTGTAACCAATGACCTTTCTGTGACCTATGAGCTCAAATCCTATGGCTAAGTTATTCGAGTCGGGCCGGCAAGGGCCTGGACGATTAGATAACGAACCACGGTAGTCTATTTTGGGATATTTGGGTATTAAGACCCTTGATTCCGGTATACTCGAGTATTACCATTTCTGTTTCTGTTGAGGTGAGCGGGCCCGGTAAAGGGGTGTTTGGTGGACGGAATTTGATGTAAAGTGGGGTCTACAGACGCGTTGGTTCTATATACGTTGACGGAGAGTCAACCGGCTTGGATCAAGTACTGCGCTGGAAAGCTGGCTCCTGAGAGCCACCTGTATCCTTCCTATTTGAGTTCTTGTGTTTACCTGTCTTACTTTATAGCGAGCATGTGTATCTGATTTGTATAACATGAAATGCCATGATTTTTCTGCTACATGTTTGGTACCTCATTGGGCGTAAGCTCACCCCCTCCTCGTTATCTTTGTTTTCCTTACAGGAACCTCTTTTGAAAATCATGATTTTGAGAAGCGAGTTGAGCTAGTTAGATAATCTTTTGTTCTTTTGTATAGGTCCTCGAGAGTGAGCAAACTCCAAATGTATTTCGTTTCACGGGTTCCACTTGTATTGTAAACCTAGCGACATGTATATATGAAAGTGTTTTCCCCATGTGATTTTGGTAAGTTACTTGTAAGCTTGGCGGTCTTCAATCGTTCAATTCTTTTGGGTCCTATCTCGCGTAATATCGGATTTGTGTAACTCGACTCCGTAGTCCTGGCGAGAGTTGGGCAGGCGGTCCGCTGAACCCTTTGGTTCGCCTTAGGGTGAGGTGGGGCTGTCACAGCAGTCATTGAAATCACAGATTGCAGGGCAGAAATCAAGTTAAATAGCAGTTGATGGGAGTGGTACACTCACCAGTTTCAGTACAGACACGTCAAAAGTTTTTTGCCCAAAATAGAGCTTTAATCACCAAGGAGCCCTAAAATAACCAAGGCGAAACAATTATGATTCCCACTTTCATGAATCTAGTACACAAAATACACATATAATCAAAGGCATGAACAACCCAAAAACCCTTCGCTCAAGTCATAAGTAAATCCAACTAGCCTTCAAGTAAAGTTTCGGGCAGCATATCCCTTGTGTTTACCTATTTTCCAGCCATTAATGGCTTCATTATTTTCCTCAAATCAGTCCCAACATGTCATACAGAATAATCTCATTTCCAAAAGCCGTTCACTAGGCTTAACGTCATGTAAATACAAAAATCAAGCTAGAAACATTCCCGGAAATGGCATTAAGCTCTAAACCAGAAAAACAGTTTTTGACGTCATTATACGGTTTTGACACCATTGGCACTATGGGTATCGGATGGAGGTGAAAGACCAACCATTTCGAAGCTAAGATATAGGGCTACAATATTACAGAAGGTCACTCAGTCCAGTTCCTAGTCGAACTAAGTAAAAAATGCAGAATACTAACCCAGAACCGCAAAAACAGGTTATCCCACCGCATTCTGGTTCAACCATCATAAAACAAGCTACCTAAGTCCAAATCTAGTAATTCCAAAGCCATACGAAAGCTTAGAAACAGGGATACATTTCATCAGAAGACGTCAACAACTAATTCTGAAGCATTTCTAACCAAAATAACCAATTACAGACGAAATTCTCAAATTCGGGTAAAACCAGGACAGCAAGGGTAATTTCGACTTTTCTCAAGCTACACTACTCCGATTGACCTGTAATTTTATAGACATCTCTAAAATACCATTACCTACAACTTTTATGTTTTAACCCAAGGCCAATTCGGCCTCTAACTATGAGGTACTGTGCCGGGCAGAATGTAAATAAGAAAACCCTAACTTCTCCAATTTTCTTCCAAAACAGAAATTTCTTGCAATTAACAACTTTTCCCACCTTCTAGCTTCCTTAAACATCATTTCCAATCATCATACATGGCCACACCATAACACTCATATTAAAACAGAAATATCATGTTTAAATAGAAAAATCTCATCAATCTCAACCAAAATCATGAAATCACACCAAAAATCACCACTTTAACTCACATAGGGTATTAATTAAGCATTATTGGAAAGACAAGAGTAGTTCCTTAGTCACTCGCCTTGTAAGACAAGAAAGGAAGCAATTCAACACCTTAGCCTTCCAAACAACTTCACAAATCACCTCACTAGCACTCACTTGAAGGTTTTTATGGAACGAATGTAAGATTAACCGGTTGGAATTGAAGATTGAGCAAATTTTGGAGCAAAGCTTTGGAGAGCTTTTCTTTTCTTTCTTTCTTGAATGGTGGCCGACCAAGAAGCTTCAATTTGGGGATAATTTTGGTCAATTTTTGGTTTAAATGGTAAAGGCATGAATAGTGGTAAAAAGGTCAAAAGGTAAGAATGAATCTCTAAGTGACACATGTCCCTCTCATTAATGTCATGCCTAACTTTTTTTGTCTTTCTCACACCTATGCACTTGGTACCTCTAAATATCTCATAACACTCAGTAAATTAAACCCAGTATCCAAAACTTAACCGAACTGGCCGAATTTTTCCGAACTTTCCGCACTAGCGGGTCCCACGTCCGTTATACGTTCTTAATTTTTCAAAAACTATCCGATACTAGGAAAATCATCTAAAAACTATATTAACTCATAAAATTATCTGGAAAAATTTTCCTATATAAAAAAATGCAGAAAAGCATGCGATTAAATAAAAACTAAAACCTAGGAAAATGAAGAAAGTACGGGTTCTCACACCCGTTTACTCTGAATATTTTATTTCAATCTTTTTAGACCCAATTACATGGAATTATGACTTGCATATATTTTTAAAATGATTTGTTTCCAAATTTAATTTTTGAAAACTCGTTAAGTGAGAATAATGAATACGCGATTAGAATTAATAATCGATTTGAGGATACAATAAACTTGAAAAATTGGAGACTTGTACAATAGTCTTAAAATAGGTATTTTTATGTTTAAGTGCTCAAGTGTTAGTTAGTTATACAATCGTTATAAGAAATTTTTAGAGATTCCACTTTATCGCGCACAACTCGGGAGTACGCGTTTTTACGCGCGCGATTAATTGAGGGACTTTAGACCTTTATTATTAGACCATTAAGAGTGAATAATAATAGTATGAATATAAGTGCATTAGAGATTTAGTGCACAAGTGAAATAAACTCGAGAGGAATCGAGCACGAAACGCGCGCGTACGCGCACTATCCTTAGTTGACTTTTGGAGCATTTTGGGCCACACATTCTTAAGCTTCTCATGGAAGCATCACACCAGATCAAAACCCTTCTCTTCATCACCTCAAGTGGGCGGCAACTCTTCCTTTCTTCCTCTTAGCAGCCGTGCACTCCATGGAAGAAAAAGACCAACAATTCTCTTCATTTCACCTCACAATTCTTGCTCAAATCACCTCAAATTTTACGTACAACTTGCTAAACACTTGGTGAACAACCTAAGCTAGGAAAAGAGCTTCAAATCCATGGTTTTTCTTGAGCAAGGAGGACCGAAAATTCTGCCTTAAATCATCTAGGAAAGTAAGTGATGATCAACCTTGAAAATCTTGACTTATGGAAGTTGTTTAGCACTTATGAGTTCATAATTTCTTATGGGTAGCTTAAATTGTTGGAAAAATTGGTGAGTGGGCTATATGAACTCCCACTATGGCTTGATGGACTGATTTGTTGTGTTTTGAGTTATTAATGTTGGATTAGTGTTTAATCTAGTGGAAATAGGTTGTATTGTTGAAGGAAAGCTCAAAGGAAGTGAAGAGGGAATCTTTCCATTTCTGCCCCTGTACATGTCGTGGCCTTTAGAGCAATTTTTTTGTGGTTTTAATGACATGTTTATGATTTATATCTGTAATATGGGTTGTTTCATCAAAAAATTTCGTGATTTGGTTGGCCAAATGTGGTGATTTCGGAAGTCTAGCAAAACTAGAAATTTCCCGTAACTGCTCTGGCCGTGTTTTTCAAATGGCTATAACTTTTTGTTCCAATGTCAAAATTGAGTGCTGTTTGTGGCACTAGAAACTAGACATTCCCAGCTTTCCAACGGTATAAAATGCATGTCCTGGTTCCACCTGAGTAGTCCATACCAATCGTTTGAAC
Source organism: Coffea canephora (assembly GCA_036785865.1). Classification (NCBI taxonomy): domain Eukaryota; kingdom Viridiplantae; phylum Streptophyta; class Magnoliopsida; order Gentianales; family Rubiaceae; genus Coffea; species Coffea canephora. The sequence goes on along the minus strand of CM071917.1, from coordinate 10,540,763 downwards.
ATGACTGTCTTGTTTTGAGTCTACACTGGGAGCTCTGTTTTGAGCAGCGAATTGATGCTCAAATATGAGCTAGCTGTGGACAGATTTTGAAAATGATTTCTTCTAAGAAATTGTAGCTTTATGAATATAGTTTTTAACGCCACCAACCATGCCCAATTCCAAGTTGAATTGAGTGAGTTGTGGCTGAACTTCGAAACTGACTCAGTGATGAAAAACCCTCTTTTTGGGTTGTTGAATGACTCTTTTTGAATTGGGACTTGTGATCTTGAAATTCTTGGTGTTAGTCACCTACCAAATATATCTTGAATATTTCTTAGACCTTTGTTTCATAAATGGTCCAGATTTGAATCGTTTTCACTGGGCAAAATGTTTGAAGATGAAGAAGGAAGCAATAGACAGATTGGTCTTGGGATTTTCTTGAACTTTGGTAGTTTAGTTCACTACCTTCCTATGTGAATTTTTAAATGAAATTTAGTAGATGATTAGTCCTCATATGGAAGTTGAATTGTACCAATTTTGGTGTCGATGTAAGACCATTTCAATATACAAATGATGTCCCAAAGTTGCTCTTCGAATCTGAAAAATTTTCCTTTTCTCTTGGCAGAATGGTCAAATCTGATTTGGGAAGTTATATTTCAAAAACCTTGATGTCAATTACTTCTAAATTAATTATTGGATGTTTATGGAACATTAATTTCAATATTTGAATTAATTGAAGTTGATTGTGTGGAACAAAGCTTTTAAAAAGGAAAATTGAAGTACAAGGCAGAATTGCCTTGGAAATTTTTGGAAGTTTAGTGGCTTTGTTAACTGACTTTCCAAACGAATTTTCATATGAAATTTGACAGAGGAATAGCCCTTATATGGTAGAGTAATACTACCAAATTTTGTGCCATTCCGAGTCTATTTCAATGTCCAACTGAAGTCCCAAAATTCATGTTTCAAATCTGGAAATTCTTGATCAATGAGGAATTTTTGGTCAACTTTGAGCTGCTATATCTTGGCGCTCAAAACTTCGATTCTTGTTCCATTTGTTTTTTTTTAAACTTTGATTGTAACTCTAATTGAGTTCTAAATTTCAGAGGCTAGTTCGTATTGTGTGAATTTTGCCAAATTTCCAAACTTTGTCGAAAATCAACCCAAATCTGTCTTGACTTTCCAAAACAGCGACTTTGAGCCGATTTTTGAATACCTTCCGTTTGGAATCATGGAAAAATGCCTTTAAGAATTTTGTCACTTTGGAAGAGGTTTCCAATGGTACCAAGTTTTCCAATTTTGGACTTGTAGAGTGTGAGATACGATTTTTCCAAGATCGTGAGACAAACCCAAAATTTCCAAACTTAAAAGAAGTTGAGTTTTTAGAACTCATCTTTTTCCTTTAATATCACTTGATCATTTTATATTTGATTTCAAAGATGAAAACCAAATTTCTCTTGTATTTTAAAACTCCACTTTTGAGTCTCGATTTACAAGAAATTAAGGCTCATTTTCATGAGATTTTCTTAGATTGTACTCTAGTGCAATCTTCTTCGATAATTGAGATTTATATGTGATTGTCTATTATTAATTACTCAGGCACGCACGAGAACCTTCAAGAGGATCCCACGGTAGACGCCAAAACTTTGAGTGACATTTCTTCTTTGATAACTTGGTGAGTGTTAAGTGTATGTTAAATGCTTATGTGATTGAGATATTAGTTGTACAAGTGTTATACATGATACGTAAACTTACCGAGGCGAGGGTGTACTTCATCGCCCTCGTCCTCTTTCTCGTGCAACTACGTGATACTTATTACATGAATGAATATTATTGGCAATTATACATGGATATTACGTGCTCGATTATTATTAGTGCAAGAATAGTTGAAATCCTGTGAACTTGATACGTGCTTACTTGATATCAATGACTTGAAATTTTGGAAATGGAGTCGAGTGTGTACTTTACCACACTCATTCTTATTTGAAATAAATGACTCGTGCTTGACCTAAATTGAATCGCTTGACCTGACTTGAACTGCTTGACATGACTTGGCTTGGAAAATATGCTATGGCTGCATAAGTCGATTGGAGCGATGTCTCATCGACCTCTAAACTATAGCAAGTACCACACCGATTCGGGTGGGAGGTATCTCTCGAGTCGTCTCAGTACTCTAAACCTCTTAACGATAGCAAGTACCACACCGATTCGGGTGGGAAGTACCTCTCGAATCGTCTCAGAACCCTAAAGCATTCTAAGTCGATTAGAGCGATGTCTCATCGACCACTGAACGATTGTAAGTACCACACCGATTCGCATGGGAGGTACCTCTCGAGTCATTTCAGTACCCTAAATCATGCTAAGTCGATTGGAGCGATGTCTCATTGACCACTGAACGATTGTAAGTACCACACCGATTTGGTAGGAGGTACCTCTCGAGTCGTTTCAGTACCCTAAACCTCTGAATGATAGTAAGTACCACACCGATTCAGGTGAGAGGTACCTCTTGAGTCGTCTCAGAAATATAAATGGAATACGTGAAGTGCTACGATTTAATTATCTGCCCAGGTGACGGGGTATTGTTACAGAAGGTATTGATTTGAACTTGGGCAAAGTAATTGAAAATTAGCTTTTCAGAGCTTCTGCTCCTACTCAAGTGTGTTTATTATAAATTGTGAATTTCTTGAATGTTATAGTTGTAAGTCCCAAAGACAACCAAGAGAGGGGTGAATTGGGTTGATTAAAATTTAATCAAATTTATTCACTTTTTCTTTAATAAAAATTTACCTTCATTTCTAGTAATGATCAACCAAGTAGATTGGAATACAAGAGCAATATTGATCAGATAAACAAGTATAGATAAGCAATGAGAATTTTATTAAACAGAAAAGTAAGATAGGGAATCAAACCAAGTGTCTACCAAGCTATCCTCAAGCCTGAAGACCAAACACTAGGAAGAGTAACTTCTCTTTGATGAAAGAAGATCAACTAGATGTACAATGGAGGGAGCACTTCCTCCTTGCCCTAAGCCTCGCTTAGTCAAGCTAAGAAGTTTTACAATCACTCAGAAAACCCTCAACAAAGCTATACTAAAGATCCTTTCAACCACAAAAGAAATGCTCACCAGAAATTCACACCACTTTAAAACAAATCTAACTTTGGAGACTATTTTCTAGCCAAAATATCTCTTGAGATCTTGTAAACAAAGTGTGCAAAAGTCCCTGCTTGGTTCTTACCAGTTTTATTTTAAAGGGAACCAGAAATGGGCTTCATCAATGCTTCCAACGGATAGAAGGCAGCTGAAGAGTCAACTAGCCGTTGGGGCTGTCGGACGTCCGACGAACAAATCATCGTCCGAACCAATCGTCCGAAAACAGCCAAGTTTGACGTTCGGACGTCCGATAAGTGTTTATCGTCCGACAGTACAGCGTCCGAGCTTAGGCCGAGAGTTGGCAAGTCATCTTGGAATTTCTCGGACGTCCGATGCGGTTGATGTGCGTCCGAGGTGAGCGTCCGAACCTTCCGGACGTCCGATGGCTCTTTATGAGCGTCCGACATAGCTTCCTTCTTGATGTTCTTTCTTCTTTCGGACGTCCGACAGATTCCTTTCGGCCGTCCGACATCAGTGTCCTGTTTCCTTTTTGATGTTCTTTCTCCTTTCGGACGTTCGACAGTTTCCTTTCGGCCGTCCGACCTGATTGTCCTGTTTCTGCTTCTTCTTTTGATTGTTTTGCATTTCATGACACATTCGAACCTGATTCTAAACACAAACACTTATATTTGAAGAAAGTTAGATAAACATTTCAAAGTTCTCAGAATAACACACTTGACGCACTTACAAGACAGTATCTTCGATTGGAACAAAACAATGACTAAATTCATTTATATTATTTCAATCTTGTTTGCCACATCCAAAGCATCGTAGACTGGAGTTAATCAAACATATGCTTTCTTTGTTCCATCAGGCCTGATCAAAGTGTTTACTTTTTTGGTCTGTATAAACTAACTTTTGTGATCATCAAAACCAAGAATGACATTCTCCCCCTTTTTGATGATGACAAAACAAAAGTTTGAAATGAAGTTTGATGATTGCAATGAAAACTCCCCCTTTCAAAATAGACAAGAACTCCCCCTGTCTCAGTGAATCATAAAAAATTTGAAAAACTCCCCCTCACTTAGCTAATCATCAATCAATACCAATCAATCCTCAATCCAGTCCTCTCCCCCTTTTTGTCATCACAAAAGGGCAACCAATCACATCAACACATCCACAACACATACTTCAATGAAAACCAAATTCATTACATTCACACAATCAGAATAGACAAACATTCATCAAAAAATTTGGACATCCATCAGAACAGTACTTAAACATCCATCAAAACATAAAAAAACTTAAAATATCCATTACATTACATATTCATTGTTGAATACCACAAACACATAAATGAGACAAACAATATGCAAATGTCCTAAATGATAAACTAAGTGGATCCAGGTGATCTTCGAGAGAGCTGATATTGAGATAGATCCTCCTCATCAGTTTCTTCATCATCTTCAGAAGCTTCTTCAATTGGTGCCTTGCCTTTGTCTGATGTGGAGGGGCCATGAGGAGTCACAGGAGTTGATGATTTCGGATCTGGAATTGCTGCACTTGGATCAGTGGTGCGAGGCTCTTTGCCATGGGAAACTTCCTCAGCCACAGGGGGGGAAACAAGAGGTTCTTTTTGTCTATGAAGGCAGTTTGTTGCTCAGAGGACATAGTGAGCATTAGGCCAAGTTCTAGAAGAAGAACATGCTGTTTGAGTTCACGAATGAGCTCAATTACTTCAGCATTGGAAGATGAAGATGCTTTAGTGGCAGACCTCCTAGGGTGAATAGGAGTGAGTGAAATGGGGGAAGGATCATGTACAGTCTTAGACCTCTGTTCACTAGATGATGCCCCCTTATATGCCCACAAATTATCTTTATAAATAAGATTTTTCCTTTCAAAATATGCCTTGGTAAAGACATAAGAAGATGCTTCTTTGGGACAAACACCTAGAGTTGGAACTTTGAAAAACTCAAAAATCTTTTGAAGAAACTTGCCATAAGACAATTTTCTGCGAGAATCAGTGGTGTAACGAAGTAAAAACTTGCACATGACAAACCCAAAATCAATACGAATTTTTTCTCGAAAACAATAAAAAAGATACAACTCCATTTTATTTGCATCAGTTCTGTGTCCATCAGTGGGTACAAGTAGGTTTGAATGATTGAAAAGGCAATTAGATTCACCGGAGCAAGATCATTTAGTTTAGCATCAGTAGGTGAGGAAAAACTTCTTTTGAAATAAGTTAACATTTTTGTCCCATCAAAATGATTATCAGCAGTAGGGAGCTCTTCATATGAAAAGAAATTAGCAACTTTATCTTTGCATAAACGTTCAATGGTAGTATTTAAATTTGAATTCACAGTATCAGAATCAAAGAGTATGTCTACCCCATTTACCCTGGACATGATCACAGTTTGATCAGTGCCTTTCCTAAGATTTTCAAAGAATTGATGCAGCATTTCAGGATAGTAGACATTGGGCATAGAAATTAGATGAGACCATTTTTGAAAAGCAAATAGACTCAGAATGGAATATAAACCTATGGAGCGAAATTCAGAGGGGTTTACAGTTCGTTGAGGAATGACACCCTTCTGGGATATCCAGGAGTATTTTTCTTTCGCCGCATCATCAAAGAAAGTAGGGAGAGTGGCTGATTTTGAAGGCGGTTGAGAAGAAGTTCCCTGTCCAGATTCAGGCTGAGAAGAGGGTTGTGGTGTAGGCCGTGATATTTGACCCTTGATAGCTCCCCTCTTGAAGCGTTTGGATGTCCGTTTGACAGTAGGAAGATCCTCATCCTCATCCCTGAGAGGATGCTTGCGTCCGGCAGTAACTTTTCCTCCTCTAAGATTCACCATTGTGTGAAATGTATGGAATGCAGGATGCAAATGATGCACACAGTAGTAGGGAAGTGAATTGCACAGAAATTTTTGGACAAAAAGGCCTTGAACAAGATTTGTCAGAGCGGTTATGAGAAGGTAGGGTTTTGAGTAAAATTTGGGAATTAGTGAAATGATAGATGATTCTGTGAAATGATCAGGAGAAATGATTCGTAATTGATCAGGAACTGTTTTGGTTGAGTCAATTTTGGAATGAGGGTCTCAGAATGATGTGAATTTGAGAGTGAGAAATGAGAGGGTTTTCGTCCGAGAGGAAATAGAATAGGAAAAGTCTGAAGCAAATGAGGAAGAAAGTTGTTTTTTTTTAAAAAAAAATGAGTCGTTGCACTGTCGGACGGCCGAACGAAATTGTGCGTCCGACAGCTGCGTCCGAATAGGTGCAATATGGAAAATGGCTGAAGAACATTATCGGACGTCCGTTCATCCTCTTTCGAACGTCCGAAGGCAATGAAAAATTTATGATGATTTTTCGATCATTCCTAATTTTGATCTTAGATGAATGAATTGATCCAATGGCAAAGCTTTTGTAAAAATATCAGCAAATTGATCTTTAGAACAAACATAATTTACAAAAATTTCACTTTTTTGAACAAGATCACGAATAAAGTGGTGCTTTATTTCAATATGCTTTGTCCTAGAGTGCTGAATAGGATTTTTGGTCAAATTTATAGCACTAGTATTATCACAGAATACAGGCATGCAGTCATACAACAATCCATAGTCATTCAAAGTGTGCTTCATCCATAAAAGTTGAGCACAACATGCACTAGCGGCAATATATTCCGCTTCGGTTGTAGACAAAGAGATTGCATTTTGTTTCTTGCTAAACCAAAAGACTAAACAATTTCCAAGAAAGTGACAAGATCCACTAGTACTCTTTCTATCCACACGACACCCTCCAAAATCAGCATCAGAATAACCATATAGTGCAAACTCACTAGATTTAGCATACCAAAGACCATAATCTAATGTACCTTTCAAATACCTAAAAATTCTTTTTACAGCATTCAAATGTGATTCTTTTGGACACGATTGAAATCTAGCACACAAGCAAACAGCAAACATAATATCAGGTCTACTTGCGGTTAAATAGAGTAAGCTTCCGATCATACCTCTATAATGCTTTTCGTCCACATGATTACCTTCTTCATCTTTGTCAAGCTTTGTAGAAGTGCACATTGGAGTTCCAACTTGCTTTGAGTCCTCCATGCCAAACCTTTTCAGTAATTCCTTGGTGTATTTTGCTTGATTTATAAAAATTCCCTCAAGAGCTTGATGTATTTGAAGTCCAAGGAAGAAATTTAATTCTCCCATCATACTCATTTCAAATTCATTTTGCATAGTGGTGGAAAACTCCTTACATAGATACTCATTAGTAGCACCAAAAATAATATCATCAACATATATTTGCACAATAAGAAGGTCATTCAACACATGCTTAGTAAAAAGTGTGGTGTCCACAATACCTCTTTTGAAACCATTTTCAATCAAGAACCCACTTAATCTTTCATACCAAGCTCTTGGAGCCTGTTTTAAACCATATAAAGCTTTAGAAAGTTTAAACACATGACTTGAAAATTTTATATTTTCAAAACCGGGGGGTTGATCCACATATACTTCTTGATCAATAAAACCATTTAAAAAGGCACTTTTAACATCCATTTGAAACAATTTGAAGCCTTTGAAGCAACCAAAAGCAAGAAGCATTCTAATAGATTATAATCTTGCTACGGGAGCAAATGTTTCATCAAAATCAATTCCTTCTTCTTGTGCATATCCTTTAGCAACTAATCTGGCTTTATTTCTTACAACAACACCTTTATCATCCAACTTATTTCTAAAAATCCACTTTGTGCCAATGATAGGTTGATTTTGAGGTCTATCAACAAGTGTCCAAACTTTATTTCTCTCAAATTGATTAAGTTCCTCTTGCATAGCCAAAATCCAGTTTTCATCCTTTAAAGCATCATAGATATTTTTGGGTTCAAAAATAGAAACTAAAGCAAAATTGTCAATCAATTTTCTAGATGAGGAACGAGTGTTTACCTTCTCGGAAGGATCACCAATTATAAGCTCTTTTGGATGATTTTGGCTGAATTTCCAAGACTTGGGAAGATCTTTGAGTGGATCATCATTTTTGTCTTCATCTTCCTCTTCTTGATCATTATCGACTTCATTTTCCATTTCAATTGCTGCTGGTTTAGAGTTTCCTTCATTTCCAATTGATAGTTTTTCCATTCCTTCTCGAACACCTACATCATCATCCTCACACAAACTTTTGGAATTATCATCATTGGTTTCATCAAATGTTATATGTATAGCTTCTTCAATCACAAGAGTCCTTCTATTAAAAACTCTATATCCTCTTTTATTCTCACAATACCCCAAAAATATTCCTTCATCAGATTTTTTGTCAAACTTACCAAGATGTTCTTTTAGATTCAAAATAAAACATTTAC